>JASWJB010000009.1:0-316192 GCA_032433595.1 Conoideocrella luteorostrata
TTTTTTTTTTTTCCCAGATAAAAGAAGTCCGACTATTTATTTGCTTCGGGCTGTGCCGTCATCGCCGTTACAATCCCATTGGCATTAGCGCTTCTTGCTCTCCACACTATCTCCACGCTTCACGGGATCCAAATCCACAATACAGTCTTCCTGGATATTGTCCTCATCTTCGTACAGCGCAATATCGGCATATGCATCGCTTGCGTTGTGGATTTTTTTATTTAGCGAATTTCATTTCTTTGTTTCACAGAGCATCGTATAACATCTGTAGCACCACGCAAGCCATCGAATGCAGCCATGGCGCGTTTCTTTGAACAGTTTGTCGCCTTCGGGACCGACAGCGGTATGAATGCCCAACTTGCCCGTACTAAGCACAATATACAAAAACACCAGTCATTTTCAAAGCCAGGCGGCTCAAGCAGCAAGATATAGTTCATTGTGTTCTCCCAAGCCCTTCCACATTACCACTTGCTCATCATGCTCATCTCACAATGATACGGCTGGGATCCGCCACACTAACATTCTCCCAGTCGGTCTCGAGCGTCTCATGCGCTTCATCCAATCCATTTTCGCCATCCTGACATTCTATCCAACCCTCATCCCCATGTTCCTCTCCCAGCAACCCCTTTCCGTACACAAAACTACCGAGCTCGCCATGTTCGAGCTCTCCAGCCACCTCAACCTTACCCGCCGCGCCATCCGCCTCTTCTGGTGCCTCGGCAGCTTCCAATCCAGCTGGACGGCCTACGGAGCCCCCGCAAAGAGCATTGAAATATGGCTCTCCATCATGGCGGATTCGTTCTTCGCCCTCTTCGGCTTGATGGAGTCTGTGACACTACCTGACTTGTTGCACACCAACCACTTTTCTATTTTCGGCTATGACGAAGCCGTCAAGATCGATGGCCAATCTCAGGGTCTGTGGCTGGCCGCCCTATCATGTGCCATTTTGAGTTCCGGCATCAAGATCTTCCGGGCGTTTGCTTATCGTGCTGTACCTGAGAGCGGGAGCGCATTTGGAGCCAGTGGTCAGGATGAGAAGGACGGGGCGGCCGGCGATAAAACGTCCAAAGCTGCTGTTGAGAAACGCAAGAAGGAGAGGGAGGCGTTAGCGAGGGAAAATAGTCGCAAGATTAGGGCGCTGACGAGGAAGTTCGCGGCTGAGGTGTTGGATATCGTGATCCCTGCATGGAGCTCGGGGCTGGCGAGTATCGAGCTGGGGACTGTTGCGATCGCTATGTTTTTGAGCACTCTTCTGACGGGATTTGCTGTGTGGGAGAGGTGTGGTATGGAAATTGATGGAAAGCGTGGTTAGGTGTTGGTGGTTGAAGACAATAGATGCATGAAGATGGGGGCAGAGTTTAGGCAAAGTAGACTGATAGAGTGTAACGCAATAATAAGAATGCTTTGTAGTTTGTTGTGCGGTCATAATATTGATAAATGTACTAAAGTATGTTCTATGCTAGACTATATAACACGTCATGTTACAATGCCGTTTAGACGATACCCAAGCTGATCGCTACATCTACAGATCTTGATTCAAAATTATGCCCACATCTAAACATCCCTACATAGATTCACATCAAGCCAACGCATAACCTACAAATAATAACCGACATTGATCATGCCACACATACACCTGTCACCTTCGACCGGTGACAATAAACTTCCCAGTCTCGACTGTCATCTTCCACCCATCTTGGAGCAAAGCCGCAGCAACTGCCTGTCTCAAGTATGACACGCCGCCAGCACTATGACGGCCCAGTCCAGTAATGACGGTAAACCCACCTTGCTCTCTCAATTTCTGGGCTCTCATTTCTCCTAATCCCTGCCACCAATCCCGGACTTTTTGTCGGGCAATTCTCACACCATCATGTACCAAAACACCATGCAGGTCGATTGAAGCGTTTGTGCTCTGCTGATCCACGAGGATGTCTGCAGCTGTGGAGGTTGCGCCTTGCGCGTATCGTGCTTGTTCTCGAGCTCTATCGGTGTAGTAACTAGCTGCTGCTCTATATAGGGGGCTGGATGTGCCTCGACGGTGCATTTGGGCAGCCGAGGATGTCGCATCGCGACGAGCTTGATTGTACGTGTTTGCGCGGCTCATAGCCTCCTCGTAGCTCTTTGTCACGGGGGTTGCTGATTTAGCGGTAAGGTACGGTTGTAGCACTTTACTCCCCGAGGATGGTGCGTCGCCCTCGATTTCTTCTTGTGGCAGAGGTGTAAGGCGGTAAGTAAGATCCATCTTCTGCCTCTTTTGCTGTTTACCAAAGTGTCTGTTGAGTAGGGCTGCAATGTCGTCGGCGAACTGGGGGATAGCCCCCGCGACATGAACTACGGTTGGCATGAACTTTTCAGGGACGTGGCGATACTTTCTGGCCAGGGTTTCCGCAGCCTCTTTGCCGCCTTCGTCTTGGGTTTCAATACCGTGGGAAATATATTGATTGAGGAGCTCTACCACGGTGGCGCCTTTTGAGCCCTGATTTTTGTTGTAGATGGGTGAGACTTCGTCGGACCGGATGCCGAATCGCTCTGCGATGTATTCGATTTCATCTGGGGCTGTATTAAGTCAGGGATGGGGCTCTGACAGGGGAGGGGAGCAAGTAGACTCTCGTACCATGAACTTCCAACGACATTTGGGGTGTTGAGGTCCCATTGATGGAGGGATCTGTATCTGCAACTGCCGCCTTCTTTCCGTTCTTTCCCTTTTTTTTTCTCTTCCCTTTGGCCGTAGCGGTGTCGGGGACAAAGAAACCATCCACGCCCTTCACTTGCTGACCAGTTGATTGTAAGTACTGGACATTGAGCAGATCATCCAACGCAACTTGGAAGTCCCCATTTGCCTTTTTGAGCGAGTATCTTACGTCGTACTCTTTCAGCTCCGCAAACATGCTTTGCAGCAGGAGGAACTTATCCTCTTCGCTGTCTTTGTTGAAAGACGTTAGCCGAGGTATACCACCAGGAGAGTCAGGCACATATGACGAAGTATCCGTGCTCGACTTGTCGGTGAGATAAGCCTGTGATGTCTGATGGCTAGCGCTGGTGGTCGACGTTGCCGGGCGTCCATGATGTGAATTCTGAGCGTCTTCCTCCGGGACTAGTGGAATGCCGCTTGAATTGAATCCAGATGCTTCCTCTGATGGGACACTCTGTGCTAGATCTTGCAGAGTAGTCTGCGCTTGTTTGTAGGCAGCAGGGTCTCTGAGGTGGTAGTCGCCTGCTATGGCGACGATGAGAGCCTCATCGAGGAGGGTGTGGAAAGAGTCCTTCTCGAGATATTAGCCAGAGAATTTGACGTGGCTTCGCGTACGCAGGCCATGACAACAAGTTGTACATGCAGCTTGAATTTTTTAAAGCAAAAATTACAAAAGGCGACCGAGTTGGGACCCCTTGGTGTCTTCTTACCACTAGCCCCTGCAATAGATCAGGCTCGCTACTGTCTGCCATTCCGGCGTGGAAACCACGTCCAACTGAGCAAGATGGAAGTATAGTGCGAGATATCTGGAGATATGCATCGTCTACAAAGTGTGAATATAAGAAGCTAGGAAACGCGCGTCACAAAGTTCAGGGAAGCGATGAGACCCCGTTTGCGCAAGACTGCTTGCTGCTGTTAGGCATGACGGCTGGCTGCAGATGCCGTACTCGTCAATTTCTGAATGGTAGTTATTTGAGGCTCCCAAGCAGTGGACTCCGTCCAGGCACAACTAGTAGCATTCTTTGGTGCCTGAACTGGGTCCGGCTCTGCAACCAGTCACGTGGGGACTGGCTGCAGCTGCGTCGTGGGGATAAGGTCATGCGAGAAGAATATCGACTGGAGGAAGGCTTTATTACTAGGCAAGCGGTGTATCGTGGGAAACAAGTCTCTCGCATTTGTCCCTGCCTGGCGAAGCTAAAATTACTGATCGTGTGCAGGGTTTCACACATATCGCCGCTGGATGGTACAAAGTAAATATGTTACGTTCTGTCGGTGGTGGGGCCAAAAGGCGGCTCAACAGAGATTGTGCGTGGGATCGACCGAAGGAATATTTTCGAGTGCTGTATTTGTTTTATTGTAATATATGCTTCTCTGGGTGGAGCAAGTGAAAGGAGGGAATGGAGCCCATTTACATATGGAGGACAAGTTTAAAACCTCTTCACCCTACCCTATCTGGGAAGTGATTACTTATAAGCACTGTAATATGTTGTTGGGCTAGCAAATAAATGATATGCACTATGCGGCTTCGGGGATAAGAAGATGCTGAAAGAACAGTCGGCCTTATTTAATAACTCGGATGCAACTGGACTGATATTCCTCTCACGCACGTAAACAGAATGAGAATTACAACCTGTCCGGCCGTGCTTATGTGTGACTATTGAAATGCTTGCCACGATAAGGAACGCTTGTTTCAATGGCACCTACTCCGTAGTGCGCTCGGGATATTGATCAAACGACCAGATCATTTTCATGCATTAGCACTTGTTGTTTTGCGGTGGGTCCAAAGCAGCGACTCTCAAAAAAGCAGGAAGCTGGACCTAGTTACTCCGTAGTTGCCTGCGTGCCTGTGCTTCGTGCGCCAGCCAGGAACGGTTGTTGCTCGCTCCTTCGGCACCTGGCCAAGCTACCCACGCACCCAATAAACCCCAGTCGCCACAGCTACATCATTCATCATCATCATCGGCAATCGAGACCACTGTGCTGCAAGCGTCAGCGGGAAAGGTAGCCGCTCGCCGCTCGCCGCTCCAGACCTCCCCACTCTACTCTGTAGAGCTCCCAGCTCCTAGCTTCCATGGCCCTTAGTGCCTGCACAGCACAGGTGTCTACGTATTTGCCCAACCAGCATTAATGCATCACCCGCCACATCAATCTTTGTTTCCTCGTAACAACATCGTTTCACCGTCCCATCGCCCTCGCGCCTCGTGTCTCCAACATTACGAAACTCCGGTTTGATAACGCCGCTGTCTTCCGCTTCGTCGATGCTGTGCGACCATAGTAATAGTTGAACAACCATTCGATAACCCGCTGCGGCCGACCCGGCCCGCCCAGCAACCAGACATGCGTCACCATGTCGCGACTCTTGTAGGAGCGGCGTCACTCCTCCACGCTACTGTCGCCGATGGCCCGCCTTATACTTCAAAGCACGAACCCGGCCGATGCGCCTTTCGTGGCCAGTGTGGAAAGCAGAGCTTCTTCGGCAAAGAGCTCCCATGCGTTGATAATGAATTGGCCCAGGATCCCGAAGCCGATCTTCGGAAGGAGCTCATTGCTCTCTGCGGAACAGAATGGAACGAAGGCCCTGTATGCTGCACATTGGACCAGGTATTTTGAATTTCCCCAAGTCTGCGTCGCATATTATTTTCGCATAGGTGCTCATTGATACTCCCTAGGTCCGGTCTCTTAAGTCCGAGCTCGGCACTCCAAATACTCTAATCGGTTCCTGCCCAGCCTGCAAGCACAACTTCTTCAACATGTTTTGCAAATTTACTTGCTCGCCCGACCAGTCGCTATTCGTCAATATTACACAAGCCGCTCCTAAGAACGGCAAGTTACTCGTTACCGAACTTGATCAACTTATATCTGAAGAGTACGGTTCTGGCCTTTATGACAGCTGCAAAGAAGTCAAGTTTGGTGGCGCAAACAGTAGAGCCATGGATTTGATTGGAGGTGGTGCCAAAAACTATCACGAGATGCTCAAATTCTTAGGTGATAAGAAACCCCTGGTGGGCTCACCGTTTCAAATCAACTATCCGGAATCGTACGAGGAACCCAACATGGGTCCACTGGATATGACCCCCAAAAAATGCAACGACGATGATCCCAACTACCGATGCGTGTGTGTGGACTGCCCTGAGGTGTGCCCCAAGCTTCCTGCCGTGGAGAAATCCGGTTCATGTCATGTTGGTATTCTACCATGTCTATCATTTGCATCCGTTTTCACCTACTCCGTGCTACTATTCGCCTTCTTCGCATCAATTTTCGGTCATGTTGCCTGGAAGCGGTATTCAGAGCACCGAATTGAGAGGACAAGGCTGCTGCATGAGTCGTCGCTCAGCGATGACGAGGACGAAGGCGGCCCAGTTCTCACGGAAGCCATGCGTGACCGTCCAACAAAACGGTATTGGATAAATGATCGATGCGACGAGTTATTTTATCGCCTCGGGCATGCTTCATCGCGCTTTCCCGGCCTGACCATCAGCGCGAGTCTCTTGGTAGTTGCGATCCTGAGTGCTGGATGGTTTAGGTTCAAATTAGAAAGGGACCCAGCACGGCTCTGGGTCAGCCCATCGTCAGCCGCTGCACAAGAGAAGGCTTACTTCGACTCCAATTTTGGCGCCTTTTATCGTGCAGAGAAAATATTTCTCGTCAACGACACTCAACCCAGCGGGCCTGGACCTGTCCTCTCGTACGACACCCTCAAGTGGTGGGCAGACATTGAGAAAAGTATTGAGGGCTTGGAGAGCGAAACCTATGGCAAATATCTCCGCGACCTCTGCTTCAAACCCATGGGCGAGGCCTGTGTTGTCCAGTCAGTGACTGGTTACTGGTACGCCAAGGGTGGTGTGATTAATCCAAAGACATGGAAGGATGACCTTCGTACATGCGCCAATTCACCGGTCGATTGCCGCCCTGAGTTTGGCCAACCCATCGACCCAGCCATGGTCTTGGGAGGTTATGATGACGATGTTGCAAACGCACAGGCTCTCACTGTTACGTGGGTCATGAAAAACCCACCCGAAGGAAGCGACGCGCGATGCACAGTCATCGATTGGGAGAACAGACTCCAAAAGCGATTATTGGAGGTGAAAAAGGAGGCTGAAGACAGAGGGCTTCGACTTTCTTTCACCACCGAAATCAGTCTGGAGCAAGAATTGAACGAATCTACCAATACGGATGCCAAAATTGTCGTCATAAGCTACATTGTCATGTTCATCTACGCTTGCATGGCCCTTGGGATGCCGTTCAAACACATCTTTAGAAACCCAGCGCTCCTTTTGGTCGAGTCCAAAGTCTCACTTGGACTGCTCGGCATTCTCATTGTCCTCATGTCAATTGCTGCATCCATTGGTTTCTTTTCATGGGTGGGTCTCAAGGCAACGCTGATCATCGTGGAAGTAATTCCCTTTATCGTTCTGGCGGTAGGCGTGGATAACATTTTCCTCATTGTTCATGAGCTTGAAAGAGTCAATTTGAGTTGTCCCGACCAGATGGTGGAGGAGCGTGTTGCCAGAGCCCTTGGCCGCATGGGACCTTCCATTCTGTTCTCTGCCCTGACAGAAACTATTGCCTTCGCTCTCGGAGCCGCCGTGGGCATGCCCGCTGTGCGCAACTTTGCTGCCTACGCAGCTGGAGCCGTTCTGGTGAACGCCATATTGCAAATGACCATGTTTGTGTCCTTCCTGGCCCTGAATCAAATGCGCGTGGAAGACCACCGATGCGAACTCTGGCCATGGTGGCAGGTCAAGGAGGCCAGGATTTATAGCAATGGCAACAACACCTACGTCGGCGGCAGTCGAGTCATGGAAATCGAAGAGGAAAGTTTTCTTCAAGTGTTCATCAAGAATACCTATGCTCCCAGTCTGCTCCTGAAACGCGTCAAAGTTGGGGTTATCGCCGTCTTTTTTGGCATTTTCGCGGCTGCCCTTGCGTTACTACCAATGATTGAGCTTGGTCTCGACCAGCGCGTAGCCATTCCCGACGGCTCGTACCTCATTCCCTATTTTAATGACTTGTATGATTACATGGAAACTGGCCCACCCGTTTATTTTGTTACGCGCGGCGTTGATATGGCACACCGAGAACAACAACAGGCAGTCTGCTCAAGATTTACGTCCTGTAAGCGGCTGTCCCTAACTAGTACGCTGGAGCTTGAAAGGCAACGCCCCAATGTTTCTTACATCGCGTCTCCGACTGCCAGCTGGATGGACGACTTCTTCTTGTGGATGAATCCTGTCTATGAGAAGTGCTGCGTGGAGAACCACAAAACATGTTTTGCGGACCGAAAGCCCGCTTGGAACACCACGTTGTACGGCATGCCGGAAAATGAAGAATTCATTCACTACCTCCACAAGTTCTTGTCGTCACCAGCTGATGATACCTGTCCGTTGGGAGGCATGGCAGCTTATGGCGATGCAGTGTATATTAACGACGAACATAACAGCATAGAGGCTAGTCATTTCCGAACAGCGCACACACCTCTTCGTAGCCAAGCAGATTTCATTAATGCTTACTCGGCTGCTCGTCGCATCGCATCTGAGATCAGCCAGCGAACAGGAGAAGATGTCTTCCCGTACAGCGTTTTCTATATTTTCTTTGATCAATACCTAAGCATCGTACCATTGACGGCCGGTCTCCTGTCAGCACTTGTTGGCATTATTTTCATTGTCGCCACGGTGCTCCTTGGATCTGTTCTCACTTCGGCAGTCTTGACAGCTACTGTCATCATGAGCGTTGTTGACATCATGGGTGCCATGGCAGTGTTTGGTGTGTCTCTAAATGCCGTGTCCCTAGTCAATCTTATTATCTGCGTTGGCATTTCCGTGGAGTTTTGTGCACATATTGCCAGAGCATTCATGTTCCCCTCGCGAACAGTTATGGAGAGCAACAACACCACTCTGAGCGGGCGGGATGCTCGTTCATGGATAGCTCTTGTCAATGTCGGCGGATCTGTCTTTTCTGGCATCACTGTCACCAAACTGCTTGGAGTGTGTGTGTTGGCTTTTACCCGATCCAAGATCTTCGAGATTTACTACTTCCGCGTATGGCTGGCGCTAGTTGTGTTTGCAGCTCTGCACGCACTTGTGTTTTTGCCTGTCGCGCTGAGTATAGCTGGCGGAAACGGCTATGTAGACCCCGAGAGTGAGGGTACTGCCGCGCAAGACTTGACGGACAGGAGATGGAGGGCTATCCGGGTTCATGACAACAGCGATTCTGAAGATGAGGACTACTGAAAAAAAGAAAAACATTCATGTGGAGAGCTTATCCATTAGCGGTTGTGTCTGTAAGACGACCATATACGTATTGCAAATCTGTCATGGCGTTAATGAGTATGGGTCTAGTTAGATTTTGTGACCGGGGGGGTTTTTTTTTGTCGTTCTTTGTCTTTTTGGGATAACAACATATACGTGAATTCAATGGTCATTTTTTGCTTTGGACTCGGTTGATTGAATTTGGTATCTGTGATGCTGTGCGGGATTATTATTATGCCTTGTGATACGTTGAAGCGGTCTTGTTATGTGTCTCAAGTAATCGCCCCAACTTCAAGGATAATCTAGCAGCAAGTCCTCGCTAACCAAATCTACCGGTTCCGGACTCAAAGGCAGGAAACTCGAGCTCGCTGCCTTCTTCCATCTTGAACCACCCAGCCCGATCACACTGTTAGCTTGGTTCGACCGGGATGACATCCCAATTGTCGACGCAGCTAGGTGCCTCTTCCCATCCGGTCTCCTGGAGGCCTTCCCTACTTGTGCCGGAGGGGGAGACAGCGTCGTCAGCGCCGGCGATGCAAGCCCCTCTGCAGACTTGACTCGATCCATAACCTGCATCATTCTCCGGCCACAATCTTCAGAGAATTCCTGGCCATCGCGTCCCACGTATACCGGGTGGTATTCGTTATATGGGCTCTTCAGCTCGCCGAGTTGGACAAAAGGGGTTTCAGACTCGTTGATCCAATCGACTCGGAAGGGGTGGGTGGTGTGCATGTCGCGAGTGGTGGAGGTGATCCATGAGCGCAGGGGGATGTTAGGGTCTGGAGGGGAGGTCATTTTTGCCTAAGGAGGGAGGAGTTGGTTAGTTTGGAGAAGGTTCAATATGCGGGTGGTGTTTGTTTTGAGAAGGAAGAAGGGAAAGAGAGGGTGAAGCGTACGTATCCCTGAAACGCTTTGGATTTGTTGATGGAAAAGAAGAGCACGACGGATTTGCACTCTCGGAATGCTTGGGTGAAGAGCGGACCATTTTTGGCCTGTGTTATCCAGAGGCACTAGGAGAAGTTAGTTCAGCCTGTGTGTCGTCGATGCGAGGCGGCAAAGACGGCGGGAGGGGGGTAAGAGGAGAAGGGGGGGGCTTACGTCGCGTCTGGACATGTACACGTTTGTGGTGTTAGACGACTTGACGAGGAAGTAGCGTGTATCTATAGTAGAAACGTCAGTTATAGAATCATGTCTTTTTCTGACAGATATTGTGTGTACTTACCCTTCCTAGAGGCAGCCCTTAAGGGGAGATGGTGCTGCCCTGCAGGGCCCATGGGGACAGCAAGACGATGCTCCGAGCGGGACCTTAGATTTAGACCCGACGAACGGACAGCATCTGCTGTAGCGTACACAGCGGCATCGTGCTCCTGTCCCTGTCCCTGTCCCTGCTCCTGTACTTGTCCCTTCCCGTTCCCCTTTCCCTGTTCTTGTAGGCGGCGGGGCAACACAGATCCCGCCGAGGCGTCTGGAAGAGTCTGCTCCGAGGGCCTGCTGTGGCGAATCTTCAGCAGGACTTTGGCCCTCTCCGCCTCCAGCCCGTTCAGCTCTCGCACGTAGTCGAGCTTCTCACGTCGGTGCTCCAAGTCGAAGAAGCCCGTGTACTGGAGCCAGGTCTTCAGGTCGGCGTGCCTGCTGAGCAGGTCGTGCAGCTCGGCCTCAGGGTCTGGGATTGCGTCGCTGTCGTCGTGCTTGGTGGCTGCCGAGCTGTTCGAGTCGTCGTGGAGGGTATCGGACTGGGAGCCAAAGCTGGTGTTGATGTTGGGAACGCCGTCTGGACAGGAGGAGGAGGATGTGGACTTGGGTGACACGGGAGAAGAGTCTGAGGATTCGATGGGACTCATTTTTTTCACGCGTCTTGTTGGGGTGCCTGCGGGAGGAGGGATGTTGATTTCTCTCGCCGAGAGGGAAGGTAGTTGGTAATTGGTAGGCGAGGGTGAGAGGGCTTGTGTGCGTGTAGTGTAGTGTGCGTGTGTTTGTGTGAGAGATGAAGGGGGGGAGAGTTTCGTCGTTTGGAGACGTGTCGGTCGGTGTATTTGTAGGTTGTGCAAAGTGTTGGTATGTGTGTTTGCATAGGAGAGTCCTTGATGTGTGGTGTGGTCTGGAGAGAGGGAAAGAGAGAAAGAGAGAGAGAGAGAGAGAGAGAGAGAGATGGACTTAGGATCACGTCTGGGAAGGGAGATTATATATTCGGTGATGGAGGTGTGTTTGCGTGATGAACGGACGGACGGACGGATGGATGAATAGATGGATAGATGGACTGACGGGATGGGAAAACCATTGAGACGCGTGTTCAATGCGTTTGCGTTTGGATAGTCATTCCACGACGGGTAGACTGTTTGGCGTGACACGGCCGGGCCGCCCGTGGAGTGTTTGTCGGGCAGTGTAGAGTTAGTACAAGGGGGGGGGGCACACGAGCAGGTAGTGAATTGTGAAAATCGTGAACTGAAATGATGGGAGCCGCGGTATTGTGCCAGATGGGTGAATACGTGGAGGAACTTGCTGGTCAGTGAATCTGCCATCTACAAAGCTCGTCGTGACAATGGCACCAACAAAGGGCCCAACCACTCACGTTCTACGGCACTGAACAATGGGCAGCACTTGATGGCACACGTTCCTGAATCTGCATCCGCCAAGGCAAAACTGAATCCCTCCCGCTGAGGTTACCCAAGAGTAATGACGCTTATTGTCTCTGATATTGATGTTCCCGTCCGCCTCTTGTATTATGTTCCTGCTCGTACTATGCCGGCGGAAGGAACGAGGCAAACAGTCCGCCTTGGATCCCGGCATACATGACCATGAACACGACAATCCCCGCGCCAAACCGCTGCCTCTTTTTATCCATCAAACAGCTTGCCACCCACCAGTACCACACCGGATAGCCTGACGAAATGCGGGTTATGATCTGGACGTGATACGTTGTGAGGGCCAGGGCCGCAACCACGGCTTGGCTGCCGGACAAAGCACGCACGAACATGGTGAGACTCGCCTCGTTGCCGGTGCTGCTGCCCTTAGTCACCCCCGTAGGAATGATGGCCTGTGGGTTCGTCGCGAATGCCACCCCAGATGTGATCAGGATGGCGAGCATCGGGCTGGCGAGCAGAAACAGGGGGACCTGATTCAAAGTCCAGTACCGCAGGAAACCCACGTTCCTGTATGCGCCTGTCAGTCAGTCTGGCAACCAGTTTACCAGTTGGGCATATTGCTGCTGCTGTCACATACCAGTAATGATCCTGGACAAACGTGTAGATACTGGGAACCATGTTATCGCACCATGGACGGGAGGCAGAAACACCGTCCGCACCAGCACCAGCACCAGCACCAGCATCAGTCAACCGGCAGTACCTCATCCACGCCAAAGTCTGTGGCACCACCGAGCCAGCCGCTACACAAAGCCCGCCTAGAACCGGGGCTGCCACGGAAAACAAAGGGCCCAATCTGGCCGAGCTGGCAAACAAACGCAAGCCGTTCACGACCTCAACGGCAAACAGCAGGCCGCTCGCCAAGCCGTTGCTGCGGAACGTGGTTGCCAGCCCGAAAAAGACGCCTGACGTGATGACGGCTACCTGCTGTGCGACCCGTCCGCGTTTGCTCTGGAGGCCGACGGCGAACAGCAGGTTGCCGATAAACGAGAGACACGCAAACGGGCTTTCGTTGTATGGGGCCGAGAGGAATAAACCCGCTGGGGAGATGATGTGCAGCGCGGCTGAGAGAAAAGCAAGTTTCGAGTTGTCCGACAGGAGGACGGTGAGACGGTGCAGGGAGAGCACGGCAATGAAGTGGGATAGATGGGCGAGGATGATGCCCACGATGGGCTCAAGGGCGTAGTTTGCGGGAGTGAGTGCTGACAAGGGCTTGGAGATGGCAGCAATCGCGGTTGGCAGACCCAGACCGAAGGCCCATTCCTGTTCGTAGATGTAGCCATTTTTGGTGGAGTGCATGAAGTACAAGGCGTCCCATCTGGTGAGTCTGGCGGCGAGGATGGGAACGGTCGTGTTGCCGGAGTACACGCGTTCAAAGAAGAGGGATGTGGAGGTGTCATAGTCGGGTGCGAGGGCGGCGGCGAGCGCAATGGCTAAGAGGAAGCCTTTCCATGTCACGAAGAGGGCTGTGAGCGAGTGCGTGGGACGGGATGGCGAGAAGAGCTGCTCCATGGTGTTTGCCCCGGAGATAAAGCTTGATTTGATTAGTCTAGTCTACTCATGGCATGGATGCAAAGTTAAATGAGGCGGCGACGCAAAGGAGAAGGGAAGGGGCTAGGGGAGGGGGGAGCTCGAAAGATTGAACGGATGTGCCGTAGATGATGTACGACATGCAAGTTGAATGAATGAATCTGTCTGCCGCTCTATACGGAGTAGATAGTTTAACTAACTATGGAGTTTTGTGTGTTGGTTGTTCTACGTGCTGAGACTGCATTGGGTTTAGTGTACTCCGTACATCCCCCTGTATTCGCGTCTTCTAGTACTCCGTACAGGTACGGGTGCCGCCATTGCAAATATGTCGATGTTGCAGACGGGCTTTCCTGATCGGGCATATTTCCATGCAAGAAAAGCGCCGGCAGTCCATTGCGTGTTTTTTACTGCTCGCGTTATATAATTAGGCGTTTAAGCACTTGAGGAGCACAAAAGGCTATATATTATGTTTCCCTCCCCGGATTCCGAGATCCTCTCGCGGCGCCACACCCCGCCGGTATTGTTGGTCAATGTTCTCCGAAAGGTACAGCCGGCATTTGATGTGTTTTTTTCTTTCAATCATAAGATAAATCCATGAGGAGCGACCAAATAAAATAAAATATAAATATAAATATAAATCATATTTTATTTACGCTATTTTATCAGCCTAAGCCAGCCCCATGGATACATGAGAGGAGATCTTCGGAAAGGATATGACTACTTCGCATGATGCTTGCATAATGTTGGGGGCCGGGATTTGTGATTCCCTGTTGACAGCATGGGCATGCTGATAATCAAGCAAATAATATTGTAGCAAGTCAGACTAATCAATGCTACCACTAGGTACAAACATCACTTCGTATTACTCTAGTCGTTGAATGTATCTCCTAGTTCTACTCTACGTCTCGATGATTCTGAAGATACGTCATGTTGGTCAGCGGCACACACACACACCCAACCCACGACCACCAGTAAGAAGTCATTACCTCTAACCGCAGCGGGGAAATTGCAAAGTTGTGTCACTTGGGTCCTCGAGCTCTTATGTCGAGAGCTTTTAGATAAGAGTTGGGCACGAGTTGGGCACGCTGGGGAAGATAGCTATAAAGAACAAGAGAGAACCCCTGTTGTATGTTTCGGATTGCATCGTAGAAACATTTTCCATCTGTCAATCAAAGAACCGCGCTTCGAATAACTTCTCATAAAACTTTCAAACTTTCACAAAATGTCTGGCGACACACGTACCAAAGAAGACGTCCCCCCTAAGACGGGTGGGACGTCCAGCTCCGATACTCAAGTATGCTAAGGAGTAGCTTTGTATGAATGTATGTATGCATTTGTAAAGTATAGATCGAATCACACAACCGCGGCTAATTGATGGAGCAGAGCAGCTGGCACGCAGAAGTGCTGAGCACCTGGCTTAACATGGTTTTGCAATAGTGCGTCGCGGCAGAAGCAATATGTGTCCGGGAGAGCTCGGTAGCGATGGATGACGACGGAAGGCGATCGAGCGGGATTCCCAGTCTTTTTGGAAACATCATACACGAATGTTTAGCTTAACATAAGAATAGCGTTATTCTAAACTCACTTTCTGGTGTCGTGATAAACCTGTATGCAAGCCAGTCATAACACATACTAGTTGACATACCCATGAGTTGATATACTGGTTCCCCCGCATTCAAGCGTACGTTGGACGGCTATCACTAGAAAGGAAGAATCCGGCGAGTCTACTCTGTTGAGCGGATGGAGTCCAAAACATTGGCTATAACATGCGTGCCTGCTTGCTCTCAGTGTCGGATCATCTTTGTTCTTGGTCTCTAAACGCCACATGCTTAGTTATAGCAGCTGCTGGATAGTAGTTTCTTACTTACCCAGACTTGTAGCCAACCGTACAGCCAAGTGTACTCAGCTGCCCTGGCGATAGCATAAAGTCAGCTATATATCGGCTCCCAGCAATACGTCATAGCGGCATCCACTCATCCTCGTTCGTGGCCTCGACATTACGCAGTTATACAAGGCCCTCTATGCAACTGTCGGAGATGTCCTTTCTGCACAATAAACCATCCCAAGTGAAAAAGTCCTTCGCGAAGTAGATCTGCCCACTGAAGCTACAGTTCCCCAGACAAAATCCTCCATCACCCTCAGGCCGTGAGGTCCGGGCATGAGTCAAATGGCACTCGTTTCCCTCGCCCGACGTGGTGGCGTAATAGAACCATTATCAACTACTTCGTGACGAATGCCAGAATTTTAAATTAAACTTCAGCGTCCCAATCCATATCAATTCCCGAGTCTACCCGAAGCCCCTTGGATGGACGTTCTTGCGGGCGTTCTTGCGGGCGTTCGGCGGCTGGGGCTCTCTCCAGCAAACGTCGAGTTTCCTTTTCAAATTTCGCAGACTTCTTTGTCCCCTCATGATTTTCACCCAATGCAGCTTTGCGAATCGCCAAGGCTTCTGAGAATAGAGGCAATGCTTGATGCAAACAGCCCATAGCCTTGTAAGTGGCTGCAAGGTAATGCATGGCTGATGCCGTTCCGGGATGATCGCGACCGTATAGTTTTTCCATTTCTTCCAGCACGGCCTTCTCCAGTAGGACGCCTTCGTTGTACCGCTTGAGATTATAGTATGTGATACCGAGATTCTTCATCTTATTGAGTATTTCTGAGCTATTCCGCTGCTTCTTTTTATAAATTGCAAGCACGTATTCGTCGATGCGGCAAGCTTTTTCGTACTCTTTCATCTTGTTGTGGATGGTCGCGAGGCAGGACATTTCGAGCAGCGTGTCTGATGCGTCGGGCCCGAATTCTGCCTTCGCATCGTCTACTACCTGAGACTGCAGCTCGACAGCCTTCTCGAGGTTATTAATGTCTCTGTATATCGATGCTAGCTCGGCGAAGGCTCGAATCCTCTCGCCAGGCTGCGCAAGGGGTTCTAAGCTGGTCAACCCTTCAATAGCAAGCGTCTGGAGAGACAATGCCTCACCTGGCTTATTCTGCCACCTTAATGCCCACGCTAGGACCCTCTGAGCTGCTACAATATCTATAGGATCCTCGTCTGGACGCTGAATCGCCACTTCTAGCATTTCATTAGCAGGCCCGTATTCCTTGGCGTAGATGTAGAAGGTTGCCAGTGTTATTGTACACTCCACTGGCACAAGCTTTGCAATGTTCCGTTTCAGGACATCATCACAGTACCGGACACACGAGTGTGCATGGCTGATCAGTTGACGTTGGACATAGTAGGCAGTTCTCGTGTCGCGTCGTACATTTTCTTGCTCGCAAAGTTCTTCAGCGCACGCATAGATCAGCGACACTGCCATGACCAGGAATTCTTCCTGCTTCCTCTTGGGCAATCTCAATCGTGCCCACTGCTGCACAAGTGGATGATAAGTTGTACATGCTTCTTGGCCGCGCTGATAGCTTGTACTGATGAGAGAGAGGCTTTGGAGCTTGAGTAGTGATGATTGCAGGGTGGCGGCGGTCCACGTAGTTTTAGTATTGCTCGGGTATAACCATTCAATGTACCGTCGTGCGCCTTTTTGGTGATCCTTCCGTGTCCTTTGGCAGAAGCTGCAGGCCAGCTCAAACAGATTGTGAGCCACCGTTGTGTCCAGAAAGCTGCATAGGAAGAACCACCTGGCAGAGTACTGGCTTGTCTCCTCCACACGTGCTAAGCTTGCCTCCCACACTGTAAACACAGTCTTCTTGTATGGAAACATTTGGGCTTCGTATCCGAGAGCATACTGTGGCTCCTTGTTCAACACATCTAGATAATGGCTGTAGGATATTCCTGAGGTCGTAATGTATGCTGCAGCCTGCAGGATACCAAGCGGAAAGTTGCCAAGTGCACGACATAATTCGGAAACATTGCTGTCTGAATCGGGATCCATGTCGTGGTCATGGCTCACAAGCCCACGAAGCAGCTGGGCAGCATCGTCCGCACCCAAAGGCTCAACGATGCTGGCTTGAGTCCTGAGTGCAAGGTATTCTCTGTTGCGCGTGGTGATCAGGACTCTGATTGCGTCCTTCCATTTTGGCTTGTGGTATTTTTCGATGACCCGCTTCAAGTCTCCGTCATCCAGGTTATCGTAGATGAGAAGTACCTTGCCACCAGCCTCAGAGAACTTTGACAATACGTAACTAGCGGTATTTTCAAGCGTACAGTCGAGGCCCATTTTGACCGCAATGCACCGAAAACTGTCTTGCATACGTTCATCTGAGTCGGCCTGGATCCATACAACTGTGTCGTACATTGATGAATATTCTTGTGCATGTTTGAGTGCAATTTGTGTCTTTCCCATCCCACCATTGCCGTGGAGCACATGGACCTGGGTTCCATCCGCTGAAAAGCACTCATAAATCTCGTTCAGGATAGTCTCGCGTCCAACGAAATGGTTCGTTAGCATATAATGAGGCACGTCAAATTTATTAGGCCCTTTATACTTGGGAAGAGCTTCCACTGACAACTGCTTGGATCGTTAGTAGCTGAATAGAACATGTCACTGCAGTGACGAGGGAGGCAGGGTGCCATCCAAACCTTCTTTTCGCGATGAATTTTCGAAAGTCTGTAGACCAGGGTCTTATACATGTCGAAATCACGGCTATCAAATTTGGAAAGATCGGAATGGTTCGTGAACGAAGGTAGTCTCTCAGTATCTACTCCAAGTCCGAGGCTACAGGCAGACTCCAGCGACACCAAGCGAATTTTAGGACCAGTCTTTGACCATTGACCGTCCCTATCCTGAACCGTCATTAGATCTCAGTCAGCTACTACCTTGAGTCATCGACAGAAAGGATAAAAGGGGGAAAAAAGGGAAAAAATATTATCGAACCTCGACTGACGGGCTATCTTCTGTCTCATATACAGCGATAATCTTAATAGGCCGTTCACGAAATGCCACAGAGAAGTTCTCGTCGAGTTCCCGTAGATATTGCGAGCCGTATCCCAGGTCCCGGGAAAATTTGTCGTTCGTCTTGCCTTTAGTCATAGTAAGAATTGCCTTATTATCAAGTCCCAGGTTTGGAACGCCAAACATCACGATACAGATGCAGGAATTGTACAGATCTTGTTCTGAATCGTCTGTACTGTTAAATGCATCTTTCATAGCCTGCAGATGTTATGTAAAAATGTTGGTGAAAAGTGTCACTATGGTGCGATGTAGCTTACTTGCTTGATGACCAACCCCCCTAGACTTTGACCGATGAATACAAGGGGCCGTGTTTTGCCAACCTATTTCGACCAGGTTATCAGCGGAACTGTCATGGGAGGTATAGAGTTTCGCATCAAATACCTCTAATTCTGCCTTTCGAGCCGCTGCGAGAGATAATAGAAACTGTTTTCCGTAGTCGGATAAAGTGGCGTCGCTGTCGCTATTTGCAACCTTGGATGGATAGCCGTAGGTGAATATTCGAGCGCGGCAGTCATTCTCGGCAAGGTCTTCGCCAAGCCAGTCCCGTAACCATATTTGTCGACTTTTCTTGCTTTTCCAAGACCAGAAGGCGTTACCGTTCCAACCATTAACGGCGATGATACTAGAAAGCGGTTAACTTGCACGGACAACTCATAGGCGCCTTTTTGTGAGACGGGCGGACATACTCAACATGCCAGTCTTCAGGCCAGTACAGTGGTGTAAGGCCGTAAAAATTGCTATCGAATCGCACGTCCTGGGTTCCAGAGCCAAAACGGCAGCGGATTGTGCCATCTATATCCTTGCCACTTCCGTTAATCTGCGATTGGATACGAAGGGGAAGTTGAGTAAAGCAGGCAGTAGCGACGCTGGACCGTGAAACCGCCGACTGGGTTAGTGACACTGGGTCACTTGCACACGCTGGAGCTCGTCGGCTCGCTTCATCTCCCGTGTCTGCTAAGGCCTTGAGAAATGTGGGCGTATCAATACCCATTGGTAAATCGCGGAAGCGCAAGGCGAACGTTGGGCTGGGCTCGTCAGGCGGTGGTGGCTGAGGCGAGGTTGAGTTTGCCGGGTTGCCCACAGGTCGTTCGCGTTGCCGATCAGTCAACCTTCGATCAAGGATGAAAGCCAGCGAGTCTGCGAGTAAATTAGATGCTAACTCCAGAAGACTCATATCGAGCTCTATTCTGTTGCTTCTGCAACAAGCCGGCCAAGATGGTTACGCCTCTTCGCCGGTTGGAGGCTGCAGCCCGAACTGGGCGCCCAACACTGCCGTCAGCATATCACGTGTCGTCTATAGAAAGACTCGAGTGCAGATATGGCTTTGTCTACTACGACAGTCCTGAAGTGGGCGGCTTGACGACCGCTATGAAGCAAGGAAAGAAGCTCGCTCAGGGGAACAGAAAGAACGCCATCATCAGCAAATTTATCGCGGTGTGTAAGTGAAACATGACGAGAAAACTTAGCAGCATCCAGCTGCCACGCAGACAGTGAAACTGACGTTGTTGTGAAAGAAAACTCAGGAAATGGGCTAGCGCACATTCATCAATAACGGCAATGCTCTATTTTAACTCACGCATGAAAACAAACTTGATCTATAAAAGATACCGCTTTCGGCCATGTACCAACCACTACCAAACCGGGGATCTTTGACATGGAGCTCTCTCATCCTGCTACCCATGTGCCTCCTTTTGAGATGCGTGAGCCACATGTAAATTGGTCCGCCATCACTTCGCCTACAACTGAGCGTATCAAGTTCAAACATGACCCTGAACATCCCTGCCCGTGGCGGAATCCCAAAGATCCAGCTCTTCCCCATCTGTTTCATCCGCCTGGGGATTAAATTTTGGTCGTTTTTTGGTAAAACTTGCGTTAAGACAACACTTTATAAACCAACCCAATTCTTTGAGCGCAAAACGGAAATACTCGCGATTCGAGGGGTAAAACATTTCACCCATTTCCTCTAATCTAAGGCCTTTGGTTTCGCGGACGAAGCTAGACACCAAATTAGCAAACCAGAACCAGCCTTATCGGATATCCAAACCGCGACAGTCGGATGAACTGAGCTGCACTGACAAGAAGATGAGAAACCAGCCAATTACACACCAGCCTCCGTACCAAGCAAAAGCGCCATAGTCTTTGAATGTGCTGACAAAAGGTGGCCAAGTTATGGCCAAGATGAAGTTGAAGAGCCACTCGATGGATGTCACAAAACCCATACCTACAGAGCCTCTTGTCAGTCTCAAAGAGCTCGTAATGGAGTTCTGGTTTCAATACCGTAATCGCGATGATAGAGCGGCATGCTTTCTGAGGCATACACCTTGTACATCGTCAGCACGTCGGGGTCAAAACAGACAAGAACAAAGACGGCAAGAATTAAGTCACTCACGAACGGCACTGGGCCTTCGCCTATGGAATAAAAAGCGCAGTATAGGTACATAGCAGTGACTAAGCCTGCCAGATTAGGGGTCGATAGAATACCCTGAGCATCCTTCGTTTTAACTAGAGCAGCTATAGTAAACTGGAAGATGGCTAGAAATGGGAATGTGGCTAACAAGAGGCTCCGTCGGCCGAATGTATCCATTAGAAAAAATGCCGGAAACGCGAAGAAAAAATTAAGAACGCCAAATCCCAGAGATAACTGTGCACTTGTGAGCCGGGGCGTTGCAATAAACTTGAGCCTTACATTGCCGGGATAGGAGATGAAGTCAAAGTTCATCAGCCGTGAAACTCAGACTTACATAAAATGGCATCCTGTGAGCCATGAGGTTCGCGCCATTGTTTTGACCGCTTTTGCTATCCCCAAGTATGAGGCTCTGTAACACAGTTGTCGAATAGTACGCCATAATGTTGACGCCGCAGAATTGCTGGAGAAACATGGTGAGCGCACTCGCAAACATTGCGTGTCTTGTGTGGTCATTTTTCCAAAGGTCTTTCACCGTGAGATACCAATGTTGAGCCTTTTGGCTCCCTTCGAGACTGTAATATATTGAAATTAATTCCCTGCTCGCTTGTAGCTTCGTTTTGTTGAGTCTTCTTAGCGCCGTGAAAGCCTTCCTGATATATTCTCCTTTCTTTTCCGGATCTTCGGTTCTAATGCCAGCTTGGAGAAGGAACCTCGGTGATTCGGGAAAGGTAAAGATGTAGAGCATGGGAATCAGAGGGGGAATCATCTGAATTGACCGAGTCAGCGAATATCTAAGTACAACTCGGCTGAGCAGGCACAAAGGCAAATATGTGAGACGTACCGGAGCGGCGAGCATTAGCCTCCAATTCAAGCTCTTTAAGAGGACGAGGTCAGCTGTCCAAGCCAAGGGCTATTTGAGTGGGTACAAGGAAATACTCACACATGGAAGTCCCTCGGAATTAATTACCCTGCCCTGAGGGTCTTTGCAACTTGCTTGACCTACGTCCCAAAATGCCACACCAAACAGATAGCCAAGCATTAGGCCTGCGGCAGTCCACATCTGCCACATCATCACAAGTGCGCCTCTCAATTGAGCAGGTGCACATTCCGACGCATATATAGGGACAGTAGCACTGTTAAACGGTTAGTGCATCGTTCTACCCGCTTCCTGTCTATGCACACATGCCTTTTTGGGCCAATGCCCAGACCCAACACAAATCGAACGCCCCAAAGTGCCAGCCAGGTATTCGGAAGAGCCTGGCACAGACAAGATATGAAGGATATGAAACACGTGAAGAATATTACCCCACGTCTTCCTCGAAACAAGTGATTCAGGGGGTTGTTGAATCTAGGGTCGCGTCACACATTAGCCGAACTTGCCCTAGCAGAGACGACTCAAACCGTTAGCAGCTTACAGGCAAGCAATTGCACTTAGCAAGTACGGCGCGGCATTGACAAGTCCCAGTCTACCAGCATCGTCGTCGCCGTCTATGTGAAGGGTATGTCTATAAAATACCTGGGCTATCCCTCTGTTAATACACCTAATGACTAGGCCTAATAGTGATGGTGAAATACTCGCCTCCATTCACTGCTGTCTCGTCGAAACCTTGTACCAAGGCTGCGAGAGAGCAACAAGCGATCAACCAGTACGTTGTCGCCGGGTACGCCTTAAGCATCCGCAAAATGTTTTTCACAGCAACCGGGAGCCCCTCTAGCTCAAGAGCATTAGCTTCCTCCTGGTTTACCAAGACAGCGCCAGTAGCATCGACTGGACCGTCCAGGTTGGCGTCGTTGCCGGGACATTCATATCGCAAGGTCTGGGCCAGAACTATGCCTCGTTTGAAGAGCTTATTATGCTCGTTCAGACCTGAGATGGTTATAAATTCATCCACCTTCGCATCCAGCTCTCCCATTGACAACCCATCGAAGGGTCGTGCTAGGCCACCCTCTCTTTCATCGCGAGGTCGTTGCTGCATAACGGCGAAAGCTTATAGCTTGCAGCTCGGCGATTCCGTCGCGGTTGAAGCAAGGCGAAATTGAACGAGCCGCACGTTTGGCTGAAAAAAGTTCTAAAACAACGAGAATCTAAGGACCAGGGAATACGGGATAGCAGCAACAAGAAAGGATTCGTTTACATGAAAGGCAGACTAGGAAGTGAGCGCATAGTCAGCTGGCAAGAGAAGATGCCATTTGAGAGCCTGACATATTAGCCGAGAGGATGAGTAGCCGCCCGACATATTTAACAGACGAACAGACTCACTGTGCTATTCTGCGCCATGGCTAGGCAGAAAACTTGTTCGGTACCTGGCTGTGGCAAGAAGGAAGCCAGCTGTGTACTCGGTACAATGCAACTACATGCGGAATTGTGAGGCTCCTCCCCATGTCCCCGGATCCCTTGGCAGCATGTTGTGGCCAACATGTTGCGCGACTATTACTACCACATTAAAATACGCGATACAGCAAGTACAACGTACATTTCATGCCGTTGACTATTTTCGGGCCAACAGCCCTGTCGACAATTTGGAGGACCGAGCTTATCGCAACGTAAGAAGCTGAAAGACTTTCATTAATGGCTAAAACCACTCCTCCCCCCCTCCCCAAACTGTCGATTTCCACCGATTTCCATCCTTCGGGTTAGCAAGAGTTGGCAGGCCAGGTCTCCTTGAATCTCGGGCTGTCCAGGCAATGTATCTGCGGGACGAGTCGATCAATTGAATCGGAGATGGAAAGCACTTTTGCCGCCGCCTATTTTCTATGATGAGTAATAGTTCTGGTATTCATCTTCTTTACAGCGAGCTACATGGCACTCGTCGCAGCCCCAGTGGTCCGCTTGCGCCTATTGGAACGTTGTCGCTTGCAGGCCGCTGACGAAGGTCACTCAACAAGTCAGCAGAAATAGAGGCTCAAAAGAGGCTCAAAAGAGGCTCAAAAGAGGAGAAAGGGGGCTCATGCAATCATACTATTGTGCAATGCCTCTAACTACGAAGTACTCCGCACATGCCGAGGATCTACATAGGAAATGAGGCGGACACATGCAACACAAATTAATCGAGACATCCAGGGCCGATCAGACAAGCGGGGCAGGCGGGGATGACTCAAACCTTGCGGAGGAGGCGCAACTACAGCGGGCCTCCAGTAACTAATTGCGGGCCAAAAACGAACTAAATCGCCTATACTGCGGAATCCTGGCTTGGATTACTGCTGGGGTTCACGGTACGGAGCACTGTACTCCGTACGGAGTATGTACGGGAGCACCCGCGCGCTCCACCCTACGTTGACTTCAATCCGCCGCTGCCATGCTTTTTTAAGCTTTTCAGACGACGACGCTCCAATCCACCCATATTTGCCAAGGTTGACTCCGTACGTTATTCATTAAACCGCTAGCCGTCGTGGCACCTAGGTAGGCTGTTTTCATTAAGCCAAGACTACGGAATACTGGGCGTAGGGGTGGTTGCAGGGAGACCATCTTCGAACGAGCACTCACAAGCCGGGGCTGACCACATAGATATTACTATCCACACAAGCCTGATTGGTGGTAGAGTATATGTTGCTTACATTTCTCCATCTTGTGGTGAAGCATTCGAGATAATCAGCCACGAAACGGCCCCCCCTGATACGAGCTGCGATTGTTGCAGGTTGGGCACACGCCGTCAGCCTGGTGAGCTGTCATCAGGTGGCGTTCAATAATGTATGCAGTGATACCCTAATGAGTGAGTGGCTTGATTCAAGGCAGATTAACAGGAAGATGCCCATGTATTACTACCTAAAGTCCCGGGAGAAAGAGGGGAGACAAACCCGGATCTCAAGTTAATCTAGTTATAAGATAGCAAATAGTTTTGACACCGCACCCTCGATCCTCAAACAGAACTAAATCTTCGATGCTGGCAGTGGCCCACACCACAGATCCTACGGTAGCAGGAGATACGTCATGGTTGCAGTGGCGGTATACCAAGATCCGTCTCGGATACGGTTGAACATCAGCTGAAAGTCGGGGTTTTTATTTTTGGGGGGATGAGGCGGGGAGACGGTTGCGCTTACATTCAACCGTACCTGAAAGATCCGTACAGTAGTTAGTTAAGTGAATGCTCAAGGCGTACACAGATTGACAGAGACGTCACTTCATGGTGGTCTTATCAAAGCCCTAGCTTTGTGCACTGTTATTGGCTTGAAGGGTCAAAAGCGACGTATTTTTGCACAAGAATTGATCATTGTGACAAGACTTGAATCTCGGTGTCGCCGAACGCCCTGAATGTCGGTTCATAGCTAAGCAAATCCATCATAATAGTAAGTGTCGTCCGCACTTCCTCATAAGCAGCCTCGTAGATACCTCAGGCATCTAATTACATTTCGCTTCATGCTTTCCAACGGCAGTCAGACAAGATAAGATGCGATAATTACTCCGCAGGGAGAGCATTCTTCTCATGCGGTATGAATCCTATTAACTAACACATACTTTTACAAACTGGATACAGCCCGTACCGCATAACTCGAAGCGGTCGCATACCAAGTGCTACCCTTGAGGCAGCCTGTGCGGGTCAGTGGAGCGGGTCAGTGGACGTCATTTGGCCCACCAGAAGATGAGCGGCGAAGTGAAAACGGACAACCCACGACTGAAGGAATTACTAAAGAGCATCAATGCTACGGATTCAGAAATTGAGAAGTTTGAATCCTCCCGCATCGAAGATGTCTTGCTGCCCTTTCCCGTCAGTGGTCCCAACAGGGGTCGGGGCCTCCCAGAGAGCTTCAGACACAGTGACAGAGAAGCACTCTTCCTCAGAAGACAAACATACGTACTCTCCAATGCGTCCAATCTTCAAAAAGTATTTGAGGAGGGGAGTCTGGAACACCGGCATCTTGAAAAAGACGCCGCCGAAGAACTGTTCCATCGAGTAACTGACAAAGGCGAACTAACTTCGTTAGTTTTGCCTCCCAGAAAGGATTCTGAACAGCGTGGGGGAGGTGGATTTTCCAGAGTTTTCGTTGTCCGTTTCAAAAATGACTCAGATGAGAGGCTGGCATTGAAATGGTTTGCACGCCCCGGTACGGATGGGAAAACATGGAAGGGCCTCGACCGCGTTGGAAAGAACGAGGATTGCAGGTACCCAGAGACCCAACAGCGAGGTTTTACGAAGGAGCAACAAATTCTGACTTTTCTTTCCAAAAATCGTTCTCTTCAACAACGCCTTGAGAAAATCAGAGCGAAACATATTATCCAGCTCCGGGCAAGCTTTACGGACCCTCAGGCATTTTGTCTTATCCTCTCTCCTGTTGGTCTTTGTGACTTGGAGGAACTTCTACAAAGATTCAGCAGCAGTCGAGATAGTCAATGGGAACAACGCGGACTTACCATTACCAGGGAAGAAATTGGAAGGTGGCTTCGTCAAATATTCGGCTGCATGGCTGCTGGCTTGCTCTTCTTACACAGATATAACATTCGGCATAAGGATATCAAACCTAAAAACCTGCTCGTTATCAACGACGGACAGAATGCAACGGACTGGAAAATTTGCCTGTGCGACTTCGGGATAGCTGAGTGGAAAGATCCGGACGCTGAAGCCGAAGCCAATGAAACTATGGCAGCACCAGTTCATAAACATTCAACAGGGAATTCTTGCGACAACGGTTCGCAGGGCAAGATAGAAATAGAGACACCGGCTTATACAACGCCAGAAAGGTACTCGGCGAAACAAAGAAATTTCAAGGACGACATGTATCTTCTGGGTCTCGTATACCTAGAAATCTTCACTGCAATCAAAGGCGAGACTAAAGAGGGTCTTGAGCAATATCTGAAGGAAAACAATGTCTCCGAATTTCGCTATCGAGAACACGTACCTATACTCAGGCATGTCTGCACACCAGGAAGATTGGAAACATGGTTAGAGAGATTGGGGTCCGACGCGACGGACAATGAGGCAATTTGGATAAAGGGTCTTGTAAGTCGTGTCTCAACTGTGAATTCCTGTACATACACACATGGAAACGCTGCTGACTATATATTCTTCAAGCTCACGCCGGATCCACAAGACAGGCTGAGCAGTGAGAACCTGGTGAAGAAGATCCAACATGTTCATGACAAAGATGAGATTTTCTGGGGAAATTGCTGCGGCTCATTCTATAACGACTTAGGAAATGTTGTCGAAAGTGCTCTCTCAGAGAAGAACCCCGAGGAAAAGATCGTGTTCCGGAGGAGCGTGTCTAGATGGGGACGACCAGGATCACCAGAGATTCAAGAGCCCAGTACGATCGCTGTAACAGACTCCCGCTCATTAGAGCGCCGGATCCTAATAGCAAAGCATGACGCTTGGCCTTTTGCAGACAACTTCGAGTTTGACGAGTGTCAGTATCAGAACTACACCTCCACTTGATTTCGGACACTGTAGGCGGCTTACAGTTGTGTTTAGGGCTTCCATTAACCGGCATCCATATCGAGAGACAACCCTGTAGACGTATCGTCATGAAGTGGTCGGACTTCAACAATATTATTAGCAAGACTGATAGTAAGTATATATCGGTATTTCGGCGGCACAAGAAATTTCGGCGCCCCGGTTCAAATTTCCCATTAACTCGTGGCAGATGATTATGGAAACTATCGACATCGGGTATGCTTATTACGCACCGCAGCGAACCTTGAAGGTTCTCCTACTTACACACTAGACAGGGATTTAATCGAGATGGGCAAAATCATGAATTATGTGTCCAGTTCAATTCAGACAAAGGTAATCAGAATCGAGACGAATAAAATTGAGCCTGAACATTCACAACTGAAATTTAATAGACGCGCAGGTCTTTATCGATTTAATGCATACTTTCCAACCTTTTCCACACGGCTCAAAGGCCAATGTTGAGGAGATCCCGATATCTGACAGTCAGGATATCTTCCTCCAGACTCCTATAGCCGACGCACCAAATTCCATCGAGCCCAAAGTGCCAGTACCTTACAGAGCCTTCTTCAATGTCAAAAAAACTATAAAAGACAGGTCTACGATCATGTAAGTAGCCTCAAACTAATCATGTTACCCCGAGCCATCTTTTTGACATTCACAGCGTTTCGACTCTGTACCTCCTGCGAGATGCTCTTCCGCCTCTTGACATGACCCTTACAGTTACCGCCGAAGAAGAATACATCCTAGAGCTGTCTGGACTAGATTCAATCGACTATATAGGCTGCGAGCCTACGTACGGTGCCATACCTACCAAAGCGAGCAAAGTCCAGAAACGGAACCGCGTCAAACATCCACTGGAGTTCAAACTTCGTCCTGAAATTCATGCGCGACGAGGCTTCTGTCGGTTCATCGAACAACTCACTAATAACGCATGGGGAATCCGCATGCTCTGCCTCGTCCCCAAGGTCGCTTTGCCTAGGCACATAGGGTCTAACAAGTTTAAAGACAGCCTCATGATTCTATGGCAGCGTTGCCAGACTGATGAGACACAACTTCGAGTTGCATTGAAAGTCAAGAGCAAACCGGGAGAGTGGGAATGGTTGGTTGGAGAACGCAAGTCTTCCCAACATAGAGATACTATTCTTGCATTATCTAATCCGGATAACTAGTATCTTGTAACGTCGATTCCTCTAAGATGAAAGTCGCGCACCAGAACAAAACTTGTAAATTCAAGCTGGATCGATGCCACGGAAAGGAAAAGTTAGAGCTCAGTGCCTTTACAACACCACCTCCGAACTCCAAATCGATGACAATGGAGATCACATTCAAATTCCGCGATGGTAAACGTCCCCAGCCTAAGCCTGCTGTCGTTCAGCCGTGGATAGTGGTTAACTTGTATATCTCAGAGCTCAAATCTTTTGAGTGGGCCAGTGCTAGGATTGCAGCAGACCGACACGTTAACGGAACCAGTGCCAGTTCATCGACACAGATAGAGAGCGAGGGCTCCGGGGATATCTACGAATAATACAACGCTTAGCAGGGAGCCTTCTCTCCAGAACTGTCAGAGTAAGGCCGGTATGATGAAATTTTTTTGGTCAGCAGAATATCTTGGAAGTCATTCACCGAGAGGAGCCGGCAGGCAACATTGGTAATATAATCACTCCTAATAAATTAACTAGGATATTAGAAAACTCTTAAAATATTAGACCTTTATCTTTATATACAGCATTGAAGAAGAGATTCAAGGCTGCACTACTTACGATACTTTGACGCTACGCTATCGTCTCGCTCAAGACATCCCAGATCAGAACAAAGTGCCCTCCGGGCTGCATCACAAGGCTGATGACTTTCACAAAGTTTGCAGTCGCTGCTGTGTTGGTGCAATAAGTCATCCGCGAAGAGAAGGTCGTGTTTCGCGCCTGGATAAGCATAGCCTTCCAGAGAAGGAGCGTCGAGCAGGACCTTGAGTTCTTGTTGCAAATTCTCCTCATGGTATGTTTTATTGTAAGCGGAACCGAAACGGTCAACAAAAGCCTTGATGTCGTCAGTGGTCCGTCCGAGCCTCTCCCTATCATCGGCGTAGAGTCGGATACCCTCGTCGAGTTGTGTGCCACGCTCGCTCTCGACAACGTGTGTGCTGATGACCACATCACCCAGGATAACATCCTCGTCCTTTGTATTTTTGGACTCTCCTGCACAGATGCCTACTAATAGGGAAAGGCGGATTGCTGGGAAGCTGAACTTGAGAAAACGAGCAGCACTGACGGCCGCCTCCTTTCCCTTCGGCGGAAGATTCATAACCACCACGTTGCAGCCTGCCATCTGACCCACTGTGTAGCTGTTGTCGTCATTTTTGGGAAGATTGATAGGCGGGTTAACTCGCGCAAAGTCGATGTCCTAAGCGCTGGCAACGACCGTCCTGCCTGATGGGCTGGGTCTGGGAACATTTTATTTCGCTAGAGAACATCCTAAAGCTTTATCAGCCAAGCATATTAAAATCTGGTCACGCAACAGCGATATTGGAAACATTTCCGGGGCGAGTTCATCCAAGCTACTCAAACCTCTAAAGATATATCGTGCCGCCACCGTTGTATTTCGTCAAGCATTAACCTAATCACATGCTGCATTATAGCTAGGGAGCGCTCGGGGTTAAGCCTACCTGCCATTGACTTCTTGGCATTGAGTGAGCGATGTGCCCTTCTTGTATCTGTTGTCTTCGGTAATGTCGCTTAGATATGGAATATAATGTTGCCTATGAAACTCAGTATAATAGTGATAATGTCGAATATTATCTCAGCAATTACCGATCTCATGTTCCCTATAGTTCTTGAATGCTGAGTGCATCGCCACCGACAAGGACCTAAATAAACCTCTTCCTCGAGAGGATTAGAGCTCGACTCACTCATTTGCCACAACCATATCACGTCCAGCTGGCTAGCCAATGTTTCAAGTAATTATTCTGCTTAATAGTGAAATCTTAATTTCTTGAGGTAACTTTCAATATGAAGTAATTATTATAATTAAGTTTGATCTTTCATTACAAGTGTACTATATGTAATGTATCAGCTCTAGGTTCGAGTTATTGTCTAGTAGTACCATAACACTTAGGTCTTGGCTTGTGATTAGATTATTATAACCCTAGTATTTATAATCTTAATCCGCTGCCGGCTACTACCTGATATCTAGCTTTTTGCCTTAAGGCTTTTTATTACTATATTAAAGTATTATGCCTTCTTATTGCTTACCTCTTATAATACTGTATACTTTATATGATTACTATTGCGGACCTCAAAATACCTCCCTTGAGAAAGAACCCCTACGTTCCCAAGCCCAGCTTAGTGATTATAATATAGTTTGGGGATCTTCGATTTATATGAAAAGAATATAACTCGTTATTTATGTTGAAACGGCTTCAATAGCTAACTAAAAACTTCGTCTTAACCATGTCGGCTCTCCCAGAGCTCCCGGAAGTCTTCCTAGACCCAACCACTCACTCTGAGATAGTTCTTGATCATAAAAGGCTGTTGTGGCATGAGAAGATGCCTGAACACTGTGGCATTGGATTTGCTGAATATTGGCCTCATCATATGGCATGTAGAGATCGTCGCTGTCGTTCGAGGAGATCGCCTCTTGAATGTCCGCTACATCTCTTTCCGGGATTTGATCGTCGGTTTTGGCATATAATTCAGTGGTTCCGCCTATCAAGTCAAAGTCTTAGTGATCTGTGATGATTCAATTTGACAGAACGAAGTCACCAGTTCTCGATTTCAAGGCGTTTTTCACCAACCTATCTCATTATCCTTGAATCGCTCTTCTTGTCTTGCTAGCTCAAAAATTTCTTGAAGGTGACTTCGCTTCGCTCCATTTGTATCGGTACGTGTCAAAAATTGAGTCAAAGCCACATTTGTGATTCTTTCTAACCTGTTAACGTTCAGACCATAGTCTGTTATGTCTTTATATTGCTTGAAGTTCGGCTCAACGACGAGTTTCAAGATGTGAATTTGTAAGTGTATGCGCTCTGGGAGAACCCTCATTAGCAACTTTCGCTCTATGTCGCGAGGATATAGGATTTTACGCGGCAACAATCGTTCCTCTCTTATATAGGTGATCCGGCTCCTTATGCCTAACCTTATCATCTTTGGTCAAACCCCATGGGATAGGCCACCAGTCCGGCGCCTTTTGTCACTGCAGCTGTATGGGGTGAGTTGACTGTTTCTTCGGCTGTAGAGCCTTGACCCACGCCTTCGCAATCAGCTTGCATGTATCTTGTTGGCAATTTTTGATACGGTTAACTATATTCCACACTTATCACCGCCACAAATGGATGGACTGAAGTGTGGGAAATGCCAATTCATTGCGAGGCAGCTGCAAAAGATTCAGGCGCATTGCGCGAAATGCCAGGGTTAGCAGAACAAGCGCAAGAAGCATTCTGTGGAAACACCCGAAGAACAACTCAAACTGCCACGGAAAGAAAATGTAGCATGCCAACGGTTCTCCTCATCTAGGCTTGCCAGCGGATGGTACTGTATATGCCAAGTGGATCCTTTTGGAGAGACGTGGGAAAAACGTATCACCTTGGCCTATTTGCTGTGTGCCATAAACACTATGGGATGTGTACCATAACATGATGCTAGATGTATCTTTCAGCAGCCTGGGGCCTCGCTGTGCAAGCGACGAACTTTGCTCACGCTGTGTGCATTGCAATGAGGTTAGTCGCCGGCAGGCTGGCGATACCTCATTTGCGTGTGCCAAAATCGGCAACTTGACAAAAGGTGAATGATAGAAACGATAAAATCTGCACGAAGGAGACCAAGAGAGCCAAAAGAGTCCTAGCATCTGGGTATGTCTGTGTTTTTTTGCGTACGAGACGGGCAACCCGTCCTTTTATGAACAATTGAGTTCCAGTTATAATTTTGGGGAGCCGAAATGTATGCGTGAGTAAAGCTGTACATGAAATCGTAACATATTTTAAAACCTTTGGTCAATTCTGAACAGTAGCTATGGAATAACACTGCTAGTGGGGTTTCCATACGCCATGCATGAAGCTATACACAGATGTTACGCGCGCTATATGACGAATTCTCTGTTAAATTGTGCTCATCGAAGGATATATATTAAACATTGAAAATGTTGAAGGTGTTCGGTGCCGACAAGTTACGCCAAACTATCAAATAGGGATATATTTGAAAGCGGTGGCAATATACTCCAGCCTCATACAAAAAAAACCTTTATAGAGTCTCATCGTACCAATTTGTCACTTTGCAGGCCACTTCTTCTAACTAGCTCTTTCCGGGGTTGTCTACCTCGATCGCTGGCTTTTTAGCACTGATGGCAACATATCTCCAGTACTTTTGCGCATAATATCCACGAGCACCTCCAATCGTGTTAACGAAATACTTTTCAAGACGAAAGAAAACAATGATGTAGTATGGTATCGCCGCTAAGAGCCAAAATAGCCGCAACATTGGCCGAACATTCTCGGAGTAGTCGTGCTCCTTGACATCTACAAAGCCAGCTTCTTCAAGCAGCTGTTTGTAGTATCCACGTTTAGCACGCTGCCATGTAGGCATGGCACCATAATCACTAACCTCCCTCATGAGTTTAGCCAGAGTCTTCCCTATAGCTTCATCAGACTCATAGTCATGGTCGTATTCATGCATAGCGATGTGACCTCCAGGTCGAAGAATGCGGTAGAAGCCCTTGAGAACTTCTAATGGATCAGTCGCATGGACAAGAGTTTCCATCGTGTAGACTCCATCATAACTCCCAGATTGTAAGGTTTCAAGATGATGGTAATCCATCTTCTTGACTGATACAAGAGAACTAAGATCGCCAGATCGAGCGATATTACGTTCTGCTTTGGCTAGGTGGTTATCCATAATATCAATGGCAGTCACCCTCAAGCCATGATTTGCCATGTAGAGAGCAACATGTCCAACTCCGCAGCCGGCATCTAAGACTTGTGAGCCCGGCGCAACGTCAAGGAGCCTGTACATCTTCTCTTCCATCCTTCGCAAAGGGCCATTAAGCGGAAACATCCAGTATGTGTCCTTCTCCCAGAAACCAAAGTGGCGAGTGTTCCCTAAGAGAAGCCGATAGCCAATTCGTGACTCGAGTGACTTGTATAAACTTTGAAGAGCGGGATTATCATTTACAATTGGTTTCGGGTCGACCGGCGACGTCTTCGACGGAGTGGACATGTTGAAAAGTGAAAATGTTGACTTCGAAAGCTAGGCGTTAAAAAGCAGAAATTGGCCGGAAGGGATACATATTCGTTTTATGGAGCTTAAGAAATGATAGAAGAGAGATTTGAGAGAAAATGAGATGCAACTTAGACAACGTAGAAGAGCATGACAGTGGAGTTGAGAGTTTGGAAAGGAGGATGTCCCGTCCTTGGGCAGAGCAAAATGCTGATATGCGTGGAACTTACCGCAGCACGTGAAATTGGCGGAAAGGTGGGGATGTTTTCTATACGACGCCATCTTTCTCTCCAACTCCACACAACGTGCTCTAAAGGCTATTACAGAATGATGCAATATAAAGCGTCGTCGCATATTCCGCTTGATTGCAAAGTGTCGTCCGGAGACGTTATTGACTCAACCTCGCCTACTTCTCCGGCTGCTGAGGGAGCGTTCACTGAAGATGGCAAACTAGACGATTGCGGAAGTTTCGTAAGTTCCGATGACGAGATTGAGATTGAGGAAGTCTCTGAACCCGTCGAAAGATATGCAGATGGGATTTACTATCCAATATGTATCGGGGACATCCTGGCCGGTGCGTATCGCGTGGTGCACAAACTGGGTTGGGGAGGGTTTTCCACCGTCTGGATGGCGCATGACCTCAAGCGCCAGAAGCTGGTTGCGCTGAAAATTGGCGTCCCTGGCAATATGGGAGAACGGGAGCTCAATGCGCAGAAAGAAATTATTCGTACAGTCAAGGACACATTCCCCCTTCTGACTCTTCTAGATACCTTTTCCCTCTCGGGTGTGAATGGCACACACCTAGTGATGGTATTCCCTGTTCGTGGTCCCAGCCTGCACGCTTGCTTGAGAGAACTGGATGTGAAGACTAGGATGAACGCTGCAAAGCAATTACTCTTCGCCTTGAAGTCCCTTCATGACGCTGATATCGTACATTGTGGTGAGCAGAAGTCGCTTCAATATCCTTCACATAGAATCTTGAGCTAACAAGAAACCTTCATTTAGATCTGAATAGCGGAAGTGTGCTCTGGGATATAGGTAATATCGACCAGTATGCTCCGAAAATGGCCTACCAAATCTTTGGCCGCCCTCGTAAGGCGCCACTGTGGGTGCAGACATGGAAAATTGGCGAGCTGGTCAAACCAATTCAGGTGAATACAAAATTGCTGCGAGGGAACATATTTCTCGCCGATTTTGGATTGGCAGTCAAAACTGGGTCACCAGTCAACTGCAAATGGCAGTCTCCTGCCATCTACTGTGGCCCTGAGCGATTCCATAACATAGGTCCAAGCTTTGCCAGCGATATGTGGAGCTACATGTGTCTCTTCGCAGAGCTCTACCTTGGTTTCGTCCCTTTCACGGCAGAGCCAATGCGACAGCGCTCTCCAATCTAGTGCGGAGCCTTGGTCCTCTCCCTTCACAATGGGATGGCATGTACGATGCAGGCGATACGCCAGAAGAATCCTGGTACGACCAAACGCAAACACCTTATACCCTGGTTACTCTGGGGGAAATTGTCAAACGGGCACGGCCGGATGTTTTCGAGACCGAGCGGAAGTTGGTGCTCTCCGTCTTCTCTAAAGTGTTTACTTACTTGCCCGAAAATCGTTTGACGGCCGCGGAATTGTTACAGGACAAAGACTTTAATGCCATTATGGAGTTATATGGCTGCTGAATTCCAATTGCCGCTCGTTTCTTCCGATAAGAGCCCTCTAGGTTATTTTGCTGAGGCGCGGTTACATGAGGTCGTTGTGAGAAGCCTTTTGGCCCGTACATGAGAGTTCAATTGTGAAGATCTCCAGATTCTGAATGAATCCAGGACCCGCCTCGGGAATGACTATGACTTAGTATTATTTGAGCCCTTGAAGCCGTAGTGGAACTTGGCGGACTTATTAGAGCGGCGGTACGTACGGCGGCTCCTGCATCGCATCTCAAGATCCGACTATCAATCTGCAAGATCTTTCCAGCAGATATAGTTCTAGAGTTATTGATACGGATACCCTCGCCAGAACTTACGGAGACGAGGAACCGATCTACCGGACACAAAATCAACCGTCCTCTTTTCAACCTCGACCTTTGTGCCGAAATTCGATTGATAAGATCCTTAAGAACAGCTGGAGGTAGAGTGTCAGTATTGTCCGCTGTGAAATACTGCCAGGGTACATCACACATGGATGTATTCCTCTTATACCTAGTGTCACCTGCAGCTGTGAAGTTTGTGTGGGTTGGTGGTCGAAGTTAACTCCTGGCCAATGCCATCATCCGCACCAGTAGCACCTCGGCAGAATTACACCAGGATGTGACTGAGACGAACTTCCCAGGAAGTTCAGCTTCCCGAAATATATGCTTTATAGGCCGAGTGTGGCGAAACACAATGCACTGCGCTGAAAATGCGCTACGCCTAATGGCTAAAGAAGCCAGAGAGGTCAGGCTTCTAGATTAGACGGCGAGCTTTGAATCCCATCATGTTGTTCCGCGATCGCGGCGAGTGGTAGCTCGTGCTGTGTCCTTTTACAAGAGTTTTCTTCTAGCCAAGTCCAAGAGTCGTCGCGCTTGATAGACTTAAAACTAACGAAACAATTATAAAAAAAGAATGCATGTACTTACGAGTGGCAGTTTACGGCTTTAAAAGTCGCATGCGTGCAGATGGACTTCTCATGAAGCTCATCCATCGGTCCTGGCGATAATCGTGCAACCATAACAGATAGTAAATCGACTGCGCGTGCGTATCGTGTCCAGATCTTGGCCATATTGCCAGGTTGTGCCAGTACTCAAGCTGACAAATTATTTCAATGGAATGCCATGTTGTTCACCACAACGGTGCTCTGCTCAATAGTCAGGGATTGCGAGGACGATTGCTGCACTTCAGTGTCCAAGTTCATCCCGCGAGGCTCGGAAAATAACGGGAAGTCAGACGCGCTGTGCTGAGTCTTGGACGTTACGGTTGACTCGAGTTGGGAAGGCAACGTTTAACAGATCCGTTTTAGTGCACCGTTTTTCAGGTGGAATAGTATAAAGTGGAACGGCGTCAGCGAAACGGAGCCAAGCATAAAATTATGAATGATCAAGTAAGCAATCCTGCTCAGGCTAGAATCCGTCCGGTCGCCAAAAATGGAATATGACGCCACAGTTGCTCAGGGTAAAAGCGGCGCTGCTCAGGCACTAGTTGGTTCAAAACCCGTGGCCAACAAATTCACATTCCTGGTTTACATGGAATAGGCTCGTAAGGACCACTATTACTATGCACTTAAATTGGCCATGCACTAAATTACTGTGCGTAGCTACATTTACTGTTATTAGCCTAACCGCTCCACACGTTCTTTAGAGGAGCAAGTGGCGCGTCCCACTCTCGAGGCTCAAAACCTACATCACTTGAGCCGGCCGTTAAATGAACCATAAATTTACTTTGCGGAATAATTCGCCAAGATGTCCGACTTCTGGGACTATGTCCGATGATGCTCAGAGGCAGATGTCTTCTCCAGCATAGCAGTGCCAGTCTGATTAATCAGTTTCTTCCGAAATATTCCCGGACAAAAACATCATGACTCACCAATTCCCCAAACAAACGGTTGCTGTGGATTTGAAAGCCGTCGAATCTGCAAATCTTTTCATAATGGAGCCCCATCATTCAACAAGAATACCAGTAGGGAAGTTCCCTCCCCCCATCATTGTCCCACCACTCCAGTCGCCTCACCAGCACACCATCATTTTCCTCCATGGTCGAGGAAGCAACGCCAGCAAGTTCCACGGTCCCCTACTCAACACCAGTACCGGTGAACACACATTTCAAGAAGCCTTTCCTCATGCAAGATTTGTTTTCCCAACGGCCCCGATGTCCAGGGCGACCAAGTACGCCCGCATGCTGATACACCAGTGGTTCGATGGCTCCGGGGACTGGGAATCGGACGCTCGTGGCGGCATGGCGCCGAGCATTGAGTATATTCAGACCCTTGTGCAAAATGAGATTGAAATGGTAGGCGGCGATTCCCAACGTGTCGTGCTCGCTGGGCTTAGTCAGGGGTGCGCAACAACTTTGATGAGTATGTTGCTGTGGGAGAGACAGCCTTTGGGCGCGGTGGTTGGCTTGTGCGGATATATGCCTATTTGTTCGCATTTGCAGAGTATTGTTGATGAAGACGGAAGAAGGGGTGGAGACGACGATATTTTTGAACGTGATGAGGGGCTTGCGTTGAAAACACCGTTGCAGAGGGTTGTTGATGAGCTGCGGGAGGAAGCTGAACTGGCTCCTGTTGCAAACCCTTCCGATCTTAGGCGTTTGTCCACGCCGGTATTCCTGGGGCATGGAAGGTTGGATCCGCAAGTTGATGTTCAACAGGCTGTTCATGCCTCGGAACTGTTGGACAGGTTGGGCGTGTCTGTTGAGTCGCACATCTACGAGGGACTGGGACACTGGTACTCGGGTGAGATGCTGCGCCACGTGGAGCAATTTCTTAAAAAGCATTTGGATTCTTAACCATGAAGCAATTTTGACTGCGTTCGATACTGAAGACAGCCGGTCGATCCACCTGTGCCTCATGAACCGGGCGGGCAGCTTCATTTCATTAAACTACCGACAAGGCCAACCTACCTAAATCTTTTCCCCTGTCAAAATCGGCTTCGCTTCGCCGCTCGTCCACCAGCTCACCCCTTTCTCACCAGGATACGTAAACTTATCCATACTATCCTTCTTCATCTCCACACTATATCCCGGATCCATAGGCGTCTGATAGTAACCATCCTTGATGACAGACGGATGCAGAAAATGCTCGTGCAAATGATCGACATACTCCAGCACGGACAACTTCTCGCTCACAACCACGTAGTCAATGGTACTGAGGTGCTGCGTATACTCGGGCAAACCAACACCGCCAGAGTGAGGCACAATAGGAATGTTGTACTTCTTCGCCATGAGTAGCACGGCCATGACTTCGTTGACACCGCCCAGTCGGCAGGCATCGATTTGGCAGACGTCAATGGCCCCATTCATGAGCATTTGTTTGAAGATGACACGGTTCTGGACCATTTCGCCCGTAGCAACGCCAATGCCGTACGGCTTGAGAGCCTCCCGCACGGCCTTGTGGCCGAAAATATCGTCTGGGGACGTGGGCTCCTCGATGAACCAGGGTTTGAACTCGGCGAGTTGCTTCATGTATTCGATTGCATCGGGCACAGACCAGATCTGGTTGGCGTCCACCATAAGAACGTTGCCCTTGTCGTAGCCAAGAACGTTACGAGCAATAGTAAGTCGACGTCTATCATCCTCGATGTTACCGCCAACCTTGAGCTTGAAGTACTTGTATCCTTGCGCAAGCGTCTCCCTCAGCAGCGTCTTCATCTTGTCTTGTCCATAGCCCAGCCAACCCGCACTGGTAGTGTAAGCAGGCACGGCTTTGCTATTGAGCGCCTCTTCCATTCGTTTAGCCTTGCCCGGTTCGGCCTTTTTGAGTATGGCAAGAGCTTCTTCTGGGGTGACGGCATCGGTGATGTAGCGGAAGTCGATGCACTGAACGTACTGCTCGGGAGTCATGTCGGCGACGATTTTCCACACGGGCTTGCCGAGGACTTTGCCCCAGAGGTCCCAGACCGCATTGACGACGGCACCAAGAGCAAGATGGATGACGCCTTTTTCGGGACCAATCCATCTGAGCTGGCTGTCGGACACGAGATAACGCCACGTCTTACCCCAGTTGGCAACGAGGGATGAGAGCGTCTTGCCTTGGAGACGCTCGGCAACTTGCTGGATGGCAGCGCAGACGATGTCGTTGCCTCGTCCGATAGTGAAGGTCTGTTTGGGTTGGCCACGATGTCAGCTATGCTGCTACTGGTACATGTTGATGGAATGCTAGGTCGGTCGGTTGAGCAGCTTCGCTTACCATGCCATGGCCAGTGAATTGCGAATCGGTCTGGAGGATGCAGTACGCGGAGGAGTAGTCGCCCGCAGCGTTCATGGCATCAGAGCCAGTTTTATCCAGCGAAGTAGGAAACCGGACATCACGGCTTTGAAAGCCGGTTATTACGATTTCTTGTGACATGACCGACGTGTATGGAGAGGATGTAGTTGGGCAGTGGAGATGTAATGGTAGCCGCGGGGTCTCGCTAGTTATTTATTGGTCCTTTATTCATGAGTGTGCAATTTAGCTGCCGAATGCCAAACGCAGAAGAACTGAACTCATGGGGAAATGAGGCAAATCGGCTGCAGCCAGTATGAAGTTAATACGCGACGGGAAGATTGTCACTCACTCACTCTTCAATAACCTGATGAAATGTCACCTCTCAAACCACCCCGCCAATTGAGAACCCCACGGAGGGGCAGCCGGGACAAGAGTTGAGAGAGTTTGGCCTGCTGTGGAGTCCGACAACGGCCCATTGCTTTGTCGTGATTGATGGATAAAAAGGTGGTGGAGTACATATACCGACCTGTATAATGTGTGTTTTTACATGTCTACTGACTGTATTATCCGGGCACTGGCTAAATTGATATGATGATATGGTAATGTGATATGCTGCCAGTCGGAATGTCCTGCCGAGCGGGAATTGTACTCCGTACGGAGTACTCCGTAGAGTATTCGCCAATTGGTGCTGACTCGGCGGAACGGTATAACAACAGCCGAGGGGGCCAAGTACATTGAGGAGTTTGTGTTTTGCAACAAAACCGTAATTTTACAGTGAAACAACTTGTCTGCTGAGAAATATAGTTGCAACGGGCACTCGCAGCGCTTCCTGCAGTTTCCACGATCTTACAGGTACGGAGTGTATCGAGATCCACGGAGTACGGTGCAGTTACTCTGTTCTCCGTATATAGAGAGAACTGGGCTTATTTACATTCGAGCCCCACAGCATATTTCCGTCGGGTCATTTTCCACTGTACTAGTTAATAGCTGCCAAAGGGAGCAAGAGAGAGAGCAGTTGCAATAAACGGGAAGCATAGCAATAACGGAGCCTGAAGCACTGCTAGAATTATTTGGAGAGAAGAGGCAGTGTGAAGAGAAGGCGGCGAGCCAATGAAACGTGCCAAGTCCATGCTGGGAGCAGCATTCAAGCTGCTTCCAAATGAAGTCAAGACAGCCCGCCGCTGTCAACCGCAGGACACGAACTCGACCGGCTGGATCTTTGCATTGGGTTGGGGGTTCAATTGTGTGGCAGCCAAGATTGCTTCGACATACGTTGTGCCAGACCCGGGGCCACCAGACAACTCAAAAGGTAAACTGCCGAGTATGTTTATGTTTTCATCGGTCTGTGTTAATGGTGTGTTGATGATCCAGTTATGTTTCTCGAAACCTTACGCGGCCATCCCTACTCGGACGTGGCTAACAAAACGCCAAGTCCCGGCAGCATGCGACGCCGAGATGTGGCGCAGCACTCCATTCCGCTGGAGCGAAGCAATATATGAGAAACGGAAGATACGAAGCACACAATGCCAGTTCTGTGTTCAGAATGATCCTGAATGTCGATAATTGCATTAGTGGCGGGCTCGGGTGGTTGTTCGTATTCCCGGAGCAGAAAGCCGGAGTCAAGATGTACCGCTAGCCGTATTTTTATCATACAAAAACTAAGAGCAATCTGTCACAGACGAGGAGATTTCGCATCTGTCGTGCTTTGAATCAAATGTCCGTTCGTAGGAGACTTTTTTTTTTTTTTTCCTCTTATAGCGTTGATTCTAAAGTTGGTACTACGCTTACTGTACTAGTATGTGTGTGTTGAATCGGGGTAGTTGATGATGTCGTCAGCTCTAGTTCCTCCGTAGACCCTCCTAGCTAGCTAAGTATGGAGCGTTCATGCGACATTGGATATGATGCTTATGTTTTTGCTTCCAGTACCAACATAGATTTAATTTATTTTTACGAAGAATGGATGCGGAATAAGCAACAGCCCCATCCTGGTAATCCGCAGAACTGCTTGCAATGGGCTTTGATGCTACTATCCATGCCACCCCATGACCTTACATCAGCAAACTGATTGGCTCAGGTCGCCACAGTCAGCGAGTCAGCACGAGGAGGTCCAAGAATAGAACACGGAGGCGGCCACAACCGCCCACGCACTGGTCCATTCATTTCATTCCCGTTCATACGATAGCTTCTGTTCGTCAATTTAAGTTATCGTTCTCGTTTTTCATCGCGCCACATTCACAAATTTCATCGTGCAGTCGATGGATTTCCTCTGCAATGAGCAGCAGGCGCTGGGATGTTGTCCATCGTGGAGCGAGGGCTGTCGGAACCCATAAACCTGAATTGCGCGTCCACATTGCGTCACGACTGCGATGAATTTACGTAGACGAAGTCAATCAGGGAAGCGACCTAACCTGCTAAACAGGCACCCTGCCCGCTGATGGGCCGCCTCAGCCCGGCATTCGCACCGCCAACTCTGTGCGCTGGCTGATTAGTTACCACGCACCGCCATCAGCAGCAGCGCCGCCATGACGGCTCGCCTCAATCACAATTCGCCAGGGTTTTGCTTGTTCCATGATCCGAGAGGCGGTGCATGACGCTAAGCCCCATCTTACGCCAACCCGCTGCCCACTGCGCAGCCATCGCCAGTCACTCCATGGCCTGGTCCCCTGTTTTAACCTTGTCCTTGGCCACTGCGCAGACCGTGACGTGAATAGCTACTCATACCGGGCCACTAGTGTCAAGCCCGGTGCGTGGGATGGAGTGCGATGTGCCAATTCAGCGCCGTAGTGGAGTGGAATCATCCCAGGGCTGTGAGGGATCGTCTGGTTCAAAGCCGTCGATCAAGCTCGCTCGCATATTTTCTTTTTGTTGTTGCGTACTTTCCGAGCTTATATCCAAACCGGAGGCCCTTCAAATCCTGCCTCTGGACGTTGTCTGCCCTGTTTTTGTCATGCAACTGACGTCCTATACTGGCAATCTACCACATCATCTTGGATGAGACTACTAGTATAGGTTCGACCTGTACGCAGTAGGGCATTCGCCATTTCCTCTCTTCCCTCCCTTTCTTTTCTTTTCTTTTTTCTTCTCTTTCCTAGTCTTTACTACCTCGCATTGTATTGTATGAAGAAGGAAACCAGAAGCCAAAATGTCTGTCCAGATACCCGTCAGTCCGATATCAAGCGCCGACTCCGTGTCGTCGCCAATCTCTACAACAAGCAGGGGCTCTCGCCGCTCACTCATCATCATGGCTAATAACTTGAAACCCACCCGGCAAAAACTCCAAAAGTATTTCTCAAAATCAAGACATTCCGCCCCAGAAAGCGATTTCAAGGACTGGGACGCCGACGATCTGAGCTCTGTTATCAAGATGGCCAGTATGCAGATGGGCAGTCTGGGCAACCCCGAGGTGCCCATTTCACCAGTCGTTCAGGACACCAGATATAAACCGGCACTTGTACGAATGGACACCGAGCAACGGAGGCAGCTTGAACCAGAGCCGACGCCTAAAACTGAATCCTTCGATTTCGAGTCCCTCCTAACACCTCCCAGGATAGCGGCGCCTCGTCCTCCACAACGCTCTCCTCCTCCAATGCCTATTCCAGTACGGCTTCCTCCACCTCCCCCCATTGCCGAACTTCCAGCAGACGTCATGTCTATGGAGACGGATCCTTCCGGCCCTCGTGTAAGACGGGGGCCTTCGCAAATCAAGCCGCGACCCGTTTCTGCGATCCGCCGACGAGCAAAGACGCCGGTGCACAAGATTGGACAGCTGGAGATGGCCGCTGCGAAACAGAGACAAGAGGCCGCTATAAACAGACAAGCAACCGTACGCACCATTGCTCGCCAATACCGTGCATTGATATACGAGGACGATGTTCCAGCAGTTCCTCGTATTCCTTCCATTCATCGTAAACCTCTACCTGCTACAGCCGCACCCCACTTACACGAGTTTGACAACAATTACGGCCCCATCCCGAGACAGTCCTTAAATGAGCCTCGCGGTGCCGGGCTCCTCGAGTCCCCTCGACCTAGATACGAGCTTGCGCCGTCCTCGCCCGTCATGTCAGATACCGCTACTTTGGTGTCATTCCGCGACGAAACGACATACCTGAAGCCCCTGATGTTTCCGTCGCCACCTACACCGCCTGCCTCGGAAGACGATTGCTATGAGAATGATACTTTTGTCCAATCACCTGATACAGATACCCTGCGCTTTCAAATCGGGTTTGAGCTCCTGACACGAGAGTTATCTAGTGCTTTTGCGGATCACTCGGCCAGGACTAGCAGAGATGCATCAGGATTGCAGATCTGGGTAATGATTGAGGCATACGAGAGATTGAGAAATCAGGTGTCTGCAATGGCGTCACAGGATCCGGAGTTGAAGCATGCGGCGGCTATGTTCGATTCGTGGTTGACGGCTCTGAGGGCCATCCGCAGGTCAATGGCGGATGAGGCGGCGGATAGTGAGAGCGAGTATGGGGATGATGAGTAAGGTGAGAGACGGTGAATTGGGGATTGAGGGATTGAAGGATTGATATAATGATACGCGACCAGCTGTTTCCTTTGTGGCTTACAAGCCAAGCGCTGCTTTAAATGGAGTTGTAATGTTTGCGATACCACCTTGACGATGCGAAATAGTTTGCAGACTACTTGAGTAGACATGAGGACAGGATTGTCGAATTTTATTTCCTTACATCTGTATGATATATACATCTTTTTTTTTCCGTAGCATTTTCTTCATTTAACAAGAACTCGTGGTGTATCGGATTCTACGAATTACATAGTAAGCTGTTGTTAATACCGTTGTGTGCACGCGTAAAGCGCATCATGCCGACAACCCTAGTCTCCTCAAGGTGACATACAGCAGGAATCAATTAAACAACATGCTGTACAAGAATACGCCTAAAGGAGAGCTACATGAGGACCGAAATACAGCAGGATCAACTTGGACGACGCTCTTCATCGTCGGCGGGAAGAGGTGCAGCCGCGAAAGCTTAGGGTAGCTCTTTAGCTGTAAGTGGGTGGTGGTGGTGGTTCGGAGCACCGTTCGTCGTGGAGCCATGCGTCATTGTCAAAATTCACGAACTGTGTGAACTTGGCTTGCACCAACCCCGGCGACGGAATCTCAGCGACGCCTACCCTACCACAGTTTCACCTCCCCTCTGAACGAAAGTCGAAGGGCAGTTATCATGGACGATGACTACGGCGCCGACGAGGCCCTTCTTGCGGCCATGGCTGCCACAGACCCGAGACAGCCTACACGACGGACCGTTCAGCAACCTACGCCTCAAAGAATCCAGCAGCCAACGCCGCAACGTCTGGATAAGGCGCCGCCAGCCAATTCGAGCAGCGGCAGCAATATTGTGCAGCCGACGCCGCAGGCCCTGCCACAGAAACAATCGGGAGGATCAACGATAATGGTCTCCCCCCGTCAGCGCGGAAACCCAGTTCTCGCCTCCATACGATCAATGCCGTGGGAATACAGCGATATCCCGGCGGATTATGTTTTGGGGTTGACGACATGCGCCCTTTTTCTGAGGTTTGCAATACCCCCCCATAGACAAGCCATGTGTAACTCGCGACGAAGCGATCTGTCTGACAAAACCGTGACCTCCATCTAGTCTGAAATACCATCGCCTGCACCCCGAATACATTTACACTCGAATACGGAATCTTCAAGGCAAATACAACCTACGAATCCTGTTGACCATGGTTGACATACCCAATCATGAGGATTCGCTACGAGAATTGTCCAAGACGTCTCTTGTAAACAATGTCACCATCATACTGTGCTGGTCCGCTGCCGAAGCCGGCCGCTATCTCGAGTTGTACAAATCCTACGAGAATGCAAACTTTGCAGCCATCCGCGGGCAGCAGTCGTCGAACTACGCAGACAAGCTGGTTGACTTTGTGACGGTTCCCCGAAGCCTTAATAAGTCGGATGCTGTGGCCTTGGTTGCCAACTTTGGCAGTCTGCAAAACGCCATCAACGCGGAACAAGAGCAGCTGGGCATGATTGGTGGATGGGGAGGCATTAAGGTCAAGAGATGGTCCGCAGCTATCGAGGAACCCTTTCGGGCAAAAAAAGCGGCCAAGCGGGGTTTGCAGGCATCTAAACCCGGATCTCATTCCCAGCAAGGTGACACAGGTTCACGGATCTCGCGGCTGGAACAGGCTGTGCCGCTTTCAAGAGTGCCACTCCGAGATATGCCAGTTGGGAGCCGTGCTGGCTCTGGTGCTTCTTCCGCCAGAGGCACGCCTGCCGCAACCGCAGCAGGTACGCCAAAGCAATTCCAGTTCTTGGACGAAGATGACGAAGATGACGATGATGATGATGATGCGGATGATGCTCTTCTTGCTGCTGCGATTAAAGAGTCGAAGACGACCTCTCAAGGAGGCAGTAGCCATGCTGACCTGGGCCGGGCACCCGAGGAAAACAGGACAGCGGGGGATGGGCTGAGCGATGGCATTGCAGCAGCTCTAGCTAGGTTGCGCGAGAATGGCTGACTGGCCAAACAAAAGAAAGCATCTCGGGAAGATAACAAATGCACCAAAAAACCTGCTAAGGCTACTGCACAACGCCATAAAAGGCAAATGCGCCGTAAAACTGCCGAATGCGCCGCTGGCATGGCCATCTCTTGTGGTACCGACCGAGATCCAGCGCCACGATCCTCGTCGTTCGCACTCACCATTAATTTGCTTCCCCGCGTGTACTATATCACTACCCCCGCATGGTAAACAATGATCAGGGCGGCAACAGGGGTAAGCACACCACAAAACCTCCACCAGATTGCGGAGTAACCGACGAGCCACCACGCCAAGCCAACGGATTGACAACCGCAACAGCTAGGCACGACGTAGGGTATACTTGGTGTTGTACTGTATTTTTGTTCTAAATCGTGGTTTACTGAAGCCTCTACGCGGGCCTCAAGTTGCTGGTTGGACAGGACCGGCGTGCAATTTTTTTTATGGTCTTGGCATGTTCTTCAGGCAATGGGGCATTTATCGAGAGCAACCCGAGTAATGGTAACTAACTCGTTGTTCCGACTGGTGTGTGGATGTGAGTTGATGCGGGGATCGGCCGTGCATGTCCCGATAGTGTTCCCATGCTGATGGTGAGCAGTAGCACGGGACGTGACATTGCAAAGTAACACACCATGAAGACTATCCAAGCACGAGGAGGCCATCACGCTACGCTCCGCTCCGAGAGGCATCTCCAAGACTTGGGCGGTCAACGTTCGCCATATACACACCACCACCGTAACCACCCCCGTCTGCCCGGCCGAAATATCGCAAAGCGGGGGAGGCTTGGCACGTAAATTTCTAGAACTTGACATTTGTTTTCAACATAATTTCCGCCTTGCTCTTGCGCTTGACTTGCGGTGTTTGAGCTGGTATCTAGCGACGGCTGGGTTGCATTGTAGATTCTTGGGCCTCCGTACGGAGCGGCTATTTGGCTATCTGCTACTCCGTACTCCGTAGTTATTATGCTACTTAGTTAGTCTGTACTGTGCTGTACTAGCTGTATTGTACTGTATGCAATGGAGTTACCATGCACCGTCCACTTGACCTTGAGTGATGGCATCAGATGACGGATAAATTTGTGAACGAACGAACCTTGCAAGGTCGTCGTCTAGTCCTCCCTTCTCCCCCTCCCCCCCGCACAACATACATAATGCATCTTGACAATTGCATAAGAAGCGCTGCCAACAGGAACTAACTTCTCGCCCGAGACCATGATGCAAGCTAAGGTAGCATCAATCACAAGACCGTGCCCTGGTCTAACGTCTAGCTTGTCAGATTCTGCAAATTTAACGGCCAACATGACGCCGGAGTAGTAAACACATTCACGCCAAGGCAAGCCGATGACCAGTCCGAAATGTCACCTGCCTAGAAGAGAGCTCGAAGCTGCGATACTGCGCTGCCTGTACATTTCACGCCCACGCCCACGGCCAATCCAATCAATCTTTATGGACAAATCTGGTCCGGGATTGGCACGAGATGCGAATATCCGTATCCAAGACATGAGGGGGGCAGCGCGCGTCCATCAATGGCCCCATCATTCCCTTGTCGCGATGTGAGCGACGCCCCCCTTGTCTTGGATCGGCAGTGTACAGGAACCATGCGACATGGCATGGAATGAACATATAGGGCTCGGGGTCGCGCCGTTTCTCGCTCTCATTTGATTTATTTTATGTTTTATTTTGTAACTACTCTTGATAGTAGCATACTCTCTCCCATTTTCCCTGGTTGGTCCGGGGTGATTTCCAATTGGAGTCGTAGTTTGTTGTGATCGAGAGAGCCGGCACCATGCGGTTGTCCAACAAGTCCACCATCCTGCTGCCGCTGCTTGCAGGCACGGCGTTTGCTCTCCCCGGCAGACGAGCCGTGGTGCCGCCCAAGGCGGACCATGGCAGGGCGCATGAAGTCAAAGAGGCCTTTGAGATCTCGTGGAACGGCTACTACAAGCATGCCTTCCCGCACGACACGCTTCTCCCGGTGACGAATGGCTTCCAAGATGATCGGTAGGTGCTGTGCTGTGCTGTGCTGCGCTGCTTCCGAGTGGCCCTCCCTGAAGAACAGCTCTTTGTGCTAATACTGGCCGTGATAATAAACCAGCGCTGCGTGGGGCGTGACTGTGGTTGATGCGCTGTCTACAGCCATTGTCATGAACAGCTTGAAGATTGTGCAGCCCATGCTGGAGCACATCTCCAAGATTGATTTCACCACCACGGCCGAGGCCAACTACGGCATCTCGCTGTTTGAGACGAATATTCGCTACTTGGGCGGCCTTCTTTCCGGTAAGGCTTTCATTCTTTCTTTCCTTCTCCTCTGCTGTTCCTGGTCTCTTCACGAGGGACCCCCCTTGAAGAAATGGAAAAGAGGCAAAAAAGAAGAACAGAAAAGCTAACAGGCGGTTTCACAACCCCCCCATCGCCACAGGCTATGATCTACTCAAAGGCCCATACAAGCAGCTGGGCGCTGACCCCAAACAGGTCGATGCCCTGCTGAAGCAAGCGCAGTCCCTCGCTGACAGCCTCAGCGTGGCATTCGACACGCCCAGCGGGATCCCCGACCCGACCGTCTTCCTCAACCCGGCCAAGAAGAACAGCGGCGCGGCGCAGAACAACATTGCCGAGATTGGCACGCTGGTCCTCGAGTGGACGCGCCTCAGCGACCTGAGCGGCAACAAGACGTACGCGCAGCTGGCCCAGCGCGCCGAGAACTACCTCCTTCACCCGACGGGCTCGCCCGAGCCCTGGCCCGGCCTGGTGGGCACCTTTGTGAGCACCAAGGACGGCAGCTTCCTCGACAGCCAGGGCGGCTGGAATGGCGGCGACGACAGCTTCTACGAGTACCTCATCAAGATGTACGTGTACGACCCCAAGGCCTTTGGCGAGTACAAGGACCGGTGGGTGGCCGCGGTGGACTCGACGGCCCAGCATCTGCTGTCGCATCCCACGTCCCGCAAGGACTTGACCTTCCTGTCGTCGTATAACGGACAGAAGACGATTCCTCGGTCTCAGCACTGTAAGTTGAAAACAGCCCACACCACCCCCGATATACATATATATATATATACACATATGTGCCTGTCATTTTTCATGACATTGTCCACAGTACTAAAACAACCAAAAATGAAAACAGTGGCCTCCTTTGCCGGCGGCAACTTCATTCTCGGCGGCATCGTCCTCAACCAGGACAAGTACAAGCAGCTCGGCATCACGCTCACCGAGTCCTACTACCAAACGTACGTCGAGGAGGCCGCGGGCATCGGCCCCGAGGGCTTTGCCTGGGTGGACAGCGTCCTGGCCGCCGACGACCAAGACAACAAGCCCCCGCCGGCCAACCAGTCGGATTTCTACAAAAAGGCCGGCTTCTACACTACGTCGGGCTACTACATCCTCCGGCCGGAGACGATGGAGTCGCTCTACTACGCCTACCGCCTCACCGGCGACACCAAGTACCAGGACTGGGCGTGGACTGCGTTCCTGCAGATCCGGAAGCTGACGCGTGTGAATGACGCGTTTGCCGAGCTCACCGATGTGAGCAAGCCGAACGGCGGGTCGTACGAGAACGAGATGCAGAGCTTCTGGATGGCCGAGACGCTCAAGTACTTGTATTTGATATTTGCGGCGGATGGCCCCGTCCATGTGCAGGGGCAGGGGGCGAAGAACCAGTTTGTATATAATACCGAGTGTCATCCTGTCAGGGTGCGTGGGTAGATATGTAACTAGGGAAGGTGAATTATGTATTTCAGTATACTTGAGGTAATTATATATATACATGCATATGTATTTATACAGACCTAAAACACCCTCTCTGAAAATAAAAAGCCATTTTTAGTTGGTCCGTTTCTACCTACTTTCACGGTCTGGGAAGGCTGCCAAGACTCCAGCGCCACAGCTTCTAAAGTACTGCTGCTTATTTCTAGGTACCCCTTAATGATGCGCGCCAGCACATTTCCCTTAATAACGGGGCCCGCAGTCTGGACCACCAGGACAGCTAACTACTCCGTACTCCGTACATATTTCGCATATCACAAAGGCAGCCTTGCTACTTTGTGCCGGGAAAATCCTCACACAACAACAACCACCACCAAACAACCAACAACAGAGTAGGAGCCCAAGACATCCCTCGTAGCGTAAAACCGGGTTTGGTGGCGCTTGAAGCTGCCAATCCAAGATCTTGGAAATCGGAAGGTGATCAATCTATGCGAAAGCTCGAAAATGACTATGCATTTGTGACAAGGGGGCATTTAATTAAACAATTTTTATGTAGTAATTGAAGTTACCGCGTTCTTCTGTGGCGCAATTCCTCTGCGTCCGTCGGCGGTTATCTATTATCCTTCGTGGGGAGCTGGTTTCTCCGTAATTCGTAGTTAAATATCCGGGTTCTATATCTTATAGTTCTATGTCAAGGAAAACGATCAAATTATAGCTTTAAATCCAGGCGTAAAACATCTATATTCTTTGCTATAAACTTCCAAGGCTGATGATAACGCCAAACTGCCTTTGAGAGCCGTGCATGTGTGGTGCCTTATCTGACTATCTACAAACCATTTAATTAAGGCCGTTTATTGGCGCTAATCCCAAGCAAAAACCATTTTCCTGTTGTGTATTATATCCCTGCCACTGGGTGGCTACCAAAACCAGCACACACTGCCAACATTTTTCGCGGCATTTTAAGCTGTAATAATAGAAGAAAATATCAAGGAAGGAATTAGATGAGCAAGGCTAGGTACTTTTGATTCGGGAGGTGTCCTATCACACCGAATCGCCGCGTAATGCAAATTGGACAGACACACTGCGAATCCTGAACAGTTTCTGGATACTAGTTATGTTTGGACAGTCTCGCCTTAAATCCACGACATCACGCACTTAGGTTAGCCTGTTTAACAGCTGATAAGGCCACGTGACTATCGGACAGCATAGCAGGTATAGTATATTATATTCAAGTCTTGTATAACTTCGCGCTGTTGAAGTAGCTGGTAGGCGACGCTTCCAACGGCAATGTCTGGAGGCGGTCCAGGGATTTTAGGGAGGTTGACGTTCTCGCTGCCAGGTGAGGAGTTGTTTGCTGAATTCATGTCGCCGACCAGCTTCGTCACAGACCCAGGCACCAAATACGTCGTTGTCGATGAAGTTGCTGGATTGCCTGTTTAGTGATTGGCCTGTGAACATGTCCTGGACTGATATTACACGTGCCCGGTATGTCCGGACCACTCCGTCTGTGAGACTTGCTCTTTGATGATGATGAAAAAAGAACTATTCTTGTTGTATGACATTTTCCTACGTAAATTTTGCTGTGAATCACTCTCTTTTATGAAAATGAATGACACTGAGACTTCAGAGTACTTTATTTTCGAGTATGAGACTGTTTGCGGAGGAGGCACCTCGAGGTATAAAGTAGATATGCCGCCCTACACTAACTGAGCGACGGACGTCGCGGCTAGAGCACCTGGACGACTGCACCTGAGTTAGCCATCATCAACAGCGGTCAACCCGCGAAGGGCTTCCGATCATCGCAGATGAGGCTGCTCAAAGTACGTCCGCTACCACTATTACGGGATGACTCATCGCTCGTTACCACTGTAAGCCTCTGATCCGTAGACTCCTGGTCGTGGGTATCACATGTACCATACATACTCGTAGACGCTCGTTCAATAGCCACCTCAGCAATCTTCACCTATGTGACCCTGTTCGCCACCTGGCGGCTGTCAGTGACGCCTTGTTATTGGGCAAGCTCAGACTCACAGTTTATGCAACGGACTGGATGTTTACACTTGGATGCTTTATGTCCTGAATAGAGACCTAATTGTCGTTAGTAGGGGTATATTTGCTACGGTGGAGGGTCAGCCTTACATTTACCACATTGCTTCCAACAGTCGTGCTCCCAATGCCCTTCCCATCCGCAGTTGAGACAGGTTTCCCGGTTTCGTCGATGCATTTTGATTCTCTCCCACTTTTGTTCACCTTCTTCTTCTTTCTCTTGAGATCTTGCAGGCTGTGAGTCTGCCACCTTGGCTGCTGACACGGCCGGTCGGTTTTCTTCTAAGGATGCTGCACCACCCTGATCAATCCGGGCGCTGCCTTCGAATGGATTGTTCGCAACTTCATGTTCATTCATGTGCCGTTTATCTGCACATATGTTAGTTCGAAAAAGCGACGAATGAGGATCATGTGGTGGTACCATTAGTCTGAGTCGGGCCTCGATCTCCATCCCGGACCGCATATCGTCCTAGAATGGCTTTCGCCACAGATGCAGCAGTAGCTGCTGCAAAGTCTTGCCAGATTTTGTTCTTGTGGCTATCTGCATAGTCACAGATCCCCTTAACAACGATACATGGAACTTCATCCCACGCTCCTGCGCCTTCCATCTCAAATGCGATAAGGTCATATTCGGCCGCGATGCGGTCTCGATCCTCCCCGCTTTTCATGACTGTGTTTCCCGAACCGATCCGACCGATGAAAATATTTGGGCTGAAATTTCCATCTTTTGAAAGATTATAAGAGCACTTTCTTATAACTAGACTGTCAGAATCACATTTAGTTTCAATACACAAAGCTTTAGAAGCTGAGTCGCAGAGCACGCTACGGCTATCAGCACACACACTACACGAACTCCGATGTTTGTGAGTGTATGCTGAAGCGTACAATTTGTCTTCCTTCGTTCCAGGATATTGATAATTGGCTCGGCGTCCATGCTTCTTAGCGGCTTCCTGCAAATGTACTAGGTGTTGTGAAGCCTGTTTCTGAAGCCGCCCTCTCACGAGTTCTGTTTCGAAGAATTCAAGCATGCTCCGGATTTCCTTAGTAGGAACTCCAAGACTGTCATTAATGGTGTTCTTGACGTCAAAATGCCCTGGGTATTGCCTGCCGTAATCGTATTGTATCACAGTCTTGCTCACTACAACATCACCTAAAAATGCATCAAAATCAGCAATACGGGGGACACCACCGCATATACCAACTAAAATAGCAAGACGCAGGCCAGTGTAGCTCGATCGTATGCTGGCAGCTCCAGCCGCCGCGCTGTTGGTACCTATCCTCGGAAGCAAAGCTAGAACAACGTGGTGTTCTCCGATACGACCGGTGGTGTAGGCGTTGGTGTCGCCATCTGCTCGGCCATAACGATCACGATCCTCATCCCAAAACTGATCGAACAGTAGACTGACGGCATCAAACTCGCAACGCAAAGCGCATATAATGGCGACTCGAAAACTTTCACGGTTAGCAGGTGCTATTTGGGAAGCCATTACATGATTTTTAGTTGCAAAAGAGGTGCCAAGTGGACATCATTGAGGAGGGGTTTATGTTGTTGCCTGGTATCGTCACGTGAGGAACGCTGAAAATGCGTCAGGGTTGGGTTGTCTTCAATCGCTAAATTGCTGGCTACAAGCAATAAATTCTGTGACATCTATCATCTAAGGCCATATATAGTACGATATGATTTTTGCGCAGGACATGGTCGAGGACAATTATTTGTAGACCCGCATAATAAACGTAAGGGGCGAGAACCTCACGTATCCGCTAGATAATGTTAGCGGGCCCCAGCACCACATTCCTATACACCTGGCGATACCCCCACACGAAATGAACTTCGCGAGCGCTGCTCGCGAGGTTAATGCGGACCCCGGGCAAGATTCACAGAACCGAAACGACGGGACGATAGCGCTGCGGATAGCACAAGCGTCAATATGACGAAGCCCGCCATCAGCCATTCGTGAGTTAGCCCTGCGCGTCACCAGACAGTGTAGATATCTGGCGTTGGCACGCAATTCTTCTTGCTGGTGTTTAGCCTGACATGTGCAGGCGAAATCGTTGCATAGCCTCAATCTCTCCTTTTGTTGAGCTTCTCACCGGGTGTCTCCTGTGTCCAGTGATGGAACATGCTGAGAGGTGTTGACACTTACATACCTAGTTACGGAAGTGTCTTTCCGCGTCTAGCGTGGATATTGTAGGTCACTGTTGGCCCCATGGGTACGTCGAGAGTGGCAAAGATACATTGGAGCCCCACCAGACCCGCCGGCCTTCACGGGAAGGTGGGAAATAGCCATTTATGGCAACCCAGAGAGGGAGAATATAGACACTTGTGTATGGAGTACTATGTGAATTATAGAATTATGCTCTCGCGGTGCACGAAGCGACAACTGCCCATGACATATTCTCGCGCAACGCAAGGACACTCCCAGAATTGACTTGACCACTTCCTTCGCTGTTCTTTTCATCGTACCTTGAAACTCGGTTATCAAACATTCCGCCATGTCCTCATTTATGGCCCCTTATGCTCTAAGTTATTCACGCGGTGGTTCTTTTATGCTCCGCCCGGAAGAGCGGCTACTGCTGTACTGTATTCCTGCTCAATTTGAGCCACTTTAGACAGCGCAGTTACGCCCAGCCCTTGCCAACAAAGCTGGGCCACTCCCCCTCTCCGCTTGAGTTTCCCATATGCTTAAAACAAAGAAACTATCTCCAGTTGGCTGGCACCTATTGCAGACCATGGTCCTGTGTTAAGTGTATTTTGATTGACTCTGTTGAGGCAGGCTTCTGCCTCTTTCCTGATTCACGTATAAATTCGGGACAATTTGTGTTCGCAGGCCAGGAAGTCGCTAACTTTGATCCACGATGTCAAGGAAACTCATCATAATCAACAGGGAAGATGTTGTGCCGTCCGCCATTGAAGTTGTGAAGGGGCCCATACTATTGCAGGCAAATGCATTCACCGAGGCAAGCCAGACACTTCCTTGCTGCCATTGGTCATGCATGTCAGAGCGTGCAGTTCCATGCTGACCCGACCTAACTGGTTAGGTATTCTTCCAACCGCTTGAACTTGGAAGTAAAGTAATGTTTTAGGACGCGAAAAAGAGGATGGCAAAAAACTCATTCGTTTGGTAAATAATCGCGGTTTATATAGAATTGCTTGTCGTTATGTGACGCTCATCTTGCACCACCTAAAGACTATAGATGTAGAGTGTTTGGCGGCAAGCCATCCTATCAACTAATGGAGATCTAGGAACTATGCATTATATAGCGTTCCACACACATTTGTCCATGCGTGTCTGTTACGGAATAAAAGGGCTAGTGCAGCGCCTAAATCCACTGCACCAAAAGGTCTAGCTGCGACCTCGGTTAGAGGCACGCAGCGCAATTTAGCTCTACAAGGGCTTATTCCAGCACGTAACAGAGAACCATCTGATCAAATGCTGTAGCACAAGACTACAAGTTCATTTGAGAAGCAATCCAACGCCTCACGATCCTGAGATCCGACTTCAACCTACGAACCAGCCCGCGCTTCCACAAGCGACCCTCACCACAAGATAACAGCAACCCGGATACACGAACCAATTGATCAATTGATACCGAATAGTACAACTAGCCATACAAGTTGTTTGGCTTGTTCTTTTAATCCTGACAAAATATACATAAATAGCTTATACTTAGTAATAATATCTTAAACTTTTATAACAATAAAAATATAAAGATTTAGTTTAATTAAAGTGTTTAAAGGTTTAATAGTAATATTAATTAAATTATATATATTAAGTAACTTAAAAAAGTAAGCTATAATAAAAATTTAGCTAAGAGTAAGCTAACTTTATAAGGATTTATATAATAGTTATACAATATTATAAAATAAATTTATAAGAATAGTTTATACTTAGTCTTTATTACCTAGAATGAATTTATTTATCTTTAGTAGCTTAATAATATAGAAAACTTCTTATCCCTATTCTTTTGCTCTTTACCTAGCTAACTTTAGCAGGCTCAGCGATCCTAGAGAGATACGCGCCAGCTGTAGCCTAGATTAATTTATCCTTGATTATCTTGTCCGTGATGTGCTGAAAAGTTTTCATATCATCGTTGGAGTTAAGACCAAGCTGACCCTGAAAGCCATAGCCTGTTGAGTAGGCAACTTAACGGGTGTTCGAAGTATTTTTATATGGCGGCGGCGGCCAAGTCCCTTGATAGAGATATAAGTAGATCATTATCCAAAGCGCTGCTGCACATCTCTGCGTATTCTGGTGTTCCAACCGGCAGAGAAGGCGTCGCCGCTGATGCCGTACTTCTCAGCATATCTTAACCTCCCTCCTTGACTAGAGTCCAGACCATGGAAATTCATCTGATCCACGACGGAATTTGGATCTAGAAAGATGTCAAAAACTTTGATATTACAAGTCAAGTGTAATAGAGCTGTCTCACCTCTATTCATCGCAAATGGTCGGGACCTTGGTCCTGGCGGTGACCTGGGCCCTATGTTTATACCCGCACCTGCCCCGTCGAATTTGACACTGAAGTGTAAATTCTGCCACGCCAATTTGAAAATCCGCGACGGCCAGCTCTCATTCGGTTCATCTTGCGCAGCTGTATTTGGATCTGGTTGCAGAGCTGGCTCTGGCTGCTGCCGGTGGCTGGATTGAGAATGCGTACCATCTCTTGCATGACCTGGCAATTCAGCTGGTGAGGTTGTCGTGCCTGGTGGATTTGGCCGTGTCAGTCCTAACAGCATCCCTGCAGTGGTGGAGTGAAGAGGGGTTCGAGCCTTCAACTCATTGCAAATCCTCGGCGTGATATTGTCGGTTTCTCCTTCTGTGGAGCTACCATAATGACGAGCAACCATGTCTTTCCCATGGCGGGCGATCTGGTCCCGACCCTCAAACCAGTCCAAACAGCGCTTGGTGTCAGTTCCATCAGGATCATACTGTCGTCCATGCTGATACAGTCGAGGGGGATGTTCATCACTATCTGTCAACCATTGTGACTTGAGCATCTCGAGGCGATTGTTGAAACTGGCTTGCTGATTGCCACCTGCGGCGGTCCAAAACGTTGTAACAAAGGTAAGGCGAGGTCGATAGTCGTCTCCGCTGAGGGCGTGGACAAAATTGACAAGTTTGCGGTCGAAGTCGTCAAAGCGGGGCTGATTGATGCAGCTGAGATATAATATACCAGCAAAACGGGCAAAGTTTGCAACAGCCTCGATGCCTCTCGCAATCTCAATAAAAGTTTTCTGTTCGTTTTCTGGATCGAAACCCGGAGTGTCCATGATGAAGTGCTTCTGAGCACCAATTAATGCCTTGGCAATTTGGCATTTCTCCGTGACTACGATCATATTAGAAATCTAGACCAACTTATCTGTAATATGGATAGCGTACCGGGATTGGTAGAGTCACCTGAGTAACCAGTGCAGCCAGTGATATCTTCCAATAAAGATGATTTGCCGACACCAGTCCGTCCGATAATAAGGATCACGTTCACCGGTAATCCAGTGTGTCTATTCGAATGGTTAGAAATAGCGTCACGCGTATTTGGGGCACTGGGAGTACGACTGATAGTGAGACTCCATTTCTGCGACACAGCGCTGAGTTTCTCCTTCCACGGTGGCCTGGGGAGTAGGAGACCCTGCATCTCTATGAAAGGATGTCATGTTGAAGCTTTTTCTTTCGTTTGATTTACGGGTTCCCTTAAAGCAGAGAAGAAAGATGAGGCAAAAAAAAAAAAAAAGTGGTCGCAAAGGTGCTTGTAGTGTTTAGCACAGGATAGAATTGCACAATGATGGCCAACTAAGGGTCTCTTCGAGCACCAGGGAGCACCAGGGGGTTTTCCAGGATATATATAGTCTAGGATTCTTTCATATTTGGCCGCCTATGCCAATTTTTAGCAAAATTCTTATCTTTCAGCCTAACCCCACCATCGTTGGCGAGAATGGCGGCAGTAAAAATAGAAAGTCGTTGCAGCCCTCCCCGGAGCTGTAACATGTTGTGTCATCTGACAATCAATGATAGGATGAAAGAAAACCATAGGCGTTTATGTAGGCTGAGCTGGGCTTGTTTTCATGCGGCCGTGTCTGGCCATTCCAGGTGTTGTGAGCCACGTTAGAGAAGGCGCCTCAACGTGCATGGAGCGGCATGGGAGTCGTTTCGGCAGTCATTGGTTCAAGCAGGTAGCGTAGCACTGCCACCGTATGAGTTGATGCTAGGGCCAACATGACAGCAATTTATCCTGAAAAACGTACATGAATGGTGTCCCGGTGCCGTGAAATGTGCCTTGCCTGCATCCCTCGATTGTATACCCTGGAAACCCTTGTAAGAACTGGGTTGGCTCCATGCCAAGATTTCAGGGTGCCTCCGCCCACACATTGGAGAGATAAACTGCCAACGCACTGCGTGTTGGTTCACAGCAGGCAGGTGAGGCTTGCTTTTCAGCCACCTGAATCCAATTAGCTGCAAGAAATACTCGTGATAGAATATCCCCCAGCGTTCCCGTCACATAAATGCCGCTTGCCGTCGTTGCGAAACAAGGCATGGCTCCTAGCCTGAGCATCCAATCTACCCAACAAGCGTCGAGTCACCTTGTATATGATTCATAATGGCAAGTAGCACACAAATTTCGAAATTCACATTGACACATGCCAAAAATCTTTCTTTCAGAGCTGAACAGAGAAGTGTGGAATGTGCCAGTTCTGGTTGACTGACCCAACGACGCACAGGAACATGAGCCGCGGAGAATGGAGAACGGCCGTGCACATCATCGAAAGGCAAATACACTCGACTACGAAGATTACACCGTCGGCTGGATCTGTGCGCTTCCCAAAGAACTTACGGCAGCGCATGCCATGTTGGACGAGGAGCACGGCAAGCTCGCCGCTCTCGAGGGGGACTGCAACGCGTACATCTTCGGCAATATTGGCCAGCACAACGTCGTCATAGCATGCTTGCCAATACGAGGCTACGGGATAGCTAATGCCGCAAGCGTTGCGACCGACATGAAAAGAACCTTTCCCAAACTAAGGCTCCGTTGTTGGTAGGAATTGGAGGCGGCGTGCCACAACCCGATCCGATTGACCTCCGACTCGGCGATGTCGTGGTCGGCGTCGAGATCAAACAATATGATCTTGGCAAAAGAACCTCGGAGAGTCAGCTTAATCTCAATGATATCGCAGAGCATGCCCATTGGGGCATCTCGGCGCATGTGGCCTCGCTGAATGCACGCCATAGGTCCCAAGGTAGCAACATGGCTCAGATACTCCGAGCCATGCTCCAAAAGCAGCCAGCCCATGCTCGTCCTTGCTCCTGCACAGATCCGCTTTCACGTCCTAAATACATGGACGGAAGCATGGTAGATCATTCTGCTACTTGCACCATTGCTTCCATCAAGAAACGGCAGTCGCCAGGCAATGACGATCCAAAAATTCATTATGGAATTATTGCGTCCGGAAACCAAGTCATAAAGGACAATGTCACAAGAGACGAAATTGCCAGAAGTCTAAACGCCATTTGTTTTGACATGGAAGCTGCTGGGCTCCTGGGACAATTTCCGTGTCTCGTTATTCGAGGTATTAGCGATTACGCTGATTCCAATAAGAACGATCAATGGCAAGAGTTCGCCGCTGCAGCAGCGGCTGCGTATGCAAAAGAGCTCCTCCTAGATATCTCAGGACTTGCTCCTAGATCAGGAATTTCGGGGACTCCAGATACCCCAGCCGGTATGGTCGCAAATGCATCTGTAAAGAGAGCAAGGTAACAGTTTCGTTCCTAACACGCCATTACAGGGCATGCTACCAACGGTACAAGTGGAACTCCTCCAGTTCGAGGTGTCGTCCTGGGCAATGCGTATCAAGGCCATGAGCATTTAGGTTTGCTCCTCTTTTCAGCGTGTGATACAGCTTCTTTCTTTGTCTCTGATATATTTCTAGATCCCGCGTCTGTAGTCGATGTTATGAAGTCTTTTGGCCTGGATTCGAGCTTAGAAGGCCGACGCAAGTATGCTTGGAAACATGGTATTAGTGGTTGTCCAGGCAGTGGGACATGGAATTTGAAGATACGGCGACATGTTCTTTACTGCTATGGAAGCCAGGGTTAGCTGAAGGAGCGACGAACTCTGGTGTATCCATGGCGAATCTGCATATATACAATTTCACGCGTGTCAAGCTGGGGGGGGGCATCTTAGCACTAAGGCCTTCGTTTATTAGCGTGCGTATTTTCCCTTTAGTAGTGAGACGTGGAGTAGGTAGCGTACGTCTTGGCGGATCTAGTCCTGCGCCGGTAATCTGATCGGATCCAGATCTGATCCAGGGTCTTCCGTCGCTATACGTGCACAACTTCAACGACTCAGATCAGGCGTGGCCTTATTCGCTTAGAAAAGCTCAATCGCCCGGCTCTTGTAGCTAAAAAGCACTGAACTGTCTTGGTGATTCATATGTCGCAAGAAACGGAAAACGGACAAGAGGAGGGGGTTCCTGTTGCTGTTGAGAGTTCATTGAAGCACAGCATGAAATCTCATTACTGTCTCTCACCCTGGGGTGGCTGAACGAGTGGTTTTAACTTCAAAATACAGAATCCAGGGAAAGTTATTTCCGATAAATATTCCTTCGCACACATCCAAGCTGGTGACAAAACACATTAACAATGGCGGACGACTCAGTCGACGAACTATGCAGAGCATTTGCTCAGTTATCATTATATGAGAAACCAATCTGTGCTTTTGCAGAGGCGGTGGTGGGTCGCGACAGAGTGAATGCCCAAGGGAGTCAGCTCTTCCAGGCTGTCCTAAACCCGGCAGAACCGAATCACTCTTCAAGTTCCGTTTCGCACTACGAAGCTCAAATTGACATTGAAGGAGACACCGTTATGGAAAACACTATCACAGGCATGTGTACTTACTTCTTAATTTGTACCTAAGCTAATGGTAGAAGCGGAGAATCAATCCCCTGTAGTTCCAATCACGTTGATTCAGCCTCCTAGTTTCGTCTCCCTAAGACCCGAAGTAAAAACAAAGCTGGGAAACGGACATAGGCAAGGGGACAGGAAGCAAAGCAAGACAGAGTCACAAGTTCAGACCATTAGCCTCGTCCGAAGGTTCATAATGGAAAGCCCAGCTCAGCATTTCATCCAAAACTGGGAAGCCACTTGGGTTGCTTGGGCTTCGTTAGTGCGGCTGACGTCCCTGCCTCCTCATATCCCGGTTACTGAGCTTGAGTCGCTTCCTATAATTCATGCCCTTCATTGTCTCCCAAACCGGAGAAAATAGTGATGCAAACTTCCTTGACTACATAGATAGGCAACACTCTGAACTAGAGAGAAGGATTCGCAATTTATCCTGCATTTTACCAAGGCTAATAATTTGGGGTCTACCTCAGGGCAGGCTGCAAATCGAGACAGTCCGGTCTCAGGAGCTAACCGAATTTGATCATGACTCTTTTAATCGCTTGTTTGCGTTGCCTGCCGATGTTGCCGTTGCGGATTTGCAGCTGTCAAATCCCAGCACAGTGTTCTCGCCTTGGCCGTTACAGCCTATCGCTGGAGACGCCATTCCTCCAAACAACGTGGTAAAAGATGGATCTTCCAAACAGGACGAATTGACATCACAGTCAAGTTGTACAGAAATGGAAGACGACATGACACGTTACATTAATTTCGACGGCTGTGAAGGGAGAGACATGTAGATTTTGCGAAATTAGAGAATTGGTAGAAGGCCTGTCTCCTTTCCTTGCTTTGCTTTGCTTTGCTTTACACTAGACTACACTGTACTTTGAATAAGAACCCTTGTATTGCAGAACTCTCAACTCGTTCACACAGTAACCGTCCGTCAGGGCGGCACCTTCTGGGGATGATGTATATTATGCCTCTTCAGCCAGTTTACGTGACGGGGGGAACCCAGCGTCGTGACACCTAATCGGTTAGGTTCTCCAACAGGGACACTCGCAGCTACTTAGTTATTATGAACCCTCATGGCTCTCTACCTGCTTGAAGATGTCGCATGCCGACTGTTGTCGCTAGTCTCACGGCGCGAGTGACGAGGGGTCCCAACTCGTACAGTATATATTACCAGAGAGGAGAGATTCCTATTTCCGCCCTGCTTGACGATTCGACTCTACATCCTACATACAAAATGATGGTTCAGCAGCCCCCCTCCCGCTTAGCATACTCCTCCTCCATGGCCTCCTCATACAACCTATCAGCCTCCTCCTCCGCCTTGGTCTTTGCCCTCGTGCTCCCTGCGCCAGTGTCCACACCTGCTCCAGTCGGAGCGCCCTCAGACGTGAACTGCATGTCGGGGATATTCTCTGCAGTCGTCGGCTCTGCAGAGCCAGAAGCGGCATTGTTGTGAACTGGCAGACCCATTGTCTCAGGACGAAGATGTGATGGATAGCTGAGATGGATGAACACGGGTGTAGTGTAAAGGTGTGGCTTGTGAGAGACCAGCGAGCCCCCCCAACTTGTCATCCCACGCGGCCTTATAAGGCTGTTGTGGCGAATGTGAGAAAGTGGGGCTCTTGCATCATCCCGATAACGCGTACGGAATACGGAGTAACTAATGCATGGCTGCTGGTGCCAGGCCCACCCGACAGCATGCAAAAACTTATTGCCTCACACTATACGGAGTATGTACACAATGTGTTTAGCTCTGGCAAATCATCATCAGCAGGCTCCGCAACAAAATTGGAATTGACATTGGACTGTGACAGACTAGCTGGCTTCATTTATTGGTGGAAGATCAGAGGGAGACCTGGTGATATTATGGTTGCGGAAGAATTATAAGCGTACATCTACACTGATCATCAAATTCACATGCCAAAGACATTGCTGAATGAGCAGCCCCAATACCCAAACAGGTCTTTTGTTCCCAATGACGAAGTACTTACCTCTGGATGCTTTAAAACATCAAATACTCGCTGTCGGGCAGCGTCAACGAATATCCGACACTGCAACGGATATGATATAAACCGGGCTTGGCAGGCACGCGCTAGAAAGGCTATGATAATATCTGCATCTTACACTGTCAAAATACAAAACAGCCTGAAGAATATGTCACGATCTCTTGTAGTACAGAACTTGTTTGCCTTCATTTGTGTTTTGCCACCCTAACTCAAATCTGATTGTGCATATATGTACTTAATTGTTGCAAAACTCCCTATCCATTTTAAAAAAACAAAACAAAATAGGTGCGCCAGAATCCGTGTAGACAAAACAAGTCCACAAGCGGTCATCGCAGGATATGCGTCAAAACTCCCTGCTCTCGCCAATATCGCAAACATCAAAAACACCCGTCTCCGCAATGCATTTCCGCTTCAAAGCCTGCTTCAGCAACTCCGGTGGCTCCAGCACCTCCTCCATGGTCAGAGCCCAAGTACCCCAGTGAATGCCCATTGCCTTCTCGCACTTGGTGTCGACGAAGATCTCCACTGCATCAAACGGATCAGCGTGCACGGCAGAAAACGCTGCACGCGGGTAATAGGCGCCAATGGGGATTAGGCCGAGATCGAACGGTCCCCGAAACTCGCCAATTTGCTTGAATTGCGGGCAGCGCGGCAACGATTCGTATTCGGCGCTGTAGTCGTCCGTACCGATGGGCAACTGTGGCACGGAACGATAACCAGTGTCGCCTCCGAACCAGACCGACTTTTCACCTGATTTAATGCCCCAGGAGCACCAGAGTGTGGTGTCCTTATCCCAGAGTGTACGAGCGGATGTATGCTGGCTTGGTAGTGCAGATATGCGGGCTGAAATGACATGTTCTTTCTCGCCCGTCTTGACTTTGACGTGAAGGTCGGCGTCCTCCCACCAATCCAGCTCCGTGACGTTCTTGACTCCGCTCTTTCGGAACCATGTCTCCAGCCCGAGGCCGACAAAGAACTGTACATCAGGATGGTGCTTTTGGATCTCCAGGATGGATGTGTGTGATAAATGGTCGTAGTGGCTGTGGCTAATGACGACGGCGTCAACGATTGGTATGTCCTTCAAGTCGCATGGTCGCTCTGTATATCGCTTCGGTCCCATGAAGGTAAATGGCGAGCAACGATCCTCGAAGACGGGATCAAACAGAACCCGAAGTCCCGAAGGAAACTCGACGTAATAGCAGGCATGCCCAAGCCAGGTAGCCCGCAGCTTATTCGACGACATCCGGTCAGAAAGCCATTCCGGCTTTCGGACGGGCACCGTGGGAGGTGACGTATCCGGTCGCTTGATTTCGCCTGTTAACGTCGGCCTAGCTCAAACAACAAGCATGGTATGTTAGCAACACAAAGCCGCGCTCAATTCCCATCAGATTGTACAGCAAACAGAGCACTCGTGGCAATACACTCTGGATACATAACAACCTCTCTAAGACGATCCAACTGTCCAAACTTACCAGACGACACTCTTGAGAATGGAGAGAAACCCCGGCGCGTTCGACCACGACGGGTACGGGTTCTTGAACCCTGACACCCTCCCGCCCTTAATGATGTGGTGTGGATTAGAAGCCGCTTCCTGAGGAAGCTTGGACCGTCCGGGAATTTTCGAAACGGCAGTCGAGTAGGTATTGTCATGATTGTTTGATGAAGCTACGGCCGTGGCCGTGGCCATGCTACCAGAACTGGACCCAGGTGCCATGGATGCGCTTGTCCAAGAAGCAAAGCTTGTATGTCGCGGATGGGGAGTAAAGCCAAGGCTGTTGGGTATTCGACGCCAGCGACGGAATGTCCACTGGCGTGAGGATGACGGCATAAGGCTACGCAAACGATTATGCGGCAGACAGGAGGATATCAGAAGGGAAGGAGAACAAGGGTGATGAGGTGTATTTGAACAAAACCAGCCCGGCGTGGCGTGTCACTAGTTACTCGGCACCGCGCTCGGGATTTGGCTTTTCAACAGACAACAACACATCAAAGGTATAGTTGGTTCTTTAGCTAGACGTTCTCGGACCAAAGTACGATCGACGCTGGCGCCAAAGGAAGGAAACGGTAACTTGGTACTCCGTAAGGGCTGCAAGCTGGCAAGTTGAGTGTTGGTAAGGATTCGTAGTAACTATGTACTAGTGCATGGAGGTCGATGATCAATAGCGCCGTTTGGAGTGGTGTGGCCGCTGGCCGGCAGGTTGGGTGTTTCCGCCCGAGCCGAGAATGGCAATCATGCAGCAGCTTGCTTGCCATTCGTCGCAATCAGAAACTTGAGGGCCCGTTCGTTTGATTGACTCGGGCGGGAAACGATGGGACGATTGCCTGACCGTGTGGCAGTCTCCTGGATCGTACTGCACTATACAAATGAATGCAGCCCATGCTTCTTAATTTATTAAATGATTAGTCTGTTGAGTAGCCGGTGTCGATTAAGGTGAGCATGTGAGGCCAGCCAGATGCTTGGACCCTGGCAATGGGACCCGGCAGCTCGGCGACAACAGGGCATGCCGCAGGGGATGACACAGGGGAGGGGCTCTGTCCGGCCGCCTATCCCGATGGCTAGCTTCTGGAGCTCTTTGCTCCGTGGTAACTCTCCGCACTAAACAAATTGTTAGTTCATCTAAACGAGCAGCGAGACAAACAACGACAGACTGCATCGTACCCAGTACTCCGTATATTTGCAGATATTGGCTGATTCGCCTAGCAAACAGCCACATGTACTCCGTACAATGCTGCCATTCAACAGTCGAAACCCCGATACTGCAGGGCTGACCGTGATGCACTGCCTCGAACTAATGTTGTACAATGCGGACTTCCTCGGGGTCCGCCGGAGACTCAAGTCTTTTCATGTCCGCATCTGCTGCGTCTGCAGCCACGTACACGTCCAACTCCGCCATCCCAGGAGTCAGCATCAGCACCAGCACCAAACATCATCTACTAGTATCAACATCGTGTCCGGAGTTAAACCTCATCCCCGACAGCCAGCTTCTCGTTTAAATTCTCACCCGTCTCACCTCCCCCAACCCATCCACTAGCATCATAAGTTGCCCTTGCGCCTCTTTAACCCCGGTCACTGCGTGTATGCCACGTTCCGTCTCGCAGACCAGCAAAACAAGCGAACCTGGACTGAATCAACTAACAAACCGCCCTTGTCTTGATGATTTAGGCTAATTAATACGTTTCACACTTGCGCAAGAGCTTGGACGTGTTTCCAGGGCTCAAATGCAAGTGACCTTATGTGGTTTCCCTACTCCGTAATGCAATCATGAGTGACTCTCGAAAGCCGAGCTTCACTAGCTCAGCATCCGCTCCAGATGCATGAATTTCCCACCCACTGTGAACCATCCCTGCAGCTAGTTGGTTGCCACGAGTCCAGCCACGTGTGTCGGTTATGGAACAGAACCTTATCCGCTACTCTGTATCGAGTAACTACACCAATTTATGAGTCAGCGAGTTGACATGGTAGTTAATTCTCTTGCGGAACCGGTCTAGTCTAACATGACGCGCTAAACAAGTCGAAATGCTATGCGGAGTATTATAAGGATACACGAATGCAGACGTATAGTTATGGGACGAGCCGCAAATAGGTCTGTCGCGTGTCAGGTTTTGTCGCTGATGCTACATAGCTTCCTGCAGTCTGTGGTTGCATTTTACGGTGAGTGCAAGTACTCGAGTCACGGCTCGGCGGCGCACGGATGAACTCCATTTTCAGCTGTCGAGACTAAGAATTGGTTCCTTCGCCTTATGCACATACTGGTCTGATCTGAGCTAACGGGAGGAGTCACTGATCGTCTAACCCATGTATTTCTAAATTCTGCTTGGTTGCCATTATCCGCATTTTTACACGCAGATAAGAGAATCTGATTATATATTATTAGAACGGAAATTCCAGTGTCCAAAGCCCCAATCAATCACCTGAGCTCGTCATACGATATTGGCGATAAATCCATGCCACAAAGACTGGAGCGACTTTCCATATCAAAGAATACAACAAAATCTTCATGTTCCTAGCAAAAGCCCATGCTCCTTAGATAGCAAGACGCTCGACCTTGTCGCGGAGAGCCTTAATCTGGCCGGCAAGCTCACTAGCTTCGTTGGAGTTGATGCTAGCAGCAATGACGGCACGGCTGACACCGCAGGCACGACCGAGAAGAGTCTTGCTGGGGACGTAGACATAAGGTGTACCCTTGTCCTCGCAGAGGAGGGGGATATGTAGAAGAATAGCGAGGGGCTCGGTGTCGGCTGCCAAGATGGCAATTTCGCAAGTACCTCGGTTGAGAGCTTTGGTAACTATAGACAGATGGGTTAGAAAACACGAAGCATTTCTATATTTTCGGTATGGTCGCCGGTTTTGACAATCTCCAGGGGATCATAATCCGCGTTCATGACATACCTTCGTTGGCACCCTTCTTCGCCTGACGGAGATGGGTAGCCGACTGCAAGAGATCGAGGATCTCTTGGGTGAGAGCGGCATCGGCCAAAGGCCAAGCTGTGAAAGCGATCAAAGTCAGCAATTTCATGCCATACAGCCACATGAAGTTGATTTATGTTCATCATGCATCAACGGGGGCAACCGCACATACCAGCATTAGAGTCTTCAGCCATTGTCGTCGACAGAGGCTCGCCTGAGAAAGGTTCACGGCCGTAAGAGATGTAATGGTGATGAAAGAGAGGCTGTGGTTGCCTTTTCCTTTATTGTTGCGACGGATGATCGGTGAGAGAAACGAGAGGACGAAGAAAAAAAAAATACTGCCCCCACTACATGATTGTCGGTGACGCCACAATTGAAAGGCTATGTTAGGGAAAAGCTAAACGCATCTCAGCACGTGATGTGGCTGATCTCCACCACGCAGCCGAATTTGGCCAGTTTTCTCGAATCAATCATTCACATCGTCAATACGATGGCGAGACACAACCATAAGGCAAAGCATCGAGTTCGTTTATACACCAAATCGTTTATTTGCAAGTAAATACACACTTTACATACAATGTTGCTTAACTCATGTAGCTCACGACAACAGTGATTTCGCTTCTCGTGCTTGCGCCACATCATCATGGGTCACGCATCCGTATTGTAGTTATACCAACTCCGGCCATAATTGCAGGCGCAGTCACCCTTTTGTATGAGTGGTAGATATGTAATAGCAATAGACTAGTACCTAAAAAATCTACATAATTAGATGCGACATTCAGGGACCATGAGAAATTAAATCAAGGTAGATAAAGCTGTACGTTTGAGGAATTCGCCGCTGAGTGGCTCTAGCCCGGACAACAAATTACAGAGCTCGAATGGGATTCGAGTAACTACCCAGGTAGTTGCTTTTTGTCCAAGTGGAGCAAGACGGTTTTGTGAAAGGGTAGGCAAGTAACTAGGTAAGACACCGGCGCAAGTACTCAATCCTCATGTACATTAAAAGGGTTGGATTGCTTTCTGGTATCACAATAAGTAGGTCATATGTGGAAACAAGTATCCCGCCATGGTTTTCTCGCAATTGCACTTGCACTGGTTGGTCAAGTTTACCTTTTGAGATCAGTCTATAATTTCTTTCCTTCGTTGGATATTGAAGTAGCGATTGTTCCTGATACCTGTTCAACGTGCAAACACCGTGGTTGCCTCATATCCTGTTATTCTCGGCCCTCCGAAGATGAAATAATGACAGTCCATTCGTAAATTCCCCAGATAAAGTCGTTCAAGAAGGTCACCGAGTCGGTACGCGATCGAGAGACATTCAAGGAAGGCCTACGTTTCATCCAGATTCGGCGCCAAAACAGAGGGGATTGTGCTTTAACCCCTGCATTTTCTCGCTTATAGATCACCACCCGACGTTTGTTGGACCTTTGCGGTTGGCCGACAACCGTGGTCAAGGAAAGTGAGTCAGTGTCAGGTTCATTCGCTCAATATTGAGCCGCCATTCTGTAAAATCAGTATCGCATTAGCCACAAACGGTCCTTGATATTCTTCACCGGCCCAATTGAGGTCGTATAAACCCAACGCATCTTTCCACCAAAGTTGCGCTTACTATTCCCCAATATGCTAGCACAACCATTAACCAAAGCGCATCATATAATGCTTTACGGACCGAGGCGTAGGCATAACGACTGCGGTCGGTTCCTAAGAGGCTTGGCCAGTTGCAAATATATAAGGACTTATAGTAATCTCCGGAGAAATGAGATAGCCTTGTCAATTGCGTGGTCTTCTTTGGTATTGTCTATGGAGTGTTCGTTGGAAATAGCATTATCCGCTGGCTTCGAGTACGCTCCGTGAGAAAGAACCACAGTAAATTTAACAAATGTTGAGAACCTCATAGTATACGTGTCGCTGTGGGCGCCAAAGTGAATGTGTAGTGTGTCTTGACAGGTTTTTAAGTTCTTGCTCACGAGTCTTGTCCGCGCTTCCTTTATACTCGTTTCAAATCTATTGTTATTACCCAGATAAGGACCATAATTCGCTAATGGTCGCCTTGTGGAACTTACACCTCCAGGACTGTCTCATCTCAACCCTATATTGACACTAGTAGGGAGGGGCTCATAGTCAGTCGAGAGCAGAGCACATAAGGTAACTATTCTGCCTTTTATTTTACACTATAATGGAAGTACTAATGAATTGTTTGTCAATGTCCTCCGACAAGGCATAGCCACGCATGAAATGTCTCAGAGTGCTGACGGCTATCAAAGATCGCTCCAGGCCGTCCGTGTTAGTAGGAGTGCTAGTGAGTCCCGGTACCAGAGTGTGGCCTTACGGTGATCAACGACATAACCATGTCGGATAGTGCCGAAGTTTTATAAAAGAAAGAAGCAAGGCTATAATGGGTCTCTATGTGCAATCTGGTCTAGATTCGGCCAAGCCGAGGTCTAGCTAGGCCTAGATCCTTTATCTACACGTCAAACGGTCGATATAGTTCTGCAAACGAGGGAACTGCAGTTTCGAACTCCAGAGCAGCATGTGAATAGAGTGGATACAACATGTGTCGCATTCCACATGTACTTAATGGGGTGTATGATCTCCTAAGCAATTTACTGCCCAGTTTGGCTCTTAGAGCCAAACAAAAGAAGCAGGAGAGGCAAAAAAATTAACCCATGGCCGAGTAGCCAGCGGAGTATTCTATTGGAAAACAAATCTATGGGTTCAATATTGAAGTGAATCTTTATGTATAGCTTTTGTACCCTGTTGTTTTTTACATTGATTTTAATCATTAAATAGTATCAGCTTCTCAGCGGACAAGTTAGTACGGTGACAGTCGGCACAGAGCATTGGCTTAGACTCCTAGCTGCATTGACGGTCTGCGTGAAGTTTACGGTTTTGGTGACAGTAATAGTAGCCTCTTTTGCGGCCTCTTCCTTTGCTTTGGCAGATTCAGTTGCGACAACAGTCTTAGTGATAGTGACAGAAACGGTTTGAGTAGGAATCTGGATAGTTAGAGTTGTGACGGCATTCGGTCCAACCACAGTGCTCGGGCTCGAAGTGGAGATAGGGATGACGGTAGTAGACAGCGCTACTATTTCCGAGGATGTTTCTGTTTCCAATTCGCTGAGCGCACATGACCTCTTATAAGGGGGGCAGCGCCTAATCGTATTAAGAATCGTAGAAAAGATGGTGGAAGTACTGCCGTTCTGGGTAGCATTACGGCTACTTTCGCTAGACGATACCTGGACAATTGAGCTTGGTGAGGGCACAGATGGTTGCTGGCCCGTTGAGGTCTTATACTGAGTAACAAACGTCGTCGTGGTGCCACTATTTGAGACGGACGTGTTGCTGGTGGCTGTAGTCTGCATTGTGGAATTTGCAGAGGTACAATGTGAGGAATCGGAAAATGCCGACGTGTTGTTGCTCTTGAACAGACGGAGGTCCTTGATTTGGAAATAGAAGTCCTTGAAGGCTTCGGGGTTCTTGGCCACATAGTCTTCACATGTGGATGAGTTGGTGACTTTGTCACACGTCTTGCCACTGCCTCCATCTATTTTATGCCAAAATTCTTCGTTTCCCGGAGGATTTCCACACATTGGAAGGGTGAATAGAATTCTCTGGTCCTTGAAGGCTCTGTCAATGTCGCACCGACTTTTTTGGATATGAACAGAGGGCTTGCCCCAAGATGACGTGTCGATTTCGTCTTTGTCGAGGCCACTTGGTGCCTTATCGTTTAGCCACGTAAAAATCTTGAGGTACTCTCGCGTCCATTCTAGAGCTTCTATTATATCGTGAGAACAGGTGCCACACGTTGTCATCTGTGAAGGAGCCAAACAGACTTACGAATTCCTCCCGACTCTGAAGCCCAGATGCCGTTGTTTTCCTCCTCAGACTGACACCCTTGGTTAAGGAACTGAGTCTTATTGTCGGCGAATTTATTGTCGCACACTTTCGAGATTACTTTGGAATTCTGATCAGTCGGTTCAATGGTGCAGTTTCCGACCAGAGCAGCGGGCCCGATATGCAAGGCAGGTCTATTCTTTGTGTTGAGATTCCATCCTTCGTATATGTCTATTTCACCGGCAACGGGCCATTCTCCTTGGCCGAGCGTCCAACTGTCAATTTGGTCAGCAGACGTCATTTAAAAAAAGAGACAGACACTCTCCATTTACTCACTAAGCTGGCCAACCTCCACAAACGAGCTTCGGTAAGTGGGTGAATCGGGCGATGAGGAGGCCGTACTTGAATGTCTCGCGTGAAGCGATCCGCAAGCTATCTCTACCACCAGCTGATGATGCATTGAGAGAAGTTGTGTGATCTACTCCGAGATAAACTTCGCCATTTTTTATGGCGGCCAATCCCTTCTTGGTGGCATTGTCTTTATTTTGGTAATGCACCCAGGACCAATTATCATCGCTCTGGTTTGTCACGGTTCCGGTCTGCCAAAATCCTATTGTGTCAATAGCCATGCATACAAGTATTGAAAGAGTGTGTGCATTGCATGGCTTACCGTCTCAAAAGAAAACTCATCGAAGAAGTTTTTCGCGTCATATGTCTGTCTAATGTGGAATATTTCTGCCGTCACCTGTGTGCAGAGTATTGAAAGCGCCAGTGAAAGCTGGCGCAGAGCTGACAGATTCCGCATGTTAACGTTTCCTTCCTGCTATACAATTCCCGGACCTGGGTTGCTTGGCAAATGAGAAAGGTTAGGTCCTTATAAGTTAGCTGGCCTGATCAGCCCTCTAATCTGTGACATAGCAATCGAGTCATATGTTTCCGTCACGTGGAGCAGCTATTGACACCTGTGCTCAATTGTGTCCAATTGACGAGATGCTAGATGCCTTTTATAGACAGTGTCGAATGTAGGAGGAAAGGTCAGGGTCCTAGGTAGTTTCAAATTATCGTTCGGTCGGAAGTGCTTTTTAGGTTTATCCTGCGACACGTTTTATGGCAGCTTCTAAAAGTCGGGCCTTATCGCATCAGACGTCCGGACAGACCGAGCTGATGATTTCATCCCATTGGGCAGTTTGATACATCACGAACAATGCGCAAACCCCCCATAAATAGTCGCCCAACTCGCAAGGGCATGCCGCTAAACTTCCTTCATTAGCCTCAACCTTCTAGTTATGAGATTCCCAACGCTTCCGTGGCCACATAGTGCAGCTCATCTCAATACACCTCCAAACTCTAAAACTACAATCTATTTGTATGATATCTTGCAGACGGTGAAGTTTTTGATCAGAAGAAACCTTGACTGGCATCATGTCACATATTACCAGACGGGGTGTATCAATTGTTCCAGTGTTGTGTACCGCTCTACGCCGCGCTCTCAGTGTCGCATTACGGACTTGCAGCGTCATACAGAAGTTTACGTGGGGGGGAGGGGGAATTAACGAAAGTTGGTTGAGTTTTAATGAGAGTCCTATGAGATCCCAAGAGATAGAATCCCGGTCCTTAAGCGTAGGTTCCTGGCTTAGCATCCGAGTTTTCGCTGTCTTTACGAGCCGTCCCGTCATGGACTATCACGAGGTGCCAATGTAGATCATCTGCTCTGGGTATCGTGGAAAGTTGTCCATCATTTCCATCTTATTGACGAGGCCCTAGATGTCTTCTTATAGATAAATTGGAACATAGGACGAACGTAAGAACCCTACGTAATGTCAATTTAGGTTATTCTGTAACAGTCTTTGGCTGCCACGCCACAGCTTTAGACAAGGTTTTTCTGCGACAAACAACAGGCGGTCTATAGCACTGATCATCCTCATGCAGGAGTTTTGACAAACACCCACAATGAATTACGACCACGATATTATAGAAAGATATGGGGTGCACCACAATGTCCTCAGTAATGACACCCTCAGACCAAAGCGATGGCTTTCGGCTCCGGAAACGCATCCTCATGAAGTACAGCTTGCGGCAAATCTGGCGATAGCCCGCGAATCGTGAATCTACAGACCACATTGCAATCATATATCGTGCCAGCGTTCCAGTTCCCCTTCAAAACGGGTTCTGGTTCAATTTGCGTCGTGGGGCGCAGATGGCCAGACTCCAACCACGACATCGACTCATACCTGTCCTTATAACCGTGCCGTGCCGTGCCGAGTGCCAGCTGGGACTGGAGTTGCACACCAATGTCTCCGGAATCGGGAATGTTTAGTCACCGCATCTCTTTTTGATCGGCGCGGGGCTCATGCATTTACTCCATAATGTAATAACATGTAATAGCATACTCTGCTAGAACTATATGGGACAGCGAGCAACCCACTTTCCTACAATTTATTCTTTAGCCCCCATTGTCAGCCAGATTCCCATGTGGGGGCCAGATTCGCGGAATTAATAATTAGTTTATTGGGCCAGTTGACTTTGCTTCAACCTTCGGTTCTCGTAAGTAGTCAGACAGCTAGACACGCAGGTCAGCCGATAGCGTCTGCGGCTGGAAGTGTACTATTGGAAGCACAGCAGCCGCAACGAGAACCGCTAATCCGCGCAAGAGAGAGTTATGCCACCTTATGAGAGGCTGGTTGGCTTACATGCTGCCAGACATTACTCCGCGCCCTCCATGCAATAGCGAACTCTCAAGACCGGTTGGGCTATGGTTCTAAGAGAATGGAGTTTCTAGAACCTGTTTACTAGTAATACGAACATGAAATGGCGAACGCTACGATTCTTTGCGTCTAGACTATAAGGAAATCCCCTTGGGCCGACTCCAAGTGGTAGCACACCTGCCCGAATTGGATAGGTTGACTCTCAGCAGACGCGAGCGATATGGCGGAATGTTCGCCGACGTTGCGCTACCAAATACGAGTAGCCTCTTTACGGCCGAGTTACTTTATTTCGGAGCATCAGTCAAGCAACCTGCAAGAAAAGATGACAATTAGCCGAATTAGTACATAAAAAGGTACTTGATATAAGTTGGAGCAACAGCATCCCTTCCCCGACGTATAAAGCCGCGGCCAAATCCATATGGAATGGTCTTCCTTCTGCAACTTCTACAACGTAACATCTTCAATTTCATAGTTCTAACCTCTTACCAACATCACCCAGCCAATATGAAGGCCTCCATTATCCTCGCTACTCTTGTCCTCACCGTGTCAGCCTACCGCTGCAAGTTCGACCGTATTCAAGACCAGTTCCCCCTGCATCACGTCAACTTACAATGCTTGCTGTCATCTTGAAAGTACCCAGTTCATAGCAATAGCCCTTGCTGATCCAATCTACCATCTGCCGTTCCAATCCTACTACAAACATTATCAGAACGAGGACAATTTCATGCATGTAACCACTCCAAATTCCGTCTCAAAGAGATCCGTCACTGCACTACAAATTTGTCTGATTTCTCCGTCTCAGAATCCATCAAATTATGGTGTCAAATACATCAATCAAGTAACTGCAGTCAGTGTCTGAGACAGCTTTTGCGTTCAGTCATTACAAAATATGCTATACTAATCGTGAGTCGTGTCCAAATCAAGTGGTATCTCAATCAGCCACGCATATAACCCTATTCAACACAGAACAGCCAAGCCATCATCAACGCCGTTTCCAAAATTCACAAAACACTGCCAAACACATGCTTGCTTGTATATTATATGCACGCTGCACTTTTTTTGGGGGGGCAACGGCTGTGCAGTTAAAACAACTCCAAGGCATGAGTATCATCTTTCCCATCATCTATTCCGAGCTCCTTCTCCAGTTCATCTGCCACAAAGCCCTCATAGTCATCCAAGTTCTTCTGGATGTGGATCTTGAACTTAATCACGTCGTTAAGCATCCGGTCAATCTCCGTGTGGAGTTCCTCACGGAGAGAACTTGCCCGTGAGACGAGTTGCTCATACCTGTGAAGTCGCCATTGTTAGTTTAACAAATCATGCGACGGTTGCGCAGTGCCATCAGACTTACTCTATGGTTGCGTTTATTTCGCGCTGCTCGAGGAGTTGAACTGATTCAGATAGACCAGCTCGCATTCGAGACAGTTCCTTCTCCATTTTTTCAATCTGCGCATCCGAGCCCATCTTCTGGGCTGTTGTGACTTCTTTGGTTTTGTCATACTCATCTTCGGCTGCCCGTACCCGATGCTCCAATGCGCCAACTTCGTTGCGCGTGGCTTCGATGGCCTCCTTGATATTATCTAGTAAATCGTGGTCCTTTATCATATTGTCCATGGCAGTGTTCCGTCGTTCAGAGATTTCCTTCCGCAGCATAAGGAAGTTGCTTCGGATTTGACCTCGAAGATCTAGGTTCAAAATATGGCCAGGCTGATATCCTGTTGTAGCGTCGATTAATAGTCGCTCAGCAGACGGCGACATGTTACGCGAAGCGTTCAGGTTCGTCGATGTGAAGTCGGAATCCTCGTTCACGGTAACTCGGAGCTCGTAATCTTTGCCCCTGGCATTCGCTGCAGTTTTCGGAACAATTGCGATTTCGTACGCAAGGGTATTGTACTTGTCCACCAGGCGCTCAAGTTCTTCCAACTTATAGCTTGCATCGGACTCCTTCTCTGCGACCTTTTTCTTGATTTCGCCTAGTCGTTGGGCAGCAGATTCGGTGCCTTTCTGAAGGCGGTCTCGCTCCGAATTCATGCGGTCGATGTCCTGCATACTGATGCCCTGCGCATCAACTGCACTTTGAAGTCCTCTTCGCTCGTCCTCGGCCTCTTTCAACTCTTCCACCAATTTTCCAAGCTCCTCTTGCAGTACCTGAATGCGATTCTCGTATTTTTCAGATCGTTGTAAAGCCAACGTGTTGTACTCTTCGAATTTGGCCTTATCCTCTTCCATGATCTTAAAATGATCATCCAAGACGGCCGGATCAGGCGTCGCCTTTTTCAACTCGTCAATTTCCTTTTGCAGTTTTTCGTTCTCGGCTTCGAGCATCTCAAGCTCCGAAACATACTTAGCGTTCGAGTGCTCAAACGCTTTCGCCATGGCATCTACGTGTGGCGCAAGAATCCGCTCAGCATCCTCGTCGCCCATGTCCTCATCCATGGCCAGCCAATCTCTGTATGCTGTACTTAGAAAGTCGAAGATGATGTGGTCCCCACTGACGTCCACCCCAGCATCCATACAAGCGTCAATGTACCTGCCACCAACATAGCCGTCCAGCATTTGCGCCAGCTGCATCATCCAATACAAAAGACCCAGAAACGTACTCCAGTTTTGGCCACCGACGGCAGCCAGCTGACTCTTGGTAATGCTCCTCTCGAACGGGTATCTAAGCTGCTTCAAGATTGGTGGAACCTCTTGGTCGATGTTCTTCAAGAATCTATGGTTGGGATCGATTCGACGATACAACCATTGAAACATGTAGTTGAAATCCTTCTGAGTAGGCGACTTCATAACATTTGGTGACAACACATGGCCCATCTGCATCTCAAAATCGTTTTGCGTCATGTACTCCATCAACTCTTGGCCCATCCTTGTTTGAAAGCCTCGGTCTTTCAAGGGACGAGGGTCTTTGGGTACACCAGCAGGCTGTAAAGTTGTCTGAAAAAAGCTTTGATGGCTACTGACGCCTCCCGCAGTCGACTGTCTCGGTCGGTAAATACTGCTTCGTCTCTCTGCATCTGATGACATTCGCGTCATGCCGGGTGTCTGAAGTACGTTGTTGAATGCGCTCTTAGGTTGGGACGAGGATCGCTTGATGGATGACAGGCCGAGATCTGCGAGGTTGGTTCCTGACGAGGTTCGTTGAAATAACGGTTGGTTTGGTCTTGACATGGCAAGGGATTGCCTAGGTCCCGATACCGAACGGACAGGGCCATTGTTGTTATTGTTGTTGTTGTTGTTGTTGTTTGAATTAGTGCGCTTCATTGTTGAGCCAGGCGGCTGGATCCCAGTGTTGATTCCGATGCCTCCAAGTGTCTTCATCACGAACTGGTCAGTTCTTTATCACGATGCGACGAACTATTGCCTACAAAAACTTTGGAGCTTGGGAACTTGGCAAGTTGTAGACTTACCTCTCGCGGTCGGCGGACACTCCACAGACCTGTGTCTTGCGACATGATGCAGGTGCGTGCGTTAATTTGTGTTTGGTTAAAATATCAACTCAAGCGACAAAGGCGCGGGTTCGCGCGATGGATCTGAGCGATGTGAAGTTGCAAAGCCCGTCAAGAATGAGAGCAGTGTGACGATGTCTCGGTGACACAGGTTGCTGCCACCAACTAATTTGTTGTTGCCCCGTTGGAAAGTAAACAAACCCATCAGAATGCAATGCCAATTGGCCGCACGCTAGCTCCATGTCAACGGTGGGGCGTGGGAAGGTAAGTCACGCACGTGACCTTGAGTACGTTTCGCGCAAACCTTCGGTCAAACAGGTGAAGAAGAAGTGGGTCACATCCTTCCATGTAAAAGGTAATGGCAGACAGACCCCTTGAGCAGCCTCGGCTCCAAGACCGCCACGGAGCCAACCCCATTCATTCATCCATTCACCGGCAAAGGCTGGAACCCCAGAGCTCCACACTTGTCCGGACGCAGCTCCCCAAGTAGCACATGCCGGCTCAGCGACTTTCCTCAACTTCGCATGAACAGACATACATCTGTCTGCCAGTCCGCGACCGCAAGTCATCCTCTTTCAGTACGGCTTTTGTAACGCAGTCGTGAAGGATCGCGGATACCTAGTGGTAATCATGGCGATTCGCGAGGATCTGGTAGCCTCTGCGGTATGTACTCCAAGAGCTCTCCTGCCTACCGCCGTCATCGCAGCTCCTTGTCACTAACTTTCGTCGTTCCAGGCTCAATGTTAGTTTCTGCGAATCAAGGAAAATATCTTGTCTCGTCCAATTCCATATCGCTAACATTCCGTATAGTCTTGCAGGATCCTAGCGTTGCCTCGTCTACCGTTGAGAATAAAATTTCGTTTCTGCGATCTAAAAACCTGACCCAAGAGGAGATCAATGTCGCACTCGGTCGAGTTGGCGGCGGTCCAGTTCCCCCGGCTGCTGGTGCGCAATACGGCCCTCCAGCTGGGCCTCCTCAGCAATACTATTCCCCTTATCCACAACAAGCATGGCAGCCTCCACCACCGGTGCCGCGAAGAGACTGGCGAGACTGGTTTATCATGGCAACCGTTGTGAGTGGTGTTGGATATGGCCTGTACTCGCTAAGCAAGGTATGCACTTCTTTAACCAACCACTATTTTTTTATTATTTGTTATTCTTATTCTGATTATTATTATTTGTTTGGAATCATGCTGACCGTACGTGCACAGCGTTATGTGTACCCTCTTATTGCACCTCCTACACCCGAAAGACTGGAGCAGGATAAAAAGTCAATAGAAGAACAGTTTGACAGAGCTTTCGCGCTGGTCGAACAACTAGCCAAAGATACGGAGGCTCTTAAAGACGCAGAGCAACAAAGAACAGAGAAGTTAGACTCGACGATTGCAGAACTCGAGACCGTTATGTCTGACCTCAAATCCGCCAATCGCCGACGGGAGGATGACGCCCAGCGCATCCATGACGAGGTTCAAGCTCTGAAGGACGCAATTCCAAAGGCCATGGACAACCAAAAGAGCCTCACCGACAACCGACTGTCGGAGATCAACACGGAACTGACAAGCCTCAAGACCCTCGTTTCCCAGAGAATGGCACCAAGCTCGTCACCCTCCACAAACAGCAATTACGCTCGTCAAACGGGTAGTATCGTCGCAACCGGTCGCTCTTCAACTCCCACAGCACCTGTGCCGACGGTAGAGTCTGTTCCTGAGAGCAGCGTTACACCTTCGCCATCCGCCGAGCCGCCCAAGAACTTGGTCCAGAGCACTTTCAACCGGCCACCAACTTTCCCTAGCGGAAGCACATCAACCAAGGCATCTATCCCTGCCTGGCAGATGGCCGCAGCTCAGTCAGCATCGAGCTCATCTGCTCCAAAAGACACCGAGAGCAGCAGCAAAGAGGCCAGCAGTAGCTCATGAGCAAACATGTGGAAGTGGCATCAAATGTCCTTTAAAAAAAAACACGTCATAAAAGAGGAAAGTATTGACCGTAGCGCTATAGCGATAATGAAGGAAATGGGCACACACGCGTGACTTGTTGAAATGTTGGTCTCACGCAACGTCCCGAGTATGGACTTGGACACCGCCTACGCAGTTGGATGCCGAAACATTGCTGTGCCACACATGCGGCCGGCATGTTGTATTTTTACTGCAACTCTTGTCTGTAATGTACTAGTAGGTAAATATCATGAAGATACTTTAATAAAATTCAGAAGTAAGCTTTTGATCCTTCCAAGACACATTCCTGCAGCATTATTGTCGAATGTCGAGCAACAATTTATGGCGCCGGAGTTTGCTTCAGTAGAGTCAACTGGTCTGCCTCGGCATCTTCCCTTTGCCGTGAATGTATGACGCCGCACGGGATCGGGCCCTTTCCCAGCGCCGACAGAGTGTAACTTACTACTCCGTAGATGTTAGTGCAGATCCCACAGCGTCTCGCAGCGCCCATTGACGGTCCCCTTCCCCCACAAACTCTCCTCTAACACGCTAAGCCGGACCCCCGTAGATCTCTAACTCCGGGTTTGGGGGACGGAGAGTAACAAATCCGCCCAATCCCGTCTTGATTAAATACTAACTACTCCGTAATATATCTTAATATCCATCTCAGTACTTCGTACTGTCTCAAATATACAGCGAGGATTCTAGTCATTCTGACACTCCATCGCAGCAGCTATTGTTATTTCTGACTGCCCGCTGCCTCGTTGTACCTGAACAATTCAACATCCGTGACCTCGGTTCGCCGCCATCATGGCAGACACCGCAACAATGAATGAACAATCGGATTTGCAGACGCCAAAACGGCCGTCTGTATCCGCACTCTTCTGGCTGGGCTTGTCGTACATGCCGCTCATGGCCCGCGTTTCGCTTTCACACACCTTAAATTTCTCGGAGACATCGCAGTATAATGACCTACGGAGTGCGTTGACGGTAGCTTTCATACGAGCGTTCATTGCTCCCAAGGAAGGCAAAACCAACCCATTCTCCCTAATTCAAAGCCGGTCATTACCCAACTTACCCGTTAAGGGACGGATGTGGATAAGCAAATATACGGCCCCCATACCACCGGAGTCAGAATCCGTGAAATCAGCATTAGGCAAGGTGATTGAATCCCTCCACAATCCGGATGTCCCAGTTCCGGCAATTCACGTCCCCGAGGTCGCCACTGTGTACGGCGAATGGACTGGATACCGAGCAGGTGCCAAGGATGATGAGCCGCAACTCAAGATCTCTGAGCAAGAGAAATTCAATGAGATGATGAAGGAAGTGAAGGCCTCAACAACGATTCTCTACCTTCACGGTGGAGGGCATGCATTCATGGATCCGTCCACGCATCGACCTATCGTGAAGAAACTAGCAAAAATCACGGGTGGCCGGGCGTTCTCGGTACGATATAGACTGGTGCCGCAGAATCCATTTCCGTCGTCACTCCTGGATTGCCTGGTGGCATATCTAACGTTGCTTTACCCGCCGCCTGGGTCGTTTCACGAACCGGTAAGGCCTGAGCATATCGTCATTGCAGGAGACAGGTGAGTTTGTCAAGAATTCCCAGTTGTAATGATTGACAGCACTGGATTTGAACGCCGAGGGGCCGCACATTATACTGACCGGGCTAATGTTCAAGCGCTGGTGGTAACTTGACCATGTCATTAATACAGGTCCTTGTCGACTTAAACCGCATGGGCGAACGCATTATCTGGCATGGTGAAGCTCGCGAGATCCCCATACCCGCCGCAACAGCCTGCAACTCTCCATGGCTCGACATTTCTCACAGCTCACAGCCACACTATGGCAAGATCCCAGAAGCCTTCGATTATCTCGGTCCTCTAGACGAGATGGGTCAAAAGGGCCTAAAACCATGCAATATCTGGCCAGCCAGCCCGCCACGAAAATACATGTATGCAGCCGACGATGTGATGACGCACCCGTTAGTATCGCCCGTTATGCGACGAGACTGGTCAGGCTTTCCTCCGGTATACTTCTGCGCAGGATGGGAACGACTAGCCTATGAGGATAGGTTGCTCGCGCGGAAGCTCGATAGAGATGGCGTGACAATGGTTTTTGAGCAGTATGAAGCCATGCCGCATTGCTTTGCGCTTGTGCTGGCCAACTTGGCAGAGTCGAGGCGTTGCGTGAATGGGTGGGCGGCATTTATTCAGCAAGCTGTAGAGGACCGGACGAGCTTGAAGTCAAGCGCGACGATTATCTCGGCCAAATCTCTGCAAGAAACACTTGTGGAGTTTGAGAGCTTGTCCGACGTATCCGACGAGGTGGTTAGGCAAAGGGTGGTCGATGCGGTGGCAAAGGCCAAGGCGTGGACTCCGCCAACCGATGCCAAGTTATAGGAAATGCAAAGGTGCCGGGATGGTACACTGGCCGGTGCGAAGTCGTTAGATTACTTTATGGACAGTTATGAAGCAATGAACCAAGCCGCTCAAGTTGCCCGTTATACGCCATTAATGTTTTGCGAATGTATGAGAAGGACACTCACTGTCCGCTGAAGATGTTGAAACAGCCGTCTACCAGAAGGCACCCAAATCCCGCAACATCACACATCGAAATGCTTCAGACCCCGTCCGCCTCTGTCCTGTAATTACACCATTCGCTAAGCATAGTGTGAGTTGAGGAGGGTATCTGCACAAAAGTATCAACGCGAGATCACCACCAAAACACAAAAGGCTATTTCGAGCAGCTGAAATGCATTCTGCGAACGATCCCAGTATTTCATTATCATCGGCATTCGGTGCCGCTATGAAAATATATCCAAGACGCGCAAAGTAAGAGACATTCTGTGTCCGTCTGATTGCAGTACCACCCACGTCTAAGTCTACAATTCCGTGCGCAAGTGGCGTGGACGGAGCATATATTTTTTTTTTTTTTTAAGAAAAAAAAAACCAAAAAAGTCATCAAACAAATACTGAACTTCTCTATTACACAATAATCTTCATTATTTATCCGCACATGTTATATTTGTTGCAATATGTGGATTGAAAGGCCGATCGAGGGTGCGGGGGAAGAGCGGAGGAAGAGCGGAGGAAGAGCGGAGGGTCCCTCCATGAGGCTTTGCTCCGTGTGCATGAGCTTCAGCACAAGCAAGTCAGCAGCTCGTATAGATTTGAAGTATTGAAGAATTCTTAATACGAAAAGGGGTATAAACTAGTTTTCTAGGTTCAGTTTGTTTGCCGTAGTATAGGATAGAGACATGTGAGAATAGGGATTACTGATACCTATTACTGTGTGAAGCATCGGTTTACTTACGGCCAAAAAAAAAAAAAAAGAGAGGCACGAGCTGTCGCCACGAACCCATTAGCAGCCCAAGCACGCTCACATAACGACAAAAGAAGAATTCAAGTCGTGTATAACCTGGATCTGTCATTGACTCTCGCAACAAGCCAATTAACCACTTCTACCCCTCTTGCCTGTCATTTTCGCGGTAGCATTTGCACATTTCCAGAGGACCCCGGACTTAACACGAACCCTTTGGCCCACAATCTACATCATGGCCTTCACGTCAGCCTCGACCAAACACCGCTGCGCACCCTCCTCACCCGCATCCTCATCCGCACCAACCACCTCCCCTTCGTCATGGAGCGTCACAAACAAGCCGTGGCCAAGATTGCCGCCGCGGCGCGCAGCTTCTTCGACAAGCAGGAGAGCTACCGCATCTTCCACGGCTCGACGAACAGCACCCGCCCACGACCCCGGCCGGGCGCTCGCATCGTCGACATCAGCGCCCTGTCCAACGTCGTGGGCGTGGATCGCGCCAGGCGCACAGCTCTCGTGGAACCCAACGTCCCGATGGACAGGCTCGTCGAGTCAACCCTCCAGCATGGGCTGGTGCCCCCCGTTGTGATGGAGTTTCCCGGCATCACCGCGGGGGGTGGCTACGCCGGGACGGCCGGCGAGAGCAGCTCCTTCAAGCACGGCTTCTTCAACGAGACAATCAACTACGTCGAGATGGTGCTCGGGAACGGAGACGTCGTGAGGGCATCGAGGGACGACGACAAGGCAGACCTGTTCCACGGCGCGGCCGGCGCGGTGGGAACGCTGGGCGTCACCACGCTCATGGAGCTGCAGCTGGTAGAGGCAAGGAAGTTTGTGAGGACCACGTACCACCGCACGGGGAGCGTGGCCGAGTCGGTTGCAAAAGTGCGTGCCGAGACGCAAAATCCTGACAATGACTACGTCGACGGCATCATGTTCTCCAAGGACCACGGCGTGATCATTACGGGCACTATGACGGACGAAAAGCCTGCCGATGCCAAAGCCCAGACTTTCAGCAACGCCCGCGACCCTTGGTTCTACCTACATGTCAAGGACAGGACCAAAGCTCTGCGCGCAGCCCCGTCGTCTCCGTCGTCACCACCACCATCATCATCCACAACTGCCGGCCCCCCTTCCTCTGTCGTCGATTACATCCCCCTCGCGGAGTACCTCTTCCGGTACGACCGGGCGGGCTTCTGGGTCGGCGCCCAAGGGTGGACATACTTCAAGTACGTACCGTTCAACAGCTTCACGCGCTGGTTCCTAGACGACTTCCTGCACACGCGCATGATGTACCGCGCTCTCCACACATCCGGCGAGTCGGCGCGCTTTGTGGTCCAAGACCTCGCCCTTCCATACGCCAAGGCCGAAGAATTCGTCAACTACACCACCGATACCTTTAATATATGGCCGCTTTGGCTGTGCCCTCTGAAGCAGACCCTCCCGCCCACCTTCCACCCGTATACGGGGGAGACCGAAACCGCCAAAGATGGAACCACACTGCCCAAGGACATTCTCAACATTGGCTTATGGGGATGGGGCCCCTCCGACCACGAGGAGTTCATTACCAAAAACCGCGCTCTGGAGGACAAGTTGGTTGAGCTCGGTGGTAGAAAGTGGCTGTATGCGCATACGTACTACAACAATGAGGAATTTTGGCGAGTGTATGACAAGAACCGAGACTGGTACCAGAGCTTACGGGAGAAGTATCATGCCACGACGCTGCCCACGGTCCATGACAAGGTTCGCATTGACATTGATGCTGCACGAGAGGAGCGCAAGAAGGCCAAGCAGTCGCTCAAGACCAAGTGGCCCATTGGTGGACTATACGGCATATGGCAAGCCATTAAGAGCAAAGACTACCTCTTGCACCGTCATGCGCAGTGGAAGTACAAAGGCGATGACTAAAAGGACCCAACTCGTGGAGCATCGGCTTGGTCCTGACGTGAACTTGTATTACTAGTATAGATACCATAGAACATTACGTCATGTGTTAGTAGTAAGAAGTAAATGTAATGAAAAGTAACTCATTGTGTTTTTTTGCATTATTTTTAGTCTAAAGTCTGGACGTCCTTCGCTCTACAAGACGATTGACCCAAGCCGTTTTTCTTCTTCTGGAGCACCCGATTAAGTAATTACACAAGCCATGGGGGTTCTTGCTCCTCTAAAGCTGGCCCGTGGCTCAATTAACAGGCTGTAGCTATTATGCACTACTGCCGTGTGCCAGAGTTCTATGATCACCAGTCATATGGCCCAATGCATCCCTAATACGTTTACCTCGTGATGATAAGTCATGCTGGCCGGTGGCCATTGTGGTCCCTTTAAAATTGTGGTCTGAGATGTCGAACTGTACTAGGCCCCACTGGCCACGTTGTGTTCCGCAAAACATAAACCAAATAAGATGGGCTGATATTCCTTGGAGGGCGGCGGCGCCAGCACGTTTATGCCTGAACCTTGTACTCGCGCTTGAACATGTCGTCAACCTTCTCAAGGTAGTAAGCACCGGAGATGATGGTGGAAGGTTCGCCCTTGGGGGTGTAGCCCTTCTGGAGGTGTGCCTGATGACGGAGGTCGCACATCTACGTAGCGCAGGAATGTTAGCAAACTTGGAAAATTGGTGCTTGGCCGGTGGATAGTGGGATAGCACACTTACAGCATCAAAGGTTTGGGGGGGCACTGCGCGGCGGGCCTCGAGACGAGCAGGGATGTTCAGGTTCTTGGCAATGGTCTCAACATTGCCGTTGACGCGGAATGACAGGAAACTGGCAGCCAAACCAGAGCCATAGGAAAAGACACCAATGCGCTTGCCCTCAAGGGCTTTTGGCTCAGCAAAGGACAGCAGACTGGCGAGTCCACCCCAGACACTAGCGCAGTACATGTTACCACACATGGTGGCAACCTGTGTGGCGGGTTGAACTCGCTCCTGGAACTTCTTCTTGGTGAGACCCATGAAAGTCTTCTCGACAACCTTGTCGGTCAGGGACTTCTCGTAGTCCATGTCACGCAGCTCGGGAGCCACCTCGGCAAAGGCAGGAGCATCGGCATTGGCTAGGTAGTCGTGGTACAGCAAGCGGGCGTACGACTTCTGCACGAGCTTGCAGGTGGGGGCGTGAAAAGCGAGGTAGTCGAACCGGTCGAGAGGGGTCTTGCTGGCATCAGTGCCGTTGGCATGGCCGTTGGAGAGCTTGGCCTCACGCTTGCAGTAGTCACGGTAGGCGGCATCTAGAGCCTTGGTATAGCAGTTGATGGAGTAGTGGCCATCGACATAGGGGTACTCGCTGGTCAAGTCGGGCTTGTAGAAGTCATAGGCGTGCTGCATGTAAGTGCCTCGCAGACCAGGCTCAACGACGACAGGAGCATTGGGGCCAATAAGCATGGCAACGGCACCAGCACCTCCGGTCGGGCGAGCGTTACCCTTGGCGTAGAGAGCAATGTCGCCAGCAACGACGATGGCATCACGGCCATCCCAGGCAGAGGACTCGACCCAGTTGACGCTGTTGAACAGGGCATTGGTACCACCGTAGCAGGCATTGACGGTGTCAACACCCTCCAGGTTGGCATTGTCGCCAAAGAGCTGCATCAACACCGATTTGACTGACTTGGACTTGTCCAAGATGGTCTCGGTGCCGACCTCCAGACGGCCAATAGAGTTGGTGTCGATGTTGTACTTCTTGAGCAGGTTCGAGACGACGGTGAGAGACAGAGAGTAGATATCTTGCAGTCAAGAATTGTCAGCTCACTGGTACTTTGAAAAAGAGCCCAATGCCCGCAGCAAATATCGGGTCTTGCTGTTCACATGCATGGCCGCCCCTATGGACGCGGTCCAAAAGGGGGCAGAGGGGCAAGGCAGGCACACGGGGCAACACAACTCACCCTCACGATCGTCGCAAAAGCTCATCTTCGTCTGGCCGAGGCCAATGGTATATTTTCCAGCGGCGACGCCATCGAACTTCTCAAGCTCGCTCTGTTCGACATACTATATGCGTGGGAACAAAGCCATCGTAGGTTAGCGATATCGGCGATTGAGGGGCAGCCACGATTTTGAGCATGCGTTGCCAACTTTTTTTTTTTTTGGCGCTTGGCGAGGGGCACGCCACCATGAAAGCAACGTACCTGGCTGGGAAAGTAAATTTCAATGGCTTTGATGCCGATGTTCTGGGGACGAGAGGCCATCTTGTAGAGAGATTGAGTTGCAAACAAACTAAAAAAGAAAGGTAGAGGGGCGGGAATGTGAAATGAGAGAAACGGCAGGGCAGAGTGGGAGGAGGGGAGTTTTGATCTACGCCTGGGACCTTGGGACCAGGAACTCGGGACGGTACGTTGGAAGGATGAAGGTGTTACCACTCTACCTCCCGGGCACCCAACTTATTAGCTACCCGTCCCACCAGCTCAGTTCGGCGACAAGACTGGAGACCCCAGAGGAGACACCAGACTATTGCTTCCAACGTCACGCAAGCAAGACAGCCCTCAAATCCCGAGCAAGGCAACCTTGCCAGATGCCAGATATAAAATGCTGCATACGGAGTCTTGTGCTGGTACTGCGTGATTGTGCTTGTGCTTGTGCCTGGGCACTATCACACTCAGTCTTGTCACCGCCCCTTTCCTGAACGGCCAGCAGGACGACAATTACCGGGAAGAGACTAGACCGTCTGCTGCTGCTAACCTGTTCAGATCTTTCTCTTCGGAGATGGAGCGGATCTCTGCCAGGGGGAGTGGAGATTTTGGCTGGGGACTTTGGGCAGCGCCACGAACTTTGCGTCCACCGCCATGGTCGATGGCATTATCATTGTCCTGGTCGAGTTCTCCGTCGTCAAACATGGAACCCCCACCAACTCCGTTGTGCCTCTTCTGTTATCGACTGTTGTACGAAGTTTTCCACAGAAAATGAGCTTAGATTAAGACCATTATGGTCCGCATGCAGCGACACCGTAGCACCGGATGAAGCTGATAACCACATCACTCTATCTGGTATACTATACGCCGAACATAAGTACGTGGTACAGACCTATCATGAACGCATTATGGTTGTAATTTTGGACGCCGACCCACCTTTCACTTAAGCTGTCGCCTCCCCGTCGCCCCGTCTTGCCCAAAGCTGTTCTGCGAGATCCCACAAATAGGCAAGCCCTCCCATCGAGGCCCAATTGTTGGATAGGGAAGTTGTTGAACGTTTTTTGTTGGTTGGGGTAATGATGTCTTGAATTTTTTTCGCCGTCTTCAACTCAAGCAAGACCATGGCACCGGGGTGCATAAGAAGACGCTACGCCTGTGTCCAGGGTCCAGGCAGAAGAAGCCAGACATTTAAGACACATCCAGCCAAGCCACGGAGGGGCTGAAATGAGGTGGGCTGCAGGCTTAGCAGCAGCTTGTCATCTTGTCTATTTAACACTTCGGTCTCCGTTCTCCGTGCTCCGGGCTCCGTAGACAAAATACGATTTTTGCCGGCGACCTCTGCGTAACGATTGCCTCGGGCGTGCGCACGACTAAATAATCACTCACCTGACTCCATCGTGACTCCATTTACGGCACCATGTGCGGATGTGGCTCCGGCCCTCGGATGTAATCGACGATTTCCGGCGAGTGTCCGTGATTATCTACTGATTGATAACAGAACATGTGGGCGAGTCATACGTAGCAAACTATTGGAGAGTTAAGGTGGCTCACAGGCCCGAGGCAAATCACTGAAGTTTTTTTTTGGGGGGTTTTTTTTTTCTTTCCTTTGTTTTTTTGCAGCCGCACCTTTTTCGATTACTGTCCTCTGCCATTCTTACTCGGAGATTAGTTTAGTTATTATACCCGCCGAGCTGGGATGCCTGCCATCCATGTATTTGCTTCCACATCTTTCGTCACCAGCAATGCATGCCCATCACACAGTTCTGCATGCAAGCTGCGAGCATTATCTCTCAGCTTACATGCATGCAGATGTGAGTTAGCAATATAATGCTGCAGCCCCGGGGCTGTGATAACCGTATGCAAATACTATGCAGCCTGTGCAGCACGGCACCTCTCGCGTCCAATCATCGAACTTGTGAGGAGTGGACGAGTGATTGGCTGCAGTCTTGTACGATAATACAAGGTAGTGTAGTAGCATGTAGGCCATGATAAGGAGCTGAAGGCTGAGAGTGAGTGTTCGAGCTCAGAATTACCTCACCATCAGCTCGTGCCATTATAATATGCAGCACTTCAATATAATTGAAGCCTGTGGGTTTCGAAACATTCCCAAGAGCTGAGAGGCCGCGTTTGTCTAGCTAGACTCTAAACAGTTTAGCACTCCATACTCCGTATTTGTACTCCGTACGGAGTAGTCAGTCTGTCCTAGACTCCCAGTCCGCTGCCAGGCACTTGGCTTCTAGCGCCAGCATAAGTGAACCAGGTCCCTCGAAAACACGCCATGATGACGCCACAGTTCAATTACGTACTCCGTCTCCGTACCCCTCGGCAGATTGTACGGCGTACGAGGCACCTCAATTCCTGTGTCTTTCTGATTTGGGAAGTAAGCCTTGGCCATGTCGGACTTACCTGTTTCGGCTTAATCGCCTAGACCTAAATTCCAGCCTGCTCGGCTTGGTATATCGAAATTTTAGTTCAGGTAACGCATGAGAGACATACAATATTGTGAAAGTATTGCATTTTACTTTACGGAGCAGAATCGACGACAAAACAGACAGACAGACAAGACCGACCATAACAAAAACACAATTCTAAGCTTCAATTTACGGAGGCCTGCACGTAATTATCCACCATTATATAATAGGCGAGTGACGGACTCTAGCCGACAAATTGTAACGGCTGCAATGCACCAGCCAGACCCTACGTTGCCCTCTGGGGATTTTCAGATCCAACAATAAAGTTGCAGGGGACATACCTCCCATGCCCAATATGTAATACGGCAGGGAGTCTACGCTACCCACCACATGAGACATTTTTTTATTGTCGGAAGTGGAAATGCCGGGTTCTCCGCTGTTGTAGCGGCCAAACAAGCTAATGCCGGGTTCTCTGCTGTCGTAGTAGCAAAGCAAGCTGGTACAATGAGCGTTTTGCTTATCAACAAGCGCTTAGAAGATTGCGTGAGAGGCAATCCGTACTTTACTGCAGGAGCGTATAGAACTTCTCACGGAGGCCGTCAAGATATCTGGCCCCTAGTCGACAGGGTCACCGAGGAATAGGCAGACATAATTATACTCCAGCCTACCTCTGCCCTGCCCTGGGAGGAAGTGCGGCCTAAGCATGATGTTAGTCATTATCCCTTATTAAGTAGGGTAGTTAGAGGTTTTATCCGCATAGTCAAGCCATAGGTTTCCCCTAATAGGCAGCACCTGCCGTACTTCACTGAGAATACTTACTGTACGTATGGAGCGGACCCCCCCATAATTTAGCCTAGGTAACTAGCTAAATAAAAGCCTCGAAAGAGAATTACAGTACTCCAGCCTTGCACAGGAAGCGACTTTGCGAATGACTTGCACCGGGTATGCATGGGCCGATCAGATCCACAGCCGGCAAAGGCTCTTTCTCGTAGCGGAATCAAACAATGCGGTGAAATGGCTTTGCAGTTCTGGGTCGTGTCTGCAAAAAGCTGCCAAGCAGCATGGCGTTGAGACGTTTTGGTCAATCGCACAAGTGTCGGTACACAAAAACGAACAGACGGTGATCTCCAAAGTCATGGTCCATGACGCAGCACAGCGAACCATCTCAGCAAACGCCATCATCATTTTCGCGGCTGGCAGCTTTGAAGCCAATCCGCGCATGAGGGCCCGATATCTGGTGGCCTCGTATAGACATGGCCATGATATGCGGCACACCATTTAATACGGGAGACTGCTTGGAGTATCACTTTGGCCGGTGCCATGCGCAGACGGCAGGGAACCCGTCTGAATTTCATTCTGTTGACCCTGATCCAAACAAAAAAAAAAAAAAAAGCCGCGAGGCTTTCAACGAGTCCATCGAGTCAGGCTACCCTATTGGTCTTATGCTCAACATAGATGGACAATGATGTGTGGCTCATCAGCGCCATTTGCCCATGAATCTTAATGCAAACATGACCCCGTATATTTCGATATATAATTATATTCAAAATGTGCCAACTTATGCCGAGCACCAATACTTTCGGCGACCCGTATCGTGGTTCTAGATCATGCACAAGTGCTTGTCAGATGTAGCAATTTCCAATTGGCTGATGAGTAAAGCCTCATGTCTTTTGTCATTTATGTATCTATGCATATTATGTCATTCCCCAACGCCAGCGCTTCATCAAATGCAATCATATGTCATGGAGTCTCGTAACCAGAATCCGAAGCACTCTTCTTGGGGCTATCAGACTTGGGGTCAAGACAAGAAGTTTCCTTCTTAGCCTCGTCATCTTTCTGCTCTTCCACCCTCCCCTCCTCGCCCTTCTTCCTTTTCGCGTCTGTATTATTTTCCGTCCTCTCCTCTTCCTTCTTTTCTCCCTCTTTACTCTTCTTCCGCTCTTCCTCCTCCTTCCTCAGCTTCTCAGCTTCCTGCTCAGCTCTCTCCTTCTTATCTTTCCGCATTTGCACAACCCAGTTCTCTACAGCGTTCAGTGCACCATCCGGATCACGCTTATGTCGCAGCAGGAGACCCTGGACCTCGGCAGGGCTGAATTCGAGTCGTGGAATCTTCTCAGCAAAGACTTTGGCTTGCTCATCCACACGCTCGCTGATCTGGGCCCGTCTCTGAGCGAGTCGTGTCTGTTCGGCCTCAACATTGGGGACCTTACTCTCGGTATTGGCAGCAGTTTCATTATCGTAGGGGGCGTAGATGGCGCGGAAGATGGATCCGGCCATGTCTGAGTCTGCAAGACCAAAGTGAATGGCCATGTCAATGCGGCCGGGACGAATGAGCGCCTTGTCGAGCTTTTCGATGTGGTTTGTTGTCATGATCAGAATGCGGCCTTCTTGAGAGGCAACGCCGTCGAGAATGTTGAGAAGACCGGACAGGGAGACGCGGCCAGTGGGTGGTGGAGGCCTGTGCCCGTCTGGGACGATGGCGGGCGTAGATGGAGGAGGAGGAGGAGCTTCCACGGCAGGGGGCGGGGATGAATCATCTCGAGTATGCGTCAAGCCGGCGCTGTCAATATCCTCGAGAAGAACTACGCAGCGAGTAGGCAGCTCATGGAAAAGAGACATTAGGTTTTCTTCGGTGGCAGCACTGGAGCTTAAGCTGACAATGTAGATCTTCATGCGGAAGTAACCAGCCAACGCGAGACTCAAAGAGCTCTTACCCGTTCCCGGTGGACCATGAAGCAGATATCCTCGGCGATAAGGAATACCGCGGTTTGCGTACCATCGACGAGTAATCGGGTTTAGATAATCGGCTGCGTCATCAATCAACCCCTGCTTAACACTCTCATTCAAGATGACAGTTGAAAAGGGCCGATTCAGTCGAGACATGCACCGCTGCCAGTAGTTGTCGGTCAAATTAGCCCGGTATATGACAGTCTTGCGGTCATCCTTCTTGATATGCATCTGGCGAGCCTCAATGAGCAACTCTTTCAGGATACGCGGGTTTCTGCCCAGGCAAGAAATGCGAAGCTCCTCCCTCTCGCTCATGCTGATTGCGACATTCTGATCACGGTTTTGCACGCGCTCAAAGGTGAGCGGGCGCATTTTATACCAGAAGATATGCTTTCCAACAGAGGGTGTATAGTGCAGAGCCTGCTTCTGGGTGCTTGATGCTCCGGTGAGCGTATCGACAGGTGCATCTACCTCGTCCTCATTTTCTTCATCACTATCATCTTGGGAGTAGCTGTACATGTAGCGATTACGGGAGTTGATATTAGTATTGGCAACGAAGTGTCGTGAGTTGTGCGAGAATTTCTGCCGCGAAAGCCATAACATGACCATGTTGTAAATCTCATCGTCGGTGCGAATAGTCACACTTGACATGAGATAATCATCGAAGAATACCCAAAATTGATCTTTGAAGTAGTTCCATGACACCGAGAGGGCGATAATGGCGACCACGATAGGCATATAAGTGTTGATGTCGGCACCCATGTAGGCATTCGCGGCGGACGTCAACATGGAATAACCCGGGAAGAAGTAGTTGAGGAGTGCAAATTGGGGAGACGGCACACCAGGGATGCCCGTTTCGGTGGGTGGTATTGAGGGCTGCTCAGGTGTTTGCTGGAAGAAATCCATGATGGCAGTGACAATGGAAGGTGAATGTTGCGGTGTGTGCATAAATGTAGACGTAGCAGTCGCCACCACGCGGAACGAAGGAAATCAGACTGCTCTGTTTCTGCTGGCTCGCCGGGTCCTGAATCTGCAGAGTTCAGGGGGGAAATGTGCAGTGTCGAGAGGATGAGGGTGGTCAAGATGATGGGAACGATGGTATTGAGGTGGCGGTTCACGGCTGCATTTATACCTGATCGTGAAGGAGAGGCGGCCAGCACAGAATGGCAGGGCAGGTACTCCGTACATGCACAAGATGGGAGGCGCATGCCAGACGCATCCAAGGACGCAGAGTTTTTGTCCTAGGCCGTTTGGTGTATGGTACGTGTACGTAGGTGCATGGAGGATGGCTATGTACCCGACAAGGCTGCAGGCCAGTGCCGATGGCGTACGACGTGAAAGAGCGGCGTGATGACTCCTTCACTCAGCTGTTTCCGAGAGGCGGCGCAAGGATTTGCGGTCTAGCCTGCAAGTTGGCGGCGGCGGTCTTGAGGCGAAGTGACGATTAGGCATCGTTGGATGTAATCGCATATCATTGGCGGGTTGGGTCACGGCAAGCTGGGGATCATGGCGTCGGAACCTGCAATATCTGCCGCGCGTGATTGACGGTCAATATGGTAACTTCTCCGTAGTTACAGTACCGTACGGGTGCGCAGCTGTCAAGCATCAATTGATGGATGTCTAATGTCTTGGCTTTTCTCCGGCGGCACCTTCACATACAGTACTAGTTGTGACATAAAGTCTTTTACATAGTTCAGCTAGCGCAGAAAATACCTCGTACTCCGTGCCCCGTACTCGGTACCCCATACTCCGTACGGAGTACAGAGTGCGGCTATGGTTGCGCTGGAACTAATTGCACTGGTCTCCGCGCCCGGCATAATTCCGTGCCAAGAAACCACACACTCCTCGCAACCTTAACGCATCAAATGATCTGCTCTAAATGCCGACTTTTCGTGCCATCTAAGCCAAGCATCCATTGCACCCACTGCATTCAATCCAAGGCACGCAGCACGGCACACGACGCACTCCTCAACTCTTCAATACCGAGAAGCGCAGCACATGAACCTCGAGCCATGCGGCTAACTGTGCTGAGTCACATCTCCGGCCGGGATTGACACATAGCGGAGGAAAGCAGGCAACAAAACATGCACAGCCCCAGAGCAGCGCCACACCCGCCTGGTCGTCCCTTCCTCTGATCCTCAGTTACCCCACAGCCTAGGCATCCAAGCATCCAAGATACGGCTAATTCTCCAATCACACTCAAGCGCATCAAAGTCCTACCCGATTCCCTGCCATAACTAACTAACTGAATGACGACCGAAAGACGGTCTTTTGATGGGTAGCCATCCCTTTCATTTTGTGATGTAGGAAAGGTTGAGTGAGAAAAAATCGTTGAACGGTGAGCCCTCCCCATTCGTCTACATGCATTCATATGGCGTTAGTAGTACGTGAGTCTGGTCAATGGCTGTCACGACATGCGACGTGTCTAGCCTACAATGGTGATGAGACATGCCTGATTTTATCAACTTGTTTCTGCATCTAAATATGGAAGTGAAGCCCGATATGGCATCACGTGCGTCAGTCCTTGAGGAGCATTCCCCAGCTCAAAAGCGTGCAGCGGCTCAAGATATGTCATATCTCTTCAGCGTGGCTATATCTTAGTTAACCACCGACGTGTTCAGCTTGCTGCGGTTGTTCATTACCCGGAGACCGCCCTCCTGCCGTGGCAGGCTCTCCCGTGGCACTCCTAGCTGCTGGGACAAAGCCATGAGTGCGATAATATTGCCCATCAACAGGATGTACATATCCTGCGCCCCCTGTCCCATTCCCGTATTCTTCGTTGTGGTGTGCACGAATCAGGTTCTCCACAGCTCTCTGTGTCATCCAAAATAGCTCGACCTTGTGACCGTTATATAGGATTATGTCGGCGTTATATCCATAACGAGTCGGGTCCTTTCGAGATCTCGGGTATCTTGCGGCTATATGTGTGGCATTGAACGGACGTCCTGTTGCCCAAGCCATGAAACGTATCATGGGGCTAGGATCCGGACGCAATCTAGACACGACTAGCAAGCATTCTGTGGTTCTGATTCTATGTGCTAGATATATGTCAGGGTTTGTGCTGTTTGAGGATAAAGATTCGGAAGACGATGTCGATGTCATGTGCTAATGAACTGAAGGAGAACTCGATGATATAGGAGGGTTTTCTGTGGCCAATGTGATATTGCCAGCATGGAAGAAGAGTGGTTCTAGAGAAGACGGCAAGAGAAGTTACCCAGACGCTCATTTTATTTGTGCTTAGTAGGCTACCTTGTTGGCCAGCATCGTACTCGTAGGAGGCGGTAGCCGATATTCCAACCGGACCGAGCCACCTGTCATGTGTGGCCGTCTTCCTCGTTAATGCTGTCCTTGGCTTCAAGTTACACATCATGCTAACACTAGAGATGTGTTGGACGGTGAATCGCTTAGAGCAGTGGACTAGTAGACCTGTACAAGGAGGTTTCGTTCTGGGGCTCGTGATATCGTGATACGTTGACATGAGCAACGCGCACCGTGTTACAGCCGTGTAGAACGTACTGTTAGTGGCTGGCGTGATACAAGGGGTCCTACGCCATGTCAGCAGGGAGACAGACTATTTGCCGTGTACTGAAGAGTTTTGTCTGTAGATCGGGCACAAGACTTGTGGAAGTCTCGCCAGTGCCATGATGTTGAACGTATTTCTAGACGAGTTGATGATTGACATACTACCCTATCGTCTCAGTTGATGAGTGAGAACAAGCTGATCGTGATCTGTAATCGAGTCAATAAGCTGAAACAAGAAACAAGTTGTATTCGGAGTTTAAGATCATGGTGAGCCCGGTGCCGGATGTATTTTGAACTCAGACACCACAGCTGATCATTCCGGATGTTAGGCGCAGCCCTTCTTGTCCAAGTATAATACAAACTTACTTAAATTTCCAATATTTGTAGGTGTTTTAAATATACCACTGGCTAAAATGTTAGTGTTACGCGCAGAATATGCACGTAGCTCAGAATGTGCGCGTGACGAATCCAACGTACGAAATCACAGATTCGTCCTGCTTCTATACAAGAGAACAGTCATCTATCATCCAGAGCTATTTCTTGGCTTTTCTCGCATTCTACGTGGCTGGTGAACCGGACTATGGCAGAGGCTATTGGCAACCACATGTCGAATCTGGCATCACACTAGGGGTTACTTTCAATGTATCCGAAAATATACAAACCAAACCTCGTACTCACTCCGGATCTAGCTTATCTTTCGGCTTTGTCGCGGCAACAGAGGCAGATTCCTTTCCTTTACTTAGAATCAAACTACTTACGGCTTTCCCCTTCATATAGTCTTGCCATTAGCCGCTACCCAATTTTTATTGTAGACTTGAGTTCTCCCTGTCTTTAAGATTACCTCATTTGTTGGTGCTTGATAATGAGGTAAACCTAGAAGTACATTATTGTGCCCATGCATTCAATGTGACTAACATCGTCATCTGCTCCTCAACCACGATCGCCGCTCCTACCAGCACAGCTTGGACTTCTTTCCCCCATGTTTTAGGTCGAAATGTGAACTTGAAAGTCCCTCGTAGGAAAGATATTCAGCGTGCCTTCACACGCGGTCTGTTTTGGTCACTGTTTCACCCGTGATGTTAGTGCAACTCAGGATGCCGAATGGATTAGGAAGGTCAATAAAAAACTCGCTGAAGATTTCTGACTCAATGAATATAATGTGAAACAGGCGCGCTTCGAGATGAACTTGATCTTGACGAAGACGAAGGGGTTGAAGTTGAAGAAGACGATGACAGCGAGGATGGTCTCAGGGAAGGGAAAGCTATAATATATATATCACACAAACCAGAAATACTATGCAAACGCACTTCAAGCCTATAGCCCCTTGGAATCTCTTCAGGGCCAATGCACTCCCAGGTACACTGAATCGGTTCTTGATAGCTCACCAGAGACCTGCAGAACCTCCGGTGGAATTCTTTGAGTCTGAGGCATGTTACTTGAATGCGTTGTAAGACTTCCCCTTTCTAGACTTATAATAAAGTCGGGAATTAACTATATATTATGGAGAAGACAGCGTAACGTGCCATTGATGTGGTTAGAGAAGTTAATATAGCGGATGATGTTCGTCTTGACTATTATTCAAGGCATATGCTATTACTGGAGACAGGTTATAGATCATTTCGATCATATGTCATCGATTTCGCATAATGAGCTTTTTGAGCTAACTGTAAGAACACGAATTACCCAGATAATGAGACTGGCGATGCACATCTGGTGTACCTGGTTGATAATCATGGGAGGTATTGCATACTTATGAGTCAAAGTGTAAGAAGGTAGACAGGGTGCACTTCACGATAGAACCCTATAGGAGCAATTCACGCAACCAGTTCCACATTGATCATAGACTTCATGCTCAGAAAATATGTGTCCGTCGATCCGTGCTTTTATCTGTGAGTAGTTTTTCTCTCGTTGATAAAGAGCCCGTGGCATCTTGCTTCTAGTCCAAGCGACGGTCCATCATTCCTCAGCCGAGACGCAAAATATCTACTGTTATGAGGTTCGAATACTGAAGAGCTGCTTGTGCTGAGTTAACGGGTGCGCTGACAAACGACTGTCATAACGCTTCATAGTTACGTGTCGAAGAGCGTTGTCGGTCACTGAGCCAATTGGCTGCGCGTTCTCAATTTAGCATCAGCGAATGATCAATGGTAATCTTTTTTTTTTCACTTTTATTATAAAAATCCTATTTTAGCTATTCTCATTTTTCCCCTACTACTCTTTATTGTTAGAATCGTACTTACGGAATATTATACTCCGTACGCGTATTATTTACGTAGCCAATTGGTGGCTTGATTATGGAGATTCGCGGATCGTAAAGGGAGTGGGTCTGGGTTCTTCGCTAAAACCCACATCACGGAGGAAACGAACAGAGTTTCTCGTATCATGTTTAGATGGGGCACGAGCACTCAATAGGAACCACCCACTCTGCCGGGTATGACGGAAGAACGCCAAGCCAAAGGGAGGGGATTGTGGCAAGAGTGTGCTGGGGCGGTGGTAAACCCGAAAGAGAGCTTCACTAGCCAACCGACGTATCAACGAACAAAGGATGCCTATTCCCGAAGCCTAGTCCAACAGGCGATGCCACGAGAGCCAGAAGGTTGAAGAGATCTTGTGTATTGTGGGAGGGGGGTTGGGCCAAGAACTGGTTCTGAAACGTGCTACGTCGTCAGTAGGTGGGAGCCCATCTAGCTATATGCGCGAAGGTCTTATTATGGCTCTCCCAGCTATCGTTCACTGGTCGAACTAGGACTGTGTCAATCTTGGCGAATCGAGGCGATGGCAGGCAACCTGCAAGACTCGTTTCGAATATCTGCTCAAGGCGAAACCCAGCGATATGAGATACAGCCGAGTATAAGAACAACAGCGCCAAACGAACCAAGCTTACGGAGTAGTTCATGACAGCTCATCTTCCCTTGTAACAGTGCACTCACCGAGTTTTGGGTTGGCATGCTTCTGTCGAGCCACCAACCGTGAACTGTTCAGCTATCTGGCGCACCAAAATTCGCCTGAATCGGTCGATGAAGTTGGCTTAACTCTTATTTATTGCTGAATGTGCGTGGGCATGATCTGAACTAGGCTTGACATCTGCGAATCAAAGCACTCTTTTGATGGTATTATCGAAGCTGCCCCTGGTATATTACGTGATTAGACATGTCGTTTAGTGGGCAAATTTGCAGTATTACGTATGGAACATGAGTGCAGTTCGTGATTGGGTACAGGACGCATGCCCGTTGATGGATGCCCAAGCACCTCAGTTGCTGTAATTGTTTTCCTCCTTGACCATTGAACACGGAGCATATTGTAGAGCTAAGCTTGGAAAAATCGGACCGGACGTTTTCAGCATAAAATACGTTGACATGGTCCAAAATTGGTATTGTTCCTTTTCGTAGAACGTTTCATCGTTCACCTTTCGGAATGCCGGTCTTGGTCACAGCTGGGCCAACCACAACGGGGGCTTGAAGCATCGCCGTCGGAGATGGTTGGAGATCGATCCGTCTGCTATTGGACGTGCTACGCCTGACGTGTCGCTATAGCACAAACCAAAGCCGAGATCAACTAAGGACGGGTAATTGCAGTCTGGTGACCTGCCTTGAAACAAATTGTTTCGGCAACATAGGACGACTATTCGGAGTACAATACGGAGTAGAGAACAGAGAGTAGGAAGCAGGAAGCAGGACTCAGGGTAATTACCGAGACTTGCGCAGGCACGAAGCCTCAAATATCCCGGGGTGAAGGTAGTCTGCGACAAGCTCAGTTGCTTGGGCGAGTGCCACCAGAAAATGTGGCAGCCGCTTTGTGCCGAGGCCAGGGCAACCAGGGTGGTAAGACTGAGCGGAAGTTTCGAAATTAGTCAACACGGATGCGAGACTGGTTGGACAGGGACAGGAGGGGGTGGTTGAATGGCTAGCTTTAGAACGGCAAGACGGGATCACGGCACTGGGTAGGCAAGGTGTTGACAAATTAATCGAGACATCCAGGGCAGAGGCAGAGTGCGCGGGGGAGGCCCAGGCGTCTCGATTAATCTGGCAGGCGCGTGGTAGGGCAGGGCCTGACAGAGCTGGGGACAGGGATTTTTGCGAGGTGGCAGGCGCCGCTGGCTGGCAAGGGGCATTGTGCTAATGCTGCAATGTTGTTGTAATGCAGCCGGCAGGTGGTTATTGAGTGTTACTTGCGACTTATTGTGTAGTATGGTAGTCATCCTGCAGTCCGAGGGTCTGGGCTCTGCGTTCTCCCATGCCTTGCACGGCATTGGGTTGTTAATTCTGCCAGCTCCCTGACCACGGTTGGCGCGCTCGTGGAAAACTCTAATGTTCGTAATTGATTTGTTTCGTACGCCTGCCGCCGCGTCTTGATTTTGTGATTCCCCTTCTTATCCATCTGCCGGTGCCTGTCTATTTCGACGCTAGTAACTAACTAGTTTGTTTGTACCTCGCTGCGTGATTGCCATTGAGAAGATACCTCTTCCGTGGTGTGGTCTCACATCAGCACCGGGTGAAACGCCTGCCGTTAGTGACCCAGTCAGTTACGGAGTACGTTTTGTGTACTCCGTGTTGTGTACAATACTACGGAGTAGCAGTACCAGCTATCTTTCTCCGTACCCGTACTCCGCACAGCGTGCCAATATTACGCTGGTTTTGCCGGCTAAATCTCTGCTCCACTGTGGTACCTCTCTGGCAAAATCTCGCGCCCAAACATCCAAGTCTCGACACATCCGCGTAGAGTTCCAATACGGGCTTGTTAACCAAGTCTATTCGGATACACCATCTTGGTGCTTTTCTGAACAGCCAACAGCGTACTCCGTACTCCGTGCTGAGCGAGGAATAGAGCTAGGAGGCACGACGAAGACCCGAAGTGGGAGGGCACAAATGCTGGCTCGTTGTCTCGCATGGTGGACTAAAGGGCTGGGCAGGACTCGTCGTCCTCTAAAGAAATCAGATTTAAGCCACCCGGCCATCCAGCCGTCGGGGCGTCGTGCTGGCCAAAGCTGACCACCGACGTAGCCAATTACCTGCCTCCTTCAAGCCCACCTCCTCCTCTCCCCTATGGTCTCGCCGTCAAGCATTGGCCCTTTTTCCCTTTTGCGAGGTTTTCGATCCCCACTCACACTCTCAGAACGGTTTCGCTGTTGGCTGACCTCCGAACCTTGCTGCTTCGCTGCTGTGCTTCCCTGGCTAGCGGGCTGACTGACAGAATAGTGGATGTGGTGCGCTGAGCGAGCCAAACCCGGCAGGAGGATTCTGCCAGCGAACGATCTGCTCAGCCCTCGCCCCCCCCCCCCAAAGCCCATTTCATTCAGTCCAAGATGGTCACTGCCACCTGTACACCCACAGAAAACATCACGACAAGTACGATCCTGCGCAGCAATTCGGCCTCGAAGGTTGTCGGTACCACCGATACATGCAGTAGTTTCTCATATTGTTCATTCGGTAGCCCGCCGATTGACCCAATTCATTCGACTCTATCCTTAGTAGCCGCTCTGAGGAGATCTTTATCCTGCGACCGTCGACATCGTCCTCTAACCACGGTCGAACTACGCTCACGACAGCGACGACTTTCAGCATCTTTTTTTGGTTGCAATCCAAACGATACGGTACGGAGGAGCGCTGCCTGCGGCCTTTGGCGTCTCGCGTCACTAGTCGACGCCGAAGGCTGAGTGCCCGTTGGCCCGGCTTGATCGGTGATCTGCTTCAGGCTTGGGCTTCCAACGTGTAAGGCCTGTTTCGACGCAATCATGCCTCCCGGAGACAGAAACTCAGGATCGGAAAGGAGGTCAGCAGCAAGGAGATCCGTACGCTTGTCAGAGGACGATGAATACGATTTGACCGCAAACGCTGTCTCGGATGGCTTCCGACCGACTGCCTCCGCTGCCCGTAATGGACCTGCACCATCTTTACCTTCAGCTTCACAGCCAACACCAAATCCTTTCTTGAATCTTCCTCGATCACCTCCACCTGCGATTTCGGTTCCTTCAAAGGGATTTGCCGACTTTGATCGACCATCCAGCACGTCGAAGCCTCCCCGTCTTCACGATTCATTGACTTTACGAAATGATGGCTTAACTTCATCTCGCGGCGGACAATCATCATCAGCAAGTAGCTCTACACAGGTCGACAGCCAGTATCAGGGTTCTACTCAGCCGTCTCACCCCTATCAGATGTATCCCCAAAGAACATACAGTAACGCAACCTCATCCACAGAACCGCTGAGCACTGTGGGAACATTAGATGAATCACGGGACGCGACTCATCCATATGCCATGTACACTCAGAACACCACTGACCCTGAGGACCCAAACCGGCGGCCAATTCCTGTTGGATTTAATGGTATGGGCAATGCCTATCGTAGGCAACTAGGCCCTGATGGAGAGGAGGCCGGAGATTTGATAGGGCCCTTGGGCCATATGGAAGAACTGCCACCATACACACGATATCCCCAGGAGGAATTCTCGAACAAGCCGGCGACAGCGACTGGAAATACAACATCACCCACTAGTAATGGCATTGAAGTCAGACCGGTTGGCCTGACTGTCTCGACGCCCGTCCAGCAAATCCCTGGTGCTGGTGGCATTGGTCTTGCTACTCGAAACCCCGAATTTTCGTCTACGGAGGACCTACCCAGCCAGCCTCACAGATCTGGCTCCGTTCGCAGTGTACCCTCTGTCGAAAGCTACCACGATATCAATGGTGCTGCCCGAGACTTCGCCGAGAAGCCCACACAAAGCAAATGGGAGCGAAGAGCCAAGAAGAAGCTGTGGGGGATTGTGCCGTACTGGGCGATTTGCTTGCTGCTCTCTTGCATTGTTATACTAGGAACCGTGATGGGTGCCGTGATTGGTACAATCTTGACAAGGCACCGTGGTCCTCCTCCCGGCGGTGACAAGTAAGCCTCCATACCTGATATTGACCTATTATTCTTATCCGTGGCAGCAGTAACTAATGTTAGTTAGGCAATATGACAGCAGGCCACGCATAACAAGCAATGTTGAATACGAAAAATCCTTGCCCGGAGGTGTTCCGCCCTTAGATCCAGGTTGCTTCGCCTTACCCACAATGGAAAAATATCTTACTACAAAAACTTGCCTCAAGGACTCCTCCCAGACCCCAGCTTGGAGTTGTGACATTCCCTTCCGATGGTATTCGATGAATGTTATCCCTCTTCACGACCAACCGAACATTTCAAATTATGCTCTGAAACTCGCACCATTCAACCCTAAAGCGTCTAGGTTCATTTGGGGAGAGCAGCCCCCGGATATTCCTGAATTCAAGACTCTCTCTCTTGTTAAGGATTTGGAAGAACGCAACCGTGGACCGGCTTGGTACCTGGAGGTGGATTATAATAAAACTGTCATTCTGCGAGAAAATCAACTGCACCCTACTTCCGGTAGCGGGGCTGCTAAGAGGCGTTGGGATGCGACAAGCTCCCCGGGGCCTGGATTGGACAAATCCCGCTTCATGAGGAAAAGTGTTGCCGCAACAGACGGCGACAAACCGTGGATTTGCACTTGGCCTAATATCAAGCTTCAAGTTTTCATTTACCCCAACCAGACTTTCACTCCAGCAAACACTTCTACAGCGTCCGGCCCATCAGCTACGGGCGTCACAGACAGCCCTTCGCCGCCTGGTTCTAAAGGCCCATACCCCAGGCTGGTCAAGTTCGTCGAGAAACGGCCAGATAATGTTGCAGCAGCAACGTGCACTCAGTATGAGATCATCAATGGTGAAAAGGTTGTCAACTATGGCGAGGATGGCAAGCCTGTCAGTTTTGTGGTCAACGAAGTCAGCAAGGGTCCTCAATCTACCATCACAGAACGTCTAGTCAGCACCAACACCGGGGATGACTCATCTCTTGATGCGAGGGGTGTAAACTTAACCCCCTGTGGATGTGTTCAGTTCTCTTGGTCTGTATGATTGGGAACTGGACTGAGTTGGCCAACCGGCTTGTAATCACATGGCGTTATCTTGGTCTACAGAGAACATACAAAAAGTAAGCAAGTATATATCAACTAACTAGAAGTCTTTTTCAGAGGATGCATTTTTGGCGTTGTGGTTTTTCTTCTTGTTATACTCTGTATTCTTTTGCCGCTTCATTATTCCATTGTCACGAGCTACGATTCCGGGCATCCGGGTTTTATTATACTTCCAATTTCATCTTCAGTAAGGGGGTACTACATACCGGGGGCATTCGATTGAACTTCGAGCGTTCTCATCACAGCGGATGTACCTAGGTTTCTGCTGTTATTACCAAGTCAGCCTCATACAGCTGCATATACTGTCCTCTCATTTTTATTTTCATATCAAATGGTATCTATATGCTGGCACGGAACTAGCGGAAACTGAGATGCGTTATAATACATGATATCTGTCTCTAGTTTTGTATATATGGGAGTACATGGTGTTGAGTTGAATTTATATGGTTTCGGGTGGGATCGTGTTTTACTTGTTTTTAATTATCGTTAGCGTTGGAGGGAAATTAGCAAACGCTCTTAGGAGCAATCACTCGTGGTGCTTTGGTGGGGGTTACTATTTCCAGATTAGGCATATTAGCATGACCATTGCGAACATGCAAAAGTACATACGATTTTTATTATCATGATTAATACGGAGTACTCCTTCATGACTTCATAAATTTGTTACCCCTAAACTGAATTAAGCTTCAAGTCCACAGGCCATTTCTGGGAATGATCCAACCAGGTCCTGTTCAGCCCGGCCTGAAATGTAACTTCAACCTACACTGCCCCGTGCCGTGTCTCACTGGACACTTCCATCTGCAAGCTTGGGGAGCTTCGCTGCGCCTCATACGAACTATTGATTTTGGCGCGCCGAAGTAAGCCGCCATCAATAAAATGCCGTCTCGCTCAGATGCCGAGAGCAGCACATAATTGGCTTTACTCCACGAATGGCCTGCAAGGTGTTTGGTTGAATTGACCGTGTCTCGTCAAACACATTTTGTCCTGCGGAAGAGTGGTACATATCTGTGACGAGCGGTATTTGGATATCTTGATGAGGCAGTCACGTCGTCGCTTGTTGCTGCTGCCCTTCAGTCTCACCATCCATAGCACAAATCTCATCATTGACAATGTCTTTCCTCCCATCTCTAAAATCGCGCATAAGTGATAAGAACACCGAATTCTGCCATTTCTCTCCATTTTCATGTTGCACTGATTCGAGCAGTCTCTCGGCGGCTTCAGAGACGGCTGATTTGCCCTTCGCTGCAGCGTCATCGTGGATAGCTTGCTCGTCTGTAGATGCGGCAATTTGTTCTGGCAAGTTTTCATGAAGGGATAAATTTCCAATCTCGGGTGTTTCAAGATCGGTATATCGTGCGGAAGAAGAGGACGTAGCTTCTTGAGCTGTGGCCTCAGCAGCCTCTGCCGGGAGAGTGGCCTCGTTGAGTTCCAGCTCGCGGGCCATCTGGTCCATGGCGGCGTCTACTTCGGACATGTTGCGCCCGCCGTGATTAGCCATCCATTGAGACATTTCTTGGTCAAAGTCTGATTCTATAGTTCCTGGGGTGGCTTGGGTGCCGACGAAGCCTGCCCCTGGACCGTACATGGGTCCTCCGAATGCCTGGCCGAATGCTGATTGGAAATTCATTTGCATGGGTTGCTGGTTGATATGCATGGCTGGTGCGGATGCGGCAACATTGGGAGAAGAGCGCATTTGTTGGTTGGAGAAGCGGGTGAAGTCGGCGGCCCAGTTGGCGACGTCAGGGGCGGGCGAGGCTCTGGCTTGCTGTAATGTTTCGGCATTGTGAATAGGGGCGATGGGCTGTTGGAGGGCAGCTGCGTGGACGGCGAGGCGGATTGCTGGATCGTGAGGCATGCCAGGCATGGCGGAGGTTGTTCCGTCCATGAAGGCGCCGAAGTTGTCCTGGCCGTGGGGTTGTTGACGAGATGATCGGAAGGCCTGGGCATTAGACGGTCAATTTACCGACTTGGAAGGAAGAGAGATTTCAGTCATAGGGGGTTGCTGAGGAAAGTAAAACGTACGCCATGGGCTTGTCCTGCTGATCGGTCAACGAGGCGATCTTGGTGGTGGCTGACATCGCGAGATTGGTGGTCTACGAGACGCTTGAACGGCGACGGGCCGCTGCAGGAAGCGTCGGCCATGGCTGTAGGTAGTTTCGATTTACACAAAACCGGTCTTTGCGCCAGAATACAAGAGGCAAATATGGAAAGGCGGCGACGAACAATCCTCGTCGGAGTGTGCTTCCTTGAAAGGTTGCGCAGGTGGTTTGCCACAGAGAAGTGCCTCGGCGTAGGCGTGGGGCGGACCGATGACGACTTGCCGGGTTTTGCAGCACGGAAGGGCAGATTCAAGCAGTTGGGCTATTTCACAATAAGACGCGAGAACAGTTGGGGATGTAGATACGAAGTCGAAGGCGAGTGTTTGCGGTTTTGATTTGAAATGCAGCTGCAGCCATGGAAGAAGTATGGCCGAGGTGCGCCACTAATGATGGCCAGCGGCCGGCTACGTTCCTTGTGCTGTGCCTGTGACCTGTGATCGCGGGTAGTTATTTCCCTTTTCGGCGCCGCCCGAGGTCCCAGAGTTCCGGGGCCATCCACCATCAATTGATCCTGCATCGGCGCGTGCCCCGGAGTTTGCTGTGCCGGGTGGTATATTAGGTATTGGGTACATTATAGAGGGTGACTTGCGCCACCGCATAGCATCTTGAGTGTTGGCCGCAGCACTGCTGCTGATTTTTAAGTCAACTGAAGCTAAATGTGCATTTATTCGACGTATTTGTTTTTTTGCTGACATGGCCGAGTGTTTATGAGCGTCATATTCCGCACATGATTCCTTCTAGTCGAGATGACTTCGAGAGAGAGCGCACAAGACGTTATAGTTCAACTGTCCGCCGCTATATAAACAAATCTGACGAAATAAAACTGTTCGATCAGGCAGTCACCATCTTGGAACTAATGTCATGTACCAAGCAGTTGGAATGGACGGAGGAGCCTTGAGCAGACCCATCAGACGCGGCTTCCACACCCGCCCAGGCGCTCAAATCACGTGCACCACAGCTGGGGCGGGGCGTGGCCGGGGGATCCAGTTGGTGACAGTTGGCCTGCGTGAGAAGCCTAAAGTACTTCGCGAATTGTATTGTACCGCCCGCCAACCCACGTCCGAAATTCGTGTCCTTCCTGGCGCATCGCAACCACCGGCCTTTCTTTATATCCTGCATACGACCTAGCCCCTCCTTATTCTTTTTCACTCAAGGCGTTCGATACTCGACTCAATAATACTTCAAGATGGTACGATGAGCTGAGCTATGCCGGTGTGGGAGCTCCAAGATGAAGTTGGAGCTGTGCTCAAGGGGTATTACATACAACAAGTGCGGTGTGCTAACACATCCGTCTCCGCAGGCAGCGCAAGTCATTTCCAACGCTGGCCACGATGATATAATTGTACGTCTATTCATTCTTAACTCGAGCCAGTGCGATTTTCACAATCTGTGGCAAATCACCACGTTCAGATTCCCCTGTGAAGCTTTGTGTTTGGAGGATTGCCTACTGACTGCCTGGGTGGTAGCATGATGCCGTTCTCGATTACTACGGCCGAAAGCTCGCGACTTGCTCTAGCGACCGAACCATCAAAATCTTCGAGATCGACGGCGAGTCACAGCGTCTGATTGAGACCCTGAAAGGGTACGAATAGGCCAGCCCCCAGCCTCTAAAGCTGTCCCCTTAAGACCATGACAGGCGTAAATCGACTAACATGTACTGGCGGATTATTGTAGCCACGAGGGTGCTGTTTGGAGCGTATCATGGGCTCACCCCAAGTACGGCAACATCCTTGCATCGGCAGGATACGACGGCAAAGTGTACATCTGGAAGGAGCAAGGCCAGAACAACCAATGGCAACGAATCTACGATTTCCCCCTACACAAAGCATCTGTCAATGTTGTCGCCTGGTCTCCTCACGAAGCAGGCTGCCTTCTCGCCACTGCCTCATCCGACGGCAACGTGAGCGTCCTCGAGTTCAAAGACACGGCCGTTGATCACACCACATTCCCAGCTCACGGCCTAGGTGTCAACTCTGTGTCATGGGCGCCCGCCACCACACCCGGTAGCATCGTCAGCAGCGCTCCTGGCCCTGGCTCTGTGGGCAACCGACGCTTTGTCACTGGTGGTTCGGATAACGCTCTGAAAATCTGGTCCTTCGACTCGGCTTCGCAGTCGTATAAGCAGGAGGGTGAGTCACTGGCTGGCCACACCGACTGGGTTAGAGATGTGGCTTGGTCGCCTACCGTGCTGCAAAAGTCTTATATTGCTTCGGCTTCTCAGGACAAGACAGTGCGCATCTGGACATCGGACCCCTCTAGCAACGGGCAATGGGAGTCCAAGGTCTTGAATTTTGACGCCGCTGTTTGGAGGGTCAGCTGGTCCCTTAGCGGTAACGTGTTGGCCGTCAGCGGCGCAGACAACAAGGTTTCACTGTGGAAAGAGAACCTGCGCGGCGAGTGGGAATGTGTTAAGTCGATTGAGGAGTAATACAGTGCTGTGGATCAGGAGGAATAGAATCATTTCAACACACTGGACTATTTTCCAAGAGGAGAGAAGGGGTGAAATGAACTGGCACTTTGTGGCGGACTGGCAAGGCGTTTTGAGGTGCAAAAGATGAAAGACGGTCACAAGAATAGACTGCGGATACAGCACCACCTCATGTTCAACTAAACTGTGCGTGCCCCATGGTGTACGAGTGTCTGTATGCATGAGTAGACACCTGACTGAACATGAAGATAATACTAAGGCCTAGTCATGCAAGACCTGGGCTGACTTGCTCACACATCGCATACTCTTAAATATTAGTAGCAGTCCTTTCGACACATGATTTTAATCAGAATTTTGATCGATCGGCGGCACGGGGTTTGACGAGCCGTCCATATTATGATGATAACGATGAATACCGCAATGACTGTAGTAACCATCAATGAGGATGAATTCCCCTATGGTCCCAGCATCTCCAGGCATTTTGTCGACCCAGAGCACACACACCTAGCACACATCCTGGTGTCTGCGACACAACCAGCAACGCAACTTCAACTACGGTCCAGCCAAAGGATCAACGTAAGACCCAAGTCAATTCGTAGAGACATCATAAACAGTGAGATCAAATGGCTGAGCAGTCCCATTCGAGGGTATCGGATGCGGATGCGAACGCTCTTCAATCAAGCAATACGCGCAAGATATGCATAGGATCCAAGCTCCAAACAAGGACACAATTCAATCATGAAGGGGAAACTTGTTGATCTGCTTAGGCGAGCGGCAAAGACCTCTCTTATAGCTACTTTACGTAGCCTGGCTACATCGGTCAAGTCTAAAATCCATGTGAGAACCATTCCGGCATCGCAGAGGGTCCGTTTCGCCCATACAGTATATATGCTGCCTTTATTTAGTTTTCTTCTCTTTCTTGTCCTCTTTGTTCTCCTCTTGTTTGCTCTCCCTTATTCTTTCTCTATGTTTTTTTTGTGAGTAGCCATCATCCACAAACCCATCAGTTCGTTAATTTGTAACAATACATGCCAGTTATATCCTGCCGGAGAACATTAACCAACTTCCGACTGCCACTGTTAGATAAAACGTGAATCCTATCTCATATATTCATATAGTGTCTATTCCTATTTTGTATTCTATGTCACAGTCTGCCCGCGCCATGCAAAGCCAGCGGAGCTAGCACTAGATAACTACTTAGTAAAATATCAAAATGCCGATCCAACTAGCCGCCACAGCTGCTACATCAGATCTAAGCGACTTCTTGTCATCATAGTATCAAACAAAGAAACAAATCATAAAACCTCATCAATATATTGCAAGCAAATTTCCCCGAAATATCATTTTACTTCTCCCTAGGCTAAAAACAGCCCTGCCACCAGAGCAGCGAGCACGACGGCCCACGAGGCTGCCCCATCAACCACCACGGACCTTGAACCGACACTACTTGCGTTGTCGCTCGTTGTGCCGTTCTGGTACATGATGAAAATCTCGCCGGTGCTGTCCGAGCTGACCCACAGGCGGTCTTTCGAGTCCAATGCCAGACCGACAGGGCGGAAGCACCCGTCGGGACATTGGGCGAGATTGGGGGTGGATAGGATGTCGACGGCGGCGTCGGTGGATGACTTCTGCGCAGTGGGCTCGCCCTTGGAGGTGTCAAATGCTACGGAAGAGATACGGTAGCCGACGGGATTTGAGCGAGTCCCTGAAATATTTGTCAGACTCGGAGATTTAAATATTGGATTGGGAGTGTGGGCGTGGTTTAGATTTATACGACTTACAGCTGCCGTGGAAAGTGACAAACGCCTTGGAGCCGTCCTTGTTGAACTTGATGTCCAAGGGTGCGGTATGTGCCTGGAAAGCCAGTCGCGGCGCAACATAATCCTTATTGCATGTTGTGTCGGTAAACGTTTGAGCAGCAGGATCCGGACCAGGAAACTGATCAGCGGGCTTCAGATCGCCTAGGTTCGGAAACCCAGTTGTATTCCAGAGCGTGTAACAGAGCGGGAACCCGTAGTTACCTCCCTGACTTGATGAGGTGGACGTATCGTTCAAGATGCCATGATAATTCAGCTCCTCACCAGGGTTATCCGCGTGGATGTCCTTCCCGTCCCTGGTCAATTCGTCGATGGAGTTCTCCACGGACCAGATGCCTCCCTTGGCCGGGTCCTCTGCCACACCCACGGAGTTGCGCAAGCCCCAACCTAGCAAGATGCCATCCATGAAGTTGAGCGGCTCGCTGCCATTCTTGCTGTTGGAGACGTCAAACGCACGCAGCTGGGAGTGTCCGGAGGAACGGCTGCGCGCAGCGTCACTAGCCTTATCGTTGACAGTGCCGCGGGACACAATGAGCATGCCAGGCTTCTTCTTGGAAGTGAGGAGGGTACGCGTGGTCCTGTCGGTGTCGCTCATGTTGGCGATGACGGTGTAGTTGGAGCTGCTGACAGTGGCGGCCTTGCTGTCGTAGGCCCAGGCGTAGACTTTGGACGAGGATGAGGCGTACAGAGTCTTGCCGTCGGTGGAAAGGGCGAGGCCATGGCTCAGCTCGGTGCTGTTAATGAGAATCTTGGGCGAGCTCATCACAACACATGTCTGCCCTTTGTCCTGGTCAACCGTCAATCTGTACACGCCGCTTCCTGAATCCACGACCAATAGTCCGCCATTGTCGTCAACCACAATACTCCTGGGCTTCTTGAATCCTTTAGCAGCAAGTCTGTACGTCCAGCCCTTTGCCGCCACGGGGGGAGTATAAGAGACTGCCAATGTGTTAGGGCAATCATCGCGGGCGTTCAAAGTATGAGACGAGCGGTGCTGTGCTGTGGCAGTCGCAGTTGCGGCCAGTGCGGCGACGAGTGCAGATCGCAGAGACATGGCGGGGCAGCTCTCAAGAAATATTGTGTAAACGATGCGGAAACCCGCCTTGGGGGGAGCAGTACGCGGGATGCAAAAGCCCAGTAACAAACAGAAATAAACAAAACTTGCCCAATCTACGCTGCCACGCAAAAAGAAAGGACAATAAAAAAAACACGGGTTGGACACAATGGACTCCGGAAGACGCAAATGTGGGATTTGGTCGGTCTAGGAAGCTCGGCGAGCTAGTTAGTAGCTAGTGTTCGTCGACATCTGCTGCATGCAGGCCCTGGCCAACGCCTGCACCTGTTGAAGCGGGGTGGCGGTGGTGGATTTGGGGGCAAAGAGGGGCAACATGCACCCAAAGTGCCTTTTTGAACTATTGGTCTTCTGTTAGTCTACCGTATTTGAGTCCTGGGTACTCCCTAGTTATGGTGCAGTTTTAGTGAGAGAATATTGTACTGAGCTTGGGGACCCATCTTCAGTTCTTTACCTTTATCAGAAATGGGAAAGGCTGGGCAACCTGATCCTTGTGCTGGCGGTTTAAGGGACACAATCCAGGCGAAATGCCTAACTAATCACACACAGCACTCTCTCTCGAGCTCTGCGCTTTCGCCCCCAACATATGCGCAGTAAACGCCGCTGGTCTATTGACAACTCACATCTCACCGTGCAACTTCGACGAATGAGCTGGATGGGGAGGTATTGGTGCAAGCTAACCATGTGTGGGGGCTGGATCGATCAATCTGAAAGGAGGACTGAAGGCTGACTTACATATATGAGACAACTGTCTTGCTACGTTGTTCTTTGCGGTTACAAAGCCCATCCTTTCCGTTCACAACGTCAACGCATCACATCCACTCGAGTCTTTTAAATAGGGTAGGCACGTAAATGTTCCATGCCAAGACTGAATTATTACTATTTTATGTATTTCGGCTGAGAGCGCCTCGGCTCCCGCATCTTGAAATATCCAAGGAAAGAAGCAAAAGCGAAAGGAATCCCGCCCAAACAAGAGCAAACCCTCATACATGCTTTGGCAAGAAAGAAAATCGTAAGGAGGAACAGGGAGAAGCAAGAAGGAAGAAAGGAAGAAGCCTCGCCGGTACGAGCTGCTCAATTCGAAAGTTACACCAATCAGAATGACGCCTGCATGACGCCTGCTCAACGTAGTCAACCGGTATCCATAACACGAATCAAATGCTGTGATTTGTACTGGCCACTTTAGGCCCTTGTCCCCCATGTCTATCAAAGTTGAAACTTGTAGCAAGATGCGCGATATGAGCCGACCTAGCGAAGTCCAATGACGCTCATCTCCAACGTCCACACGCGTCGGATCCAAACTTTAAGCTTACCCTCAACACCCTCAACATTATCCAGTTCAATCCCCTCCCACCAACATCTCCTGGCTGGCTTTCTCCAGAAAAGCAATAGCTTTTGTGCCATGCCAACGGCACTCGTGCCCATGTCGTTGCCCCTGATATCGCTGCGCAGGCGGGCTAACGCCAAGCTACAGATGACTGCCTTGTTCGGTTCACCGGCTCGGTGACCCCACGTATCATCATGGTTGAAACCACTAAATCGATGACCATCTCAGCAACAGACATAGCGATAGCAGGTGTATAGAATCAAACTTACCCTGCTGTCAGCATCTCAATGAGATGTGCCTCAGTAGTGCCGGGCTCATCGCTCCGCTTCAAGCCTGAGAAAATGCCGTCTTGCTGCTGCAATGCATGGGCGGCAGCACGTTTTACTTCAATCATATCAGGCTGGCTGATATCCGCTCGAGGTGGAATCACGTAAAAGTCTAAATCTTCTCTTAAAACGATGATGCCTGCTCGCTTCGATGAATCATCCCGTGATCCTAAAGGTTCTACAGACATGGCATCTCCATCCTGAGACGTTCCAGGTGATGACTCAGCAGGTATCGACTGGGCCACATTCCGAAAGAAGTCCAACATGTACTGAAGGGACGCCGGATCATACTGTATCAGGTGACAATCAGTATCGATACCAGAGAACACAATTGTGGCTTTTTGCTATAGTCCGTCCACTCACATCGACTTGCACAGCATCATTATCGGGGAAACCACTAACGTGGCCCTCTGGGAACAATCCGTTAGGAAACAGTGACAGGAGCACAAACTCTGGAAGCGTTAAGAGCTCGTCCCGAGAGAGTACAAATCTGGTACCACTACAGCAATTCGTCAGTACAATAATTACTCACAAATAAACATTTCATCATACCGAAGGTCCATGGAGATTGTTTCGTCCGCCCCAACATCTGCAATCATTATCATTAGTCGTTGCTCATCCTGTAGCTAGCGATGGCTTTTTCACTTGCCTCCAATCGCGTTGATGGTTGGCCCTCCTTGCTGGACTTGAGTAATGATACTCGCAGCTCCACCTGCGGCGGACATGACGTATGTAAATGCTTGAAGAGGACTATCGCCCTCTGAGTATGCTGGGGGTGGTTCTGCGTCGTCGTCCTTTCGGCTTGACTCTCCCTTAGTATCTGGTGGAAGAGCACGTTTGGTCTCACCGACAGGATCGTAGAAAGCTCTTGAGGAACTACCGTCTGGTTGAAAGGGACTCGAGTCGGGAGGTGGGCTGCTAGAGTAGGCTGGTGCAGCTACAGATCCAGATGCGCACGCCTCTGTGGATGCAGAGCCTGGAAGCTTCCCAGATGATTCCCCGACGCTGTCGTGGAGCGGTGCGAAGAGAGAGGAGAAAGGCGGGGGGCGAGAAGAAGAGGACGCCTCTGAGGCGGGATACTGAGGTGGAGGCGACCGTTCGGCTTCGTTCTCCGTTGTGACTGTGGTGATATTGACGTGTTCCTGAGCAGGGTTGTGCTGCCTGTGCTCGCAATGCACGAGGGCCTCAGCTGTCTCCAACTTCGAGGACGCTGAAGGTCCGTTAATAGTGTCTCTTGAGCTCGACAATGCGGCGGATTGATCGCGGATACCGGGCGTCGCGGTCCAGCGAGTAAAATAGAGGTCAGGTCAGGTCAAGTCGGGATGAACGAGCCAAAGCAAGCAGGAAACGCTTCGATTCGAACGGAGAGCCACAGATTTCGAGTCAATTCCAAAAATGTCGACCTCGATTCCAGGCTGAGGAGATATGTAGAGCGAGACAGCAATTCAAGATAGCATCGACACTCGGGAGCTTTGAGAGTGGGGCTGCGGTGGTAGCGATTAGGCTTGCATAGTTGGCGATGAAGATTCCCAACCTGATATTGTTTGGAGAGTTGCGTTCGTTGCGTGAAGTAGCGTCTCGGCGATGTGCTCTGGGGGGTTCGACCAAGAGCCAGGTCGGTGGCCGGCGGGCGAGCGGACGCATCTGGTTGGTGGGTGCCAGGGCGGCAGGACGGCCAGCGGTGACAACAGTAGAGCCCACCGTTGGATCTTGTGATTGGGGGGAGGTGCGACCCTTGCTCTTGAGTCTGTCCAATCTTCCCCCCATGACGGTTGTCGCGGGCATACGGAGTAGAGTCGGGGAGTTATCTGGCGCTTAGCTGCTCCGCCAGCACCATCAGCAGCAACGAGGGCGGCTGGCACGGTCTTGCTGGCCATCTTGCTGGCTATCTTGCTGGCCATGCGAACAATGCAAGTATGAATGCAAGTAGACTCTCACCTGGACAATCCCACGTATCCTATTCTATTTTTGGGGACCGTTTGATTGAAGCTTTACACACAATAACTAGTGCTTTCTAATCAAGCATGACCCTGTCCCGGTCTCTTGCCTCATCCGCAATTGCCAGGACATTTGAGGTTCTGCTCTCCCAACACTACACAGACCACGAAGACCGCGCAAATCCCGGAGTCTTTGAGCGATGGATATGATTCAACAGCCTGGTCCGCTGCAGATAGAACACAATCTAGGAATTTATGCAACCTACTCCGTACTTTATGATGCACGTCGATGTTAGTGTAGTTACACCCGCGATTCATCGACCAGCGACTCGGTGCCCCTTCAAACGAAGAAACACGAACTTCCTTCACACAACTCTCTAAAAGTACCGCCCTCTTTTGGCATGCTCGGCTGAGCCCACATCTCTCGCGGTAGACAAGATGGACTCTTTAACCAGTTATGCCATCAACTATCCAGCTCTGCTAAGCGCGATGGCAAAAAGAGGACCATATCGGACGCTCTTGATGGAGGAGTGGGAATTCATTAGGTGACACGAGGGAGAATGCAAGACAGCAGGGAGCACGGAGTACCTGCGCGCGATGTGGTTATTGTTTCCTTTTTCCCCGCTTCCCATCGGCACCTTTCCTTATTGTAGCCTGAGACAGGAACATGGATGTCTGGGGTTGCTTTGAACTTCTTGCCCGGAGTATGCTCCCTTGTTTCTAGGGGAGATGACTTCAAGCCTCAGTTTCACCTATTCAGACCAATCACCCTTTTCGTATGCTACTCCAAAACTACAGTTTAGGGCGTCCTTCGGCTCGGCAACTCGACCGCATCGCTCGCCCTGCAGCCTGGCAGCTGGGATCTGACAAGCTAGAATCGGCTTCACTCGAGTTCATCTAAAGAAGCTGCCAGTGTTGCCATCTTGAAGGGGTTCTGTCTTAGCACTGTTTCAAGAAATCATGCGCATTCGCGCTGCTGGTCGCCGCAAATATAACCAAGCATCGCCACGCATGGTGAAAAAACTGACTTCGCAACCTGATTCAAACCAACAAATACGCTCATTGAGGCAGACGCTCACTCCAGATATCTTTATTTTGTAATTAATTAATAGTCTTTGTCGATCATTTTCTTCATCTTATTTCACTATCAGTAGACCATCACATACATTTATGAATAGCTTATAATCGCCCCCGCCGGCAACATGCATTTCAGGGTTTCGGCACTCTTACATCTTATTTTCTTCGCACTCCTCGGTTTCTCTCTTGATCTCGACTCCATATTCAACGAAGTCAACTCCATTGACTACGACTTTGGTAATATTTTACGGATCGTCTCGCAGCAGGTCTTTCGAAAGGGCGACTCTCGCCCCATTGATGTGAGTGGCATGCCCTCCAAATTCGTTAACAGTCGTCTGATATCTGTGAAGGAAGTTCGAAAATCTGTCGAAAGCGCAACGCGGGGCCTTGATGCTGCGTCAGACAAGATAAGGTATGATTCAACCATTGAAGACGACTCGGATGTAGTGGCCGCCTTCTGCGATGATATGGAAGTGGTGAGTCCGCCTATGAATACACGGCGCCTTGATGAGATAAAACCCTGACTTTTGTATATCAGTTTACACACACGCAGCTGAAGGCTGCCGATATCCTTGTTTTCAAGGCAAATAATATGCGCGACGCTGTCAAAAATCCTTCGCTTCCAAACGCCATTGTCAAATTGAGCTCTGCATATGACCGATATGCAGGACAGATGAGTCCACTGGTCCGACACTGTGATACTAGACAAGCGGAGGATATTTATATGGTCAGATCTACTTTGCACAGGGCACTTGTGGACTTAAAGCCCCCTGGACGACGTTCAGCATGACATCCCGGGTACCAAGCCTTGTATCTATTGTGTCACTACCGCCTTACGGACAAGGCTGTGCTACAAACGGATGTTTATGAAACAACTTGCACCGATACAACTCCATACACCGGCGTCCAGGAGCCCCCCAAGGATGTGTAATTGGGGTAGCGTCTCCCTGCTATTGCGATTCTGTCCCGGGTCGGCCAAAATCCTGATATGCCGGAAAGAATAAGATCTTCTGCAAGGCAGCTGTGGACGGTGACGCCCATACACGTGGAGCAGCAAGGCGCTCGCATAAGCAAAGAGATATTAAGATAATAACGAAACTGCTATCAGAGCTCACACCCCTGAAACAGGCCACGATGTGGTTAGCCGGTTTTGAAAGATGCAGCTAACAAGTGTCTGGGCTTGCATGTCAGTTATATATTGCGCTACACATCCATTTAATATTCTGATAATAACGGTCTTTCCCTTGTCAGCTGCCCGCACATTTAATGGTTCATTTTACGCAAAGAACAAAGCACCGAAAATGTAACAAGCTTGACGAATTGAACATGACATTACAAGTCCTTTCAATCATGTACATATATTAAGTTTTTAGCTACTCAGCCACGGCGACGAAGTAGCCCAGAATATAATGCTTACATCCAACACATTCGTCGCATAGTCTACGAACTCCTGCTTTGTGAACTTCTTCCCGGTCTCGTGATTGATCTCGTTCAAATCTGGCTCCTGAACTGCTACTACAGTAATCGGCACTTTGTCGTGATACTTTGTGAGAAAAGGGTACGAGTTTTGTTCCTGTCTTCTCTTATGGGGAATCAAGTCGGGCCCACCGACGCCGACGCCATGTTCGGCATAAAAATTGAACGAATCTGTGAAACGGCTGTTGCCGTCGTTCCAACCGTCGGGCCAGAAGTTGACGTACTGCACAATGTATGACCTGTTAAATACGCGAGCGGCGTATCCTGCATTTTCTAGCTCGCCGCGAAAGTAGGCCTCGTTTGTGAAGTTGTTTGCCGTCTGATCAACCTCGATAGACGTCTCGGGCAGATTAAGACCGGTAATTATGCCGTCAAATTCGGTGGCCAGAGCACTCAGAAGGGCTTGATAGCGTTTCCGGACCATTGGGTTCCATTGCTGAGCCATCCAGCCGTCAATTTTGAAGTTGGTATCACAGGTCTCTCCATCGCAAGTCGGCGCGCTACCGTTGTTGTACATGGGTGTGTTCATGTATTTGGGCACGGGGTCATTATTGGCATTGAACGTCCTGTCCTGCAGCTGGATCCAGAACTTCTTGTCCTTGCTGCGTACGCGCTCATAGTCGGTTTTTATGTTGCCGAAGTTGTACTCGCCTTGGAAGGGTTCGAGGAGTTTCCAGCTGTAAAGTGCCTGGACACCGACAAGATCGGATCGGTTGAGGATAGTGAGTGCCGTGTCGTCGATTTGGCTGCTGTAGAGCCAATGCTGAAGGGTTGAACTGCCGTTGCGGGGGGTTCCTGGAGTGGCGAGTGCGTTTGAAGCAATGACTGCTAGAGAGAAAATTGAGCAGCGCATATTTAGCTTTGGTGCTCCCCAGAGAAATCAAGTTAAGCCGTCATCAAATCTTGGAATTGAGACTTTATTAGTAGGTTCAGGTCTTTTTTCTCACATCAGGAGACGTCTTGGCTCCAAGGTTTTTTTTTAAGAGTGACCTTCGGTTACTAGTATACTCCCAATACGAGGTCGAAAAATGTATTTATGGCTATGAACGATCCACCGTACGGGATCCCCCACCACTTTCGTCACCGTCTGATATGTCGGTTTGCAATGGACATCTATAACTTCCGCAATCGTTCTATTAGATGCAAACTGCCGACCAAATAAAATTTTGTTAGGCACCTCCAGAAGGAGATTTCTAGGGAACCTACTGCCTTGGACCAATTACGACGGTATCAAAAATAACGCGAGACATTTGTGAACTGGGAATATTATATGGGCCCTCCATCGGGTGATTATCTTCCACCAATTTGCAACCCTTGCTATCTGAGACTTACCCTAATGGCCAGAATATGAATTAGAGATTATTTCGCCTTTGCAGAGCTCACAACACATAAAAGTGTCGGCTTGTCCCTCATTATTTAAGAGAAGTAGTCCTTCAACTATTAATCACCCTTCTTCTCTCGTTACGTCTCGCCACGCCTCAACAAAGTGAAGCTCCTACATATTACCCGAGCTGCCATCGCATTGGCAAACCTCGTGCCCCGAGTAAATATCGAATTAGACGTCGATATATCATCACCGACGGAAATGGAAACTCAGACTGCGTTCTCTAACATGTGAAACCAATCTCTGGCAACGAGGATTTTAATAAAGAAGTCCGGAGAATCTTACATTTCCGTGCTATTTGCCTAACCAAATGCATGGGTCTCGGACGGAAGGGAATAAGCTTTGGATGCTGCAGTGGAAGCTTCCTACCGCTTCCAACGCGCACGAATTGCTCTATCTGGTAAGAGCCTGTGGAAAGAGGCTGAAGCGGTTGGATACATATATCAGTAGCTATGGAAAAAGTAGCACGGAAGCAGACTGTGATATATGTAGGTCAGTCTAATTCACAGATGCAACTGCAATTAAGTTACTGTGATTAATCCATAGCCTATGGAATTGTATAGAAGAACGCGTAGTAGCTTGGGCGCTTCGCTTAATTTTAATCATAAAATATACTTATAGAATGCAGCGATAGTCGTTTCTACAACCTGGCACCAAACAGCATGCATTTCAACTCGTTTGAGAGTGGAGTCAGTCCTTTATTAAGCAAGGCAAGAGTTATTTCCAAAAGAAGAAGGTACAATATGCTGCTGTTGGTCTGACTTAACGTATGTGTTGGTGGTAATGTCATTGGATGTACGTCGGAACTGTCAGCATTGCGTGATACTGTCACGTGATGGCGCTCACTCGTCCATCATGGCTCTGATCTTGTTGACAGATTGTTTAAGAAATTTCCATGGTTTTGCTGTGTCGGGTTCAGTACCATCATCAATTGACTCTGGTCATTTACGTACTAGTCAGCGCTGTCCGCGGTTCTAGCACGACGTGGGCTTCCTTGACTTACAGTCTGCGGGACGGACTCACTCTCAATTTGCTAACTGGCCAAGAAGTGTGACAAGAGACATGAGCAAAGAGAATGGTCAAAGGCTAAAAATAAGAAGATACTAGCTTCGTAAGCTGTGTGACGTGCAAGAAGAATGGCTGTCCACCGTAGATTGCAGGTGCGGTCAACGACGGATAATGGTGAGATAGCTTGTCTGACCTATACCTCACTACTTGGACTAAACTAATTTTAAACAGTGCTGTTGCTGGAGGGCTCATGGCGCCATTTAACAACTCCAGTCATCGGAAAAACTTGGCAATCTATAGACATTGCGCTGGAGCAAGTAACCCTTCACCATACTATTAGGGCTCTCAACCACCAAGACAACGTTTCTCTGCTTCAACTTGACGAAGAAGACGGCAATACGAACACTCTCCCTGAGTCTGTCTTCTCAGCTAAAGCGTTCGAATTCTTTCTGCATTGTTTACGTACTGCCGCTGGCAAGAATAACGGACGGTTAGTGAAGCTCATCGTCCCGTTGCAAGAAGGATATTTAGTGCGCTCAGATATTATCCCCTTGCGGCTTCAGGATTCACAATATGTTGAAGTAGCAACATCTTTTGCGGATCCTCTACAAGTCTATCGGAGGAGTTCAGTTCCGCTTCCTGACAGCTTGGACATATCCAAACTCTTTTCTACATCTACGGCAGGGCTTCTACTCCGTCAGGATATTGATGTGTCCGCCGACGAAGGTATCTTTGAAGCGCTATCTCTTGCTGTGGAATCTGATCTTGACAACAGACTATCATTTCCGTGGATATTGCCCGAACTCCCCATGCGCAAGACGCTGGTATTGGTGGATTCAAATAGTGCACATCCAGAGGATGGCCTTGGATTCTACATTGCAGCCAGGGAGCTAGGTATCAACGTTGTCGTGCTGGACAATGCAGGACATTGGCTTGACGAACCGGAGCATGCCCACTGGCGAGAAGCATTTGTTCCGATGCGATTAACGAATCCACCCTCAAAAAACTTAGCTACTCATATCCTCAACTCAGTCAAAGCTTACGGCAGGCCAGTTGACGGCATAATTACTTTCGCAGACACTTTTTGGCCGTACATTGCCCAGGCAGCGCAAGAACTTGGTATCGAAACCGCCTCACCGGATGCGTTCAGAATTGCAACGAACAAGTATCTTACCAGCAAATACGTCGGCCATGAGGCCTATCATGCATCAAGCTTGGACGAAGCTCTTGTAATAGCCGAGAACAATAACCTTCCCTACCCCCTGATCATCAAACCATGTGATGGTTGGAGCTCTGAAGGAGTCTCGCGCATTGATTCCCAGGACATGTTGGAAACGGCCATTAAATCTATCCATTCATCTCGTCACGGAAATGACTTCGTGATGGAAAAGTACTGCGACGGCCCGGAGGTGGACATCAACTTCGTGTTGCTGGACGGCGAGCTTCTTTTCTTTGAAGTCTGTGATGATCTCCCCAAGTCGGCCGACATCAACGGACCGAGTATCGGATCACTAACCAACTTTCACGAGCTAAACAGCGTTTACCCTTCTATACTACCTGAAAAAGAGATTAAGACTCTTCGCGATGGGTTCCTAGACACCTTACTTCGGCTAGGTCTTCGTAATGGAATCATGCATCTCGAAGGTCGCGTTGAGCACTGCTCGGTTGAGTACAAGACCCGAGATGGGATTATCGATCTTGCTCCTCGTGACTCGGAGCAAGCACATGAGCCAACAGCATGGCTTATTGAAATCAATCCGCGGCCTCTAGGTATGACCGGAAGCCAGATTATCGAATCCACTTATGGTATTGACTACTGGGGCCTGGCTTCGCTCATTGCGGTGGGTGACAAGGCTCGCGTTCGTGCTCTCTCGCAGCCGTTCAAGTATGGACCTCAGTATACCTGCGTCATGGTGTTTATACCTGTTGATTTCCCCTCATCCTGCCAAGGTATCTTTAACTCTGATGACATCTGCGCCGACCTGAAAGCCCGAAGACCGGATCTCGCCAGGCAAATTAGCCGCTGCGCATGTCTTTTCAAGAGAGGCCAAAAGGCGCCACATCCGAGTACAGGTCGAAATACCTTTTTGGCATACTTTAATGTATTTTCCAGGGAAGGCAGGAAAGCTGCGTTAGAGTTGGCAAGGCAAGTCAGAGAAGAGGTTCGCTTTTCATTCATTTGATTGCCGCTCATCTCCCATACACGGCAGTGAAGGTCTTCAGAATGTATTGATGCATAGTAGAGTAGGTGAGAAGCCTGTTGATGGGGGGGGGGGATGAGCAAGATGTAGCATGTACTTGTCAACCAAGTTCTTCCTATTCAAAATATTGGACCAGCACCGAATTTGGTGGACGTTGAGCTGGTATTTTACCGCTGATATTTCAACACCTTAGCAGGAGGATTGGGTAATATAGCGTTATCCTTTTCGGGGCCAAAGCACCGTTTTATTCGTTTAATAAACATGAATTCATGAATTGATTTCGTCAGGAATCCGCTTTTCACGGATTCAAAAAGAAAAAAGAAAAAAAACCCGAGGCTTGCACTTTCGAACAGCCTCTCATGCCCGGTTACTTATACTTTCGAGTCAGTCTGACCGTGTCGTGATTTCGCATTTCCCTCCCGCAGGCCTTATGGCAAAGAAATCCATTATTTCCATGTCCTTTTCTTTCGTGTTCTTCGAAATACGCGCATCCGGACACTCCCGAAAGAACAAAGAGGTCGCGTATAATAGCTCCAATCGCGCAATGTTCTGCCCGAGGCACGCTTTGATAGGGAAACAAGATATTAGCACTAGACGTATGAGGCACTGTATCAAACTGACAAGGTGGACATACTGCGCGCAGCTCCTCCAAAGGGCATGAAAGCTGCTTTCATTTCGGCAGTTGGGTCAACCCATCGATGGGGATCAAATCTGTGCCAAATAGTCAGAGCGACGGTCTCAAAGGAGAGCATGTCTCGTCTTGGGAAGGAATATTGTGCACGCTCACTGTTCTGGATCTTTCCACACTCCAGGATCCCGATGGAGCGTGTAGGCCTGTGTTCCAACGGTCGTATTCGGTGGAATTCTGTATTTTCCAAACACTACTCCCTCGTCGGGTACTGCTCTCCTCAACGATGCAGGAATTGGAGCGTACAATCGCAAAGTTTCCTGTATGACGCCATGCAGAAATGGCAGCTTGTCCAGCTCATCCCAACTCGGGTCGGCAGAGCAGGTTGCAAGCTCACCGACAAGTTGCTGTTTCAGCGCCGGGTCCTTGAGAACGGCATATACGAGGAACGTCAATGCCACTGCCGTGGTCTCGCTGCCTGCAATGATAATGTTTGTGCTCTCCAAGGCGATGACCCGATCAGAAAGAGGCTGCTCTTTCTCATCATCTTCGGGGAGCATTTCGGAAAACAGGGTCTTGAAACCACTTCGCGAAGCGGCGTTTCTGGTGTTGCCAATGGCAATAGCGCCGTAATCCCTGAGTCTTGTGAACAAGGCTCGCGGAAAACCAAGCCCGGGAAGCGGGATGTATTTCAGTATCGACCACAGCCAGGGAAGTTCCAGGCGTATGCCACCAAGGACGAGGGCGGCCTCGATGTCTTTGATGAGTCGGGGTTTCTGGTCACCGTTAGTTATAATCTTCACACTAATATTTGTGCATCTCGATTTACCTGCTCTGTGTCAATAATGTGAAACGCTTGGCCGAAGGCCAATGAAGTAAGAACATCGGCAGTCATCATGGACCACCATTTTGCAATGTCGGCTGTCCCCCGTTCTGAGTCACGCTTGATCTTCTTGACGGTCTGCTGTGTGATTTTCAGAACCACCGGCTCCCACTGACGAACTGCGGCACGCGTGGCAGCTCGCTGGAACAGCTTCCGCCTCGCCGACGCTTTGCGAGGGTCTTGAATAGCAAATACAGTGCAGTTGTCGTCATCAAACTGATATGTTAGCTCCTTGTACCAGATGGACTTTTGAAACGTAGTGCCTATTTTATGTATTTGCCGCACAACGGCCGGGTCAGATACCGAGATCTCCTGGGGCGCAATGCGAATTATCGGACCTGGAAGGGGCTTAGCTACATGCTTATCTTGAGTTTGCAGACTGACAAGTACTTGCCGTATGTCTCATGCAAAGAATGGATGTACTTGGTCCTCTGGCCGGTAAGGCCTTGAAGCTTGAGCGGCAATGCGGTGAATCGAGAGATGCGTGGCCCTGGAACGTGTCGAAGGTCACGATGAAAGGCAATTCGGAGGATCTGGAAGAGTTACAAATTAGCTACGTTTAGTTGTTTGGGGCCTACAATGGTTACCTGATCGCCCTTCTTGATGAAGAAGTAGAGTGCAAGAGCTATCAGACTTGGCGCAATAACGCCAAGCAGCCACACGCCAGGCTGATGCCTCCGGAAAGGTAATGAGTCCATGCGACGGTATGGATGCTTCAGAAAGTTGATCCTCGATTTTGTACCCTGCAGCAGCCAACAGCAGACACGATGGGAACGATCAAAACGGGATGTTGCAATGCGAGAGGGTGTTTGATCGCGGGGTCATCATCTGTCAGCCTCAATTGACGGGAGACAAGGTAGTGTTGCCATCCAAAGCGGGACGCGATGACCTCGAACAAACACTATACTTAAAGCTAGCATTAAATATACACAACACCAACTACTTCGCAGTTTGATTATAGCAACGTAGATGTTTCTTACGGAACATTGAGCATGGCAGAATTTAATGAACGCCCCGTAACAACAGTCTGCTCATCGGCCTATACCAGTACCCAACACCAATTCAGTGTTGTTATCAATCCATCCGCTCAACCAAAGGTAAAAAATAATAAAAATAATACGACGCTCCAATGACTATTAAAACGTGCAAACCAAGCTTCTTAGAGGACTGCAAAGTCGACCATGCGTCTGCTGCATAGGTGCGTGCTTTCGTTTCGTTTCGTTCCACAGGGTAGGTTCATTCAGATGAGATAATGCCACCCCGCCAGTTTGCCCGCGTTGTCTATTCCTCGAATACACATCATCACACCATTACAATTGGCGACCTCGGAAATGTCTGATCTGCAAACGCCTCCGCGCGGTGTCGTCGCGGCTGTTTGTGAAGCAAAAGAACCGCCTATGGCATAAGTTGCTATGGAACACGTGAATAGCGATGACCGCGCCACATACAATAAAGAATATCCGGAATCCAGGCGTGGGGCCAAGTAATTGAGGCTGTCGCGAACGCTGTGCAATATATTTGGGATGGAGGCGCAAGGGCATCTAGATCAAGTCATGTTGCAAGGAGAACTGCTTCATGTATGCCATTGTGATTGTATCCAGTTCAACAAGTACCATTCTCGACCGTTGTTTCTCTGACATCTATCCTAGCGCGTTTGAAGAACTTGCCCTTCTTCACTAATATAACCCCGAGGGCCAGAAACTTGCGAAAGCTCTACACATACAACTCTTCGGACCAAGGCTCTGTAACCCTATGCGCGCATTATCGCTGACAGCGAGACATTGGGCTTGGGGATACTAGCTAGGTCAGTGACAACCCTTTCTGTTTCTACTAGTCAACTTATGATACGCCGACAGAGGCAGTTGGTAGAATGGTATCAGCATGTTTAGCACTGAGATCCTTTCTTATTGTTAAAGCGCAGCCTAGGATCTAACCACTCTCATGCAACCATTGCCTAGAGATATTTCAATCAGTAGCAGCTCTTACGTGGTGTATTTTCATGATGATGAGTAGCGTGTATCAACTCATGCATAGGATAGCTATTACAACACTTATATAAACGAATGTAAAGAAAGAAATCTTATCCACTTTCACTGGAAGCAATCATTCCAGCCCTGTTCAAGCAATAATCTTCCTCTCCTGGGCTTTCCCACCATCCGTAGACACTGTGTCTACATCCCTGCTCTTATCACGATCGAATGCCCTATATCCTCCGACTTTGGGGCGAATCACGCGGCATACCTTCCAAACATCATGACCAGGCTCTTCCCTGGCCTCTTTCCCATAACAGCTCCACGCCGGCCGGGGGGGATCGGGCCTTAGATATTTTGCCAAGTATACGTGAGGGGCATGTATTAGTTACCTCGGCGGCTTATTTAGTAAACGACAGTAGCTATAGGCTCGCTCGATCTGCTCGATGACATTTGACTACAGCAAGTAAGCAAGACGAGGATTGGAAAGCAATCGAGGATGCAGGATTTGACTTTGTGCCATCATAGATTAGATTGAGATTGAGGGACGAGAGCGGGACTTCTTGCAGAAAAGATTGAAGGACATCAATGATGTTCAGGCAAGTGTCTGTGTGTCGGTCCCAGACTGCGTCAGTGGCGTCCTGACAGCATAGTATTGAGATGGGCAGCAAGCTCGCTTTTGCAATACAGCACCGAACAATGTTCTGATCTTTATTGTCAGACTCAGCCTCGACGCACTTTCTTGCCCCGTGCCATGTAGAGCTACACGTGCGACGTGAGCACCTCGTGTTGCCGCACAATATACTACTCTGACATGATATTGACACCTAGCAAGAGCGAGATGGAGACTTGAGAGCACCATCTTCCGCGTCTTTGACAAGGCAACTAGTGCTTCTCTAAATTGAATGAATAACCATCGATGAAAGTGGGTGCATGTGAATTAGTCAAGTGTTATTTACAGAAACCAGCGCTTTTCATAATTTCAGGAATTTCACGATCTTCTCAACGGCTTGATCATCACCCTCTGCTGTGTCTGCGAGTTTTTCATCTACCCATCCCCGAGACCACCCGCCTCCAAAGTCTATTAGCCAAATGTCGTTGCTCGGATCGACGATTATATTAGAAGCCTTGCCATCCCCCCAAACAACGCCAATATCGTGTAACTGATTCACCGTCTGGCATATCTGAGCGACCCACTTGTGCTTGACGTCCAAGGACACTGCAGACACATCAACATCACGTAACGTCCCTCCATATGAGCTGGATGGAACCCAGTCACGCAACAGTCCAATAATGGCTCCCGAATAGGCATGCTTGACGTATCCTTGGAGATTTGGTACGTGAATAGTCGTATCTGTCAAGTTATTCTCCCAGATTTTCTGGAGGCTAAGTAACTCTTGTTCAAGGGCAGGGTCCTGAAGTCCGGCTCTTCGAGCCTTGCACAGCACATCTCGCCCGTCCACCCGAGCTCGGCTGACCGTACCATTCCCGCTAACAAAAACATGCTGAATGAGAATATCCTTGGACGAGTAAAGAGGAAGCCGGCTGTCCGGACGAAAAGTCGAGTCGAATCGAGGGTCAGGATCAATATCTGGTATTGATACTGCATCATCCCGGCTGATTCGAAAAACCGCCGGTTTATTGTTGATGGTTTGGAGACGGAAATCAAGCACCTCTGGATACAGATGTGTGTGCAAATCTGGCGTGGCTGAACGGGAATCAAGCATCGGCGGGGCTACCTGAGAAAAGGAAGACACGCCAACACCGATGATCGCATCCAAAGCTTCATTAATTATATCATCATAATCTTCGTCTGCAGCAGTGACTGCCTCGTTCAGGAGGTGGATCACACGGTCCTCGATAGGAGTTTCGAGCGATGTATTGTCTCCATTTCGGGAGAAAGAACTTGCAAAAACCGACACTGTAATTCGCTTTGTATTGAATTCGAGAGTGATGTCAGCACCGTCATCATCCCCAGCATTTATTTGCACCACCGTGATATCGTCAAGTCCTTCAGCGTCGCCCATGATTGAACGATAGAGAATGATCGAAGATAAGCCGGCTACCCCGGACGTCGCAAATGTTTATGCCCCTAGCTATGGGACAAGGGACTTGGAGGGCTGTGGGGAGTGGAAATTGGCGTTGGCACTTACTTGGGTGGGCATCTGTCCAAATTTAGCAAAAAAGAGCGGTTTTTTGCTGAAACATGTCATTGGTATGAGTTGCCGCCGAGGAATATGACGGGGGCTTGCAAAGCGCTCATAATTCACCAAGATAGTCGTCCGCCCATCATCAGCCCCAAATCGCCAGGAGGGCGGTTTGGAATCATCAACACCATGCCGTGATTCGTCGACTTGACGCCAACGCCTTCTATATGTGGCCGATGGTTTACTCGGCCGTAGTCTAATAAAAGTCGGCTCTCTTCTATATGAATAGGGAGTCCCCCCAGGAAGCATTTTTCGCCCTATTTGCACAATGAGCGTATTTAAATTTTCACAGCAAATTGCGATTCTTCAGTATCCTTATCAGCTAAAAGATGTGTCACATGACTATCGTGATCCATAGATGCGGTCGCAGACGCTACGCGGCAGAATGGTCGATGGTACATGTGCAAGCATCGTAGTTCAACCCGAACGAACCAGCGCGATTCATTGTGCAACGACCGACGATGCCGCCACCGGCAACTGGGTGGTGTCTAGATCTGTTGTATGTGTGAGAACGGACCAAATCGCTACCCGAGTTTGTCAACCCTGACACTGGCAACAGTACCAACCCCTGCAATGACAGCCCCTTGCGACGCATGTACTGGTCAATCCAATGCGAGAAATGTGGCTTGTGCTATTCCAGCGGCAAGTTTTATTAAGTATTGTACGGAGTACGTATGTATTTGCCTGTAGAGGCAGGCTTAAAAAATGGCTTTGCAGCCCTGCTAAACCCGTCCAAAAAGAGAGCCTAAATGCGCCGCAAGGATAGACTACACGAGAAATGCGAAAGCCTCTGCGCCTTTCAGTCGACAACAGGTCACTAATATATTAGGCCATCTTGCACCCTCCCACCTGGGCCAGTGATCTTCTTGCATGACTACTTGCACCACAGGAAAATAGACTCTCAGCTTGATAAAACGATACGATGGAGCTCACCGAGAAATACTCTACTCCAATTGGCATCGTGCGCTGGATCAAGATGGGCTCTGGCCCGCCACTTGTCTTCAACCACGGCACGCCCTTCAGCTCCTTTGTGTGGAAAGACGTTGCCGAGTCTTTTTCCTCTCGATACACCGTCTATTTATGGGACATGCTGGGCTACGGTCAATCAGACATGTGCGACGGCCAACAAGTCTCGCTCGAAGTCCAAGGGAAACTCTTCACGGAGCTGCTGCAACTCTGGATGCGCGACTGTGATGATCCTTCGACGCTGCCAACCGTGATAGCTCACGACTTCGGCGGCGCTGTTGCTCTCCGTGCCCATCTCCTACACGGCGCCAAATACCGCGCTCTGGCCTTGGTAGACCCGGTCGCTGGGCCGCCTCTCGGATCGCCGTTGTTCCATTTAATACACGATAATCACCACATCTTTACACAGCTTCCGCCTAATATTCATAGGGCACTGGTTCACGAATACATCTCCTCTGCTAGTCATCAGACGCTGCACTCCGCTACGATGGATGCGCTCGCGGCGCCGTGGCTCACAACCGAAGGCCAGCCCGCCTTTTATCGGCAGATTGCGCAGCATGAGCTTCGATTTACCGAGGAGTTTCACCCCAAGTTCCCAGAGTTGGCGGCTCTCCCTGTGCTGCTGTGTTGGGGCACCGAAGATACCTGGATTCCTCTGGATCGCGGCCGCACACTTGCATCTCGCATACCCAATGTGCAGTTCGAGGAGATTGCAGGGGCGGGCCATCTTGTGCCCTTGGATAAGCCGGCACAGCTGACGACGTGCTTGTTGACCTTTCTGGCAAGTTTAGAGAAGTAGTTGGTAGTTGAGCCATGATTTCTTTTGTCGAACCAAGCTAGCTAGGCAGATTTGGCCTTGTTAGGGTGAAGTAAGAGTCGAGCCTTTGTTGATCATTCTGTCATGCATTAATATCCCTTGGTCGAAATAAAACCATGTTTCGATATTCGTTGGACACAAGGAACGGCTGACCAGTCGCTGGCATAATCAGTCTCGTAGCATCTTTAACAGTTATTTCAGGAACACGGAGCTGCCACATGCGCTTTTTCAGCCTGATCGATATTAACCAATCTTTATTGAATTGAATTATCCTCAAGCTTGACCTGTTTAGAAACCGAGTGACGCGACATGCCATCACATCAGTTCAAGCCCAATATGGCAGCTCCACCAACTCTAAGCCCACACATGCTCCTACGTCGTATTGACAGAGCAGCACTTCCGATCCTCCTGACCTCGAGATCCAGCGTCTGAAAGAGGCGGATGTTGACCCTACAGAGCTCCGAATTGTGGTCGTAAATTACTTGTGCTCCGGGAATATCCACGCCTATCCCCACCAGTGACATTAAGTATGTAACTTTTATTTGAACGATAGTACGGAGTACACCTTCGAAGACGGCACAGATGTTGAGGCGGGCACCTATGTACTCCGTATGCATCCCAGTATAGTATATTATGTCGAGAGGGACTATCTTTGCCGATGGACTTTGACGGACTGCGAGCTCATTCGAGCTGCGAGACAAGCGGACACTGTCAAAGGAGACGACTCCCGCTTTGATCAAGCTATGCTAACATGGACATGGGCACATGGCTCATCCAGGGCGATTCTTTGCGAGGAATATAGTGAACATGGTCCGGTAGCGGTTCTCTCATCCTCATCATGGCATTGGATATGTTCCAATACCCATTGGATGGTTGAAATGAACAACGAGCCTGCCACACGCAAACGCATGCGGCTGAGTGCTAGCGCCTATCTGACCTGGGCGCTGCAAGACGACGCAAGGAAGTTTCGAGGAAAGCAGATGATGTTACGTGTATTCTAGGTTTCGCATTTTCCTGGCTTTCCAAATCTGGCAAAACTACGCCTGCCTCATGGCTTCCCACGTGGATCCATGCTATGTATGATCCTCAAGCTTGGCCCGTTTGGAAACCGAGTGACGCGATGCCCTGTCAAAGCAGCTCAAGTCTATCGATTAGCCGCATGTGCAGCTACAGTAACTACTCAATACTACCGCAACTCCATCAATCTCTCGGCTTGTTACTCCGTGCCCGCCCCGCCTATTCATCTCAACTGAATTCAGCAGCAAGCCCACCCATGTGGCCGCCGTAGCATCTTCCTGGATTTGGCCAGCACGTGGGAGAGGCTGGCTCTTCAGTGGACGCGCCAAGCATCGCGAACCGCATAGCTCACCGAGCGGTTTTCGTCACTCCACGGTCTTGTGGTGGGGGCTGCATGCACTATCGGCCATCTATTTATCGACTTCCACAATGGGCATTTGGTCAAGAGGCCATTTTGGGGCATTCCCAAAATATATAAAATCTAGTAGTTCCACCTAAATGCTTGTTCTTCAGGGCAATGTACCTAGGACGAAGCAGAACACAATTGTGTGGCGTCTCCCGGTAATCTCGCACCATGGTCTGGTTTCTTTCGTCGTTGGCGCCTCTCACTATCGCGGCTTATGTCTCGGCCGCTGCCGCCGCAGGAGAGTCTCAGAGTGCCGTCTTCTCGACTACATGCGAAGGAAAGCCGTACACCTACAATGAGCTCGCGGGCTATGGATTCGTAGCCAGCGATGCGCGCGACAAGTTCGGCGACTCCATCAGCCTCGGATCCTCCATTGCATTCGCGTCGTGGGCCAAGAAGGGCTCTAAATACGAGGGCAAGCTGTACGGTCTACCAGATCGGGGTTGGAACACGCAGGGCACTGTCAATTTTCAGCCTCGCGTCCACGAATTCCTTGTGACTCTGACGCCGGCCCCCGAGGCAACTGTTGCGAACCCGTCTCCGCCAAACGTCGCCTTTACGTACCTGGATAGCATCTTGCTCAAGGGACCGGACGGAGCACCCGCTACGGGTCTGGATGCAGACCAAACCGGCGGCTTGAAATATCCTGGCTATCCCATCTTGCCGGCAGCTACGTACAAGGGAGATGGCTTCGGCGGGGATGGTCCTGGAGGAAAGCGAGTCACAATTGATGCGGAGGCATTGGTTCTTGAAAAGGACGGCGGATTCTGGATCAGCGACGAGTACGGCCCGTACGTCTACAAATTCGACAAGAATGGCACCATGACTGCCGCGCTTGCTCCGCCGGATGCTATTCTTCCTTTGAGAAACGGCACTGTCAGGTACGTCATAACAAAGTCTTGAAAGAATAAGGCCACATAGAAAGCCCAGGTGCTAACGGGAAGAGGGCCCAGCTTCTCGTCAAACACCCCTCCCATTTATGACCCCAAGGAGCAGCCTGTGCCTGGCAACCCAACCCAAGGCCGCCAGAACAACCAGGGTTTTGAGGGAATGACCATCAGTCCTGACGGCAAGTCTCTCTTCGTGCTCCTCCAGTCCGCCACCAGACAGGACGGCGGACAGAGCTCCAGCACCCGCCGCTACACACGCCTCCTGCAATACGCAGTTCGGAGATGTAAAAGCCGCCGTGGTCACTACTACCAGCCGGCAGCCCTCAAGGCCGAGTACGTCGTGCCGCTGCCAACTTTTACAGACGCAGCCGGCAAGAAGCTTGTCGCGGCACAGTCCGAAATGCATTTCATATCAGACACACAATTCCTCTTCCTGCCCAGAGACTCCAATAACGGGCATGGCCAGTCTAGTAGTCAATCTGTATACAGACATGTTGATGTATTCGATATTTCTACGGCCACAAACGTCAAGGGGCCCGCACATGATGCATTCAACACATCCATCGCCAGCACAGGCAAGTCCCCCATCTCTACCCCTTTAAACAGGAATATTGCCAAGTGCTAACAGACGAACCAGCCGGTGTTCTCAACCCAGACATAAAACCTGCAACGGTATGCCCCTTTATTGACATGAACCTCAACGCGCAGCTTAATCGGTTCCGTGTGCACAACGGTGGCCCCCAGGACAGCGGACTTCTTAACGAGAAATGGGAAGGCTTGGCTCTGGTGCCTGTCAATGCCGACGATGGATCTGGAACGCTCACCGACGACTATTTCCTGTTCGTGTCGTCCGACAACGACTTTGTATCCCAAAGAGGTACGTGGACAGGACAACAGCTGCTCCGAATATTTGCTAACGCTGGGAACGGTAGGATTTACGAACTTTGGACGCAAGCCTTTCTCGGATGCGTCGGGGTATAATCTGGATAATCAGATGTTGGTCTTTAAAATTACTCTTCCCAAAGATAGTAAGCCGTTGGTAAGCTAGACAGTAGGTAGGTTATTGATCTAGCCCAGCCTCAAAAGTTAGCTCAATATCGCTAAATGCAGTCATCATAAGACGGCATCTCAAATAATGCCGCATGAGTTTGTCGAATGTTCCGTAGATGATAGCCAGCTCCTTGCAGGCGGCTTTGAACTCCACTTCTCAGAGTGCATCCTTTTTTTTTTTTTTTTTTGTCATGACTAGAGACGTGAAGGTAAAAATGCACTCATTATCCTGGCACATGCCACATGCACACCTTCTTGTTTTGGATGAGTATTCAAAATGACGTCCTTTGCATGCGGCAGGGACAGGGATAAGCAGCGATATAAACTCTCTAGGGCAACGGATATGGTTGCCTCCCCTCACAGCGCGACTATTCGTTGTCGGGCCGAGACAAACTATTGGCAGCGAGCGCCAGATATGGGGGGTTCATTACTGCTCTATTGAGATTGCAATTACAAAGCAAGCATTGCATTGTCATTCCTACTATAAAAACAGCTTTATGCGGCTATTCATCCTGGAACTTCTTCGGCACACGACGATACACAACCACATTCGTGCCATCACGTAATGGCTCGTTATGCGGCTCCAGCGTGTATCCTCCAATCTTTGGCGCTGCAACCCACCAAATGAACCAGTAAACAACAGATGCCCCCAAAATAGCAATGCCGACAACGCAGTAAAGCCAATATGGCAGAGGAGGCGTGTCGCCCTTGCCGTTCGGCGGACGTAGGAACGGCGCCACGAGCTGGAACGCCTGACCAGCCATGAAGAACAACGCTACGGGCCACCAAACCTTGAAGGGTCGATGTGCATGGGGTTCGCTATAACGCAGGTAAAAAAGGCCACAAACGACAAGAGCATGCATGACCGAGGCGGGATACCCCTCGAGGTCCAGAATGAAGTTGTAGGCATTGCCGAAGGGAATGGCAACGATGACAATGAATGACGGGATGAAGTGCAGAATGAGACCTGCGGAAGGCGACCCAAATGGCCATCCCGAGGCCCAAAATCTAGGGAACGGAATGACTCCCTCTTTGGCCAACTCCTGGTTGACGCGGGACTGAGCAAAGGTGACGGTCATGACATTTCCAAATGCAGAGAGGGCGACAAGCACGCTCAGCGCTCGCTTGGCGGCTGTGCCAAAGACCTTGCCCATGAAGTAGGCTGCAACCGTTGTGCCGCTTGCTGCGACTTCATGTGGCGTAGCAGCAGCAAAGTATGCCACGTTGGCGAGAAGGTAAAGAATACCGCAGGTAATCAAGCCCAGCGGACCGGCGATCTTGATGGTGCGCACTGGGTTCTTTACTTCGTTGAGAACATACATGGCATTCGACCATCTGCAAAAACCCTTAGCAACCATAAATTCATAAATTCATAGAGTCGATAGAGGCATGTACCACTTACCCAGCGTATGAGTTGAGCACTTTAAAGAGCGCCGTCGCATAGGGATTACCAGATGTTGCCGAGCCAGCAAACGCATCTCGAAAACTAGCATGAGGATCTTTGACGCTGGACACACCGCCTCCCAATACAACCCACCCAGTGACGACAATAAACAGCAAGAGCGCCGTCTTCAAAACGGTGAAAAAGTTCATGCCGTGCACGCCAATCTTGGGGAAGAACGTATGAATAAGTGTGATGAAGGTGATCACGCCGATGGCTATGCCGCGTTGCTGCCACTCGGTAGCAACTCGACCTGACGCGACAACTATATTTGAGGCGAAGACAATGCACCCAGAGGCTGTGCATGTTCCTGTCAGTCACAACGCTCTGGGGTGTCCTTGAACAGAAGTGTCCACGTACCTGTAAATCCCAGGGCAATCGCCTGGACCGCGAAGAGCGTGGTAATTAACATTTTTGGTCGGCGGTACGCGGCCTCAAGATAGACCTTTTCACCACCACTCCGAGGAATCATGCAGGCGAATTCGAGCCATACACAGAGTCCTGCGAGGGCGAGAAACAGGCCCAGCACCCATATGAGCAATGATGCTCCCACGCTGCCCAGCCCACTGACGATGGAGGATGGCGTAGAGAAGATGCCGGTGCCAATGATGCGACCGATGCTAACAAATTGATATGCAATGTCAGTTTATCTCATTCCTGTGCCTGTCTGTCGCAATTCATCCGTTCACGTACATTAACGATGTGGTACTAAAGAGCCCGAGGTGGCGTCCAAGACCTCCTGCGGTGTACTGCTCAAAATTCAGAGGGCCTACATGATCCTTCAGCTCCTCAGTAGAACCAACCAGATGGTCTTCCAGATTGTCGTGGCCCGCTTCAGCGATGCCATGGTCCTTCGAATGGTTTGTCATTATGGCAGTTAATTAGGCAGATCCGTTACGCCAGGTTCCGTAGAAACACTAGGCAGATCATAGTCTGAGATAAATCGCATCGTTCTAGAAGCAGGCGTCGAGCGATGGTATATATACATGCGTATGTGCGGAGTTTGTGCTACGAGGACAAACTCTGTTTTCGTACTGGGAAATGTCTCATGCCCGCGCGGATCTGACCGAGATAACACAGTGATTGCGTGCTCGTCCTCTCGTGCCACATGGGCGGAATCCTGGAGCCATTTTGGCCACTGATACGGCATTATTGGCACGCGCACTGCCGATAGCAGAGTCAATTATAATCCCAGTCTCCATTTAGTTGCAGCCTACTCCGTACGGAGTACGGAGTTGGCGTATCGATTCCACAGCCGCATGGAGTTGGAAATACTCCGCGCATGACGGTCATCGTCAGACACAAGAAAAGAAAATAACGCGTTGGGGCACCAAGCATTGAAATGCCTGTCGCAAACGTCAACCAGAGTGGGCATTGGCCTCCCATCTCTTCCAAAGAGGCGATTAGTTATCTTTTATCCGCATCGTGGCGAAAGCACCTGATGTCAAGCATCAGCAATCAAGCCACGCTCCTAACATTGGCAGCTACATGATGCTTTCCTCTCAAGGCTGACGCCAGTTTATCTTCATGTGCAGGCTAAGTTTTCTTCCGTTATCCAAAAATTCGACTGCGTTAATACAGCTATTACTCAGAAAAGTTAACAAACAAGAGCGACAGGCATTTTTGGAAGTATTCACGCATGGGAACAACCCTTTGAGCCGAATATCCCCAGCCTTCTCGTACCCACCGTTTTGGGGCACATTGAATGGGACGGCTCAGTCTGATTCGCTAACACTGCCGACGGTGCATCATAATTATGATGCGTCGCGACATTGCAAAATTGCGTCATAGTACGACAACGTGAACGCAATCAAGCGCCGTTCGATGTTCACCAGCCATCAGCTCTGGTCTTTAGCGTTGTAGGTGTCAGCGTGTTGTTATGTGATGAATAGGCAATTGTGACATTAAGCAAGCCCACATTAAGCAAGCCCCAGCCGATAAATGCGAAGCACTGCCGCTCGGGCGCCAAGCAAGCCCGGAAAGATTAATAACTAACTGGAGAACAGAACCGTGAATTGATAACTTAGCGATAGCTAGCGCCATGTGCCCAGGACAATTTCTGGCGTCAAGTCGCGAACTTCTACAGGCACCGAATAAGCTTGCCGTACCGCAACCCATCCAACGGGAATATGCCGTACTAGCAACAAGAAATCTAAACACGTCCCAGCCAAATGTGTACCAATTGGCTGTAATATTAGCATCCGTGGTTCCGGACTCACTCAGTCGACAGAGTAGGCACGAAGCTTATTTAAAGATAACTTCTTAAATACACTCCATACGGAATATATAGTATTACGAATTAATAAGATTTGTCTGTAAGAATCTAGAAATTATAAAGATTAAAGTACTGATTTAATAATTTACTATTTATACATATATCAACACATTCCTGATTAGCATAACAATAAAATAATTGTTTTGCAACCAATAGAAGCAAGTGACGGTCCTTGTTGATGGCAAGTTCCGGGCCCTACAGCAGTGACTGAGGATTCCGTCTTCCCCTGCAATCATGGGCTTCATCAATGCCGGCCTCGGACGGTGTCAGACACCTGGAGAAATATATCAAGGCTGACTTTCACTCAGGAGAAATCGGACCCATCTTTCTTGCATGGTCGATACGAAGTGGTCGATAAGCTGGGCTTTGGAGGGCGGGTAGCCGCTTGACTGGCGCGCGATTCTCGAGAGGCAATACGTTGCCTTAAAGGTAGGCACGGCAGACTCCTTGCCTCCTGAGGTTCGGATTCTTCGAGCTCTTAGCACTCAATATATGGTTCCCAGGTTCCGAGGCTATTCCACGCCTATTAGATGCGTTCTAGATCGAATGTCCCAACGGCCCCTACCTATGTTGCACTGCAGTTCCGGCGCTTGCACTGTTCGAGAGATCTCTTTCAGTTGTTTGTTCGCCTTGACGCTCCTCGCGCCTTCGTACACGAAGTCAATCTGGCTGTTACCTACGTCTATTCGCAAATCAATGCCACACCCAAAAGCAGAGGGTTTTAGGGTCCAAATCAAGCAAGATGTGCGTAGGGCAGCACACTTTGAAAGGAATGAAGTATAGTTATTGCCTCAAAGTTATGGGGAATGCTGCCGTAGCAGCTTTATAGCAGCCTCGTGTTTCATCTGAACGGCCCACGACAGCGGTGTCCTCCCGCCGTTGTCCTTGGCTTCAACATTGGCGCCATTGTCCAGCAGCAACTTGACGGCGATTCTTGACCCCTGCTCGGCGGCCAGTGATAGCGGCGTGATACCATTCTCGTCCTTTACCTCAACTTTTGCGCCTGCCTTGAGCAGCAGCTTGATGATAGCCTGATGACCGCAAGCAGCAGCCCACATAAGCGGCGTCCAGCCATATTTATCTCTGCTATCAAATTCTATACCCTTCTTGAGCAGTAGGTTAACAATAGCGGTATGCCCTCTCTCCGTGGCCAAAAACAGCGGCGTCCAGTTATTGCTATCCGCCACCTTCACATCTGCCTTCTTTTCGAGGAGTTTCTTGACAATAAGCAAAGACCCGCGCTCCACGGCTAATAAAAGTGATGTAAGACCGTAATCAAAATCCTTGGCGTCCACCTCCGACCCAGCCTCGAGCAGCAACTCGACAACAGCTTCATGCTCTTCTGCAACAGCCCGCAACAGTGGTGTCCGACCGCATTTGTCCTTTGCCTCAAGGCTAGCACCTTTCTCGAGCAGCAACTTGACAATATCAATGGACCAGTATCCAGCAGCCCACAATAAGGGCGTGAAGCCATAATTATCATTGGCCTCGACATCAGCGCCCGCCGCAAGCAGTAGCTTAACCACAGCTATATGTTGCTGGTTTATAGCCCACCATAATGGTGTTCTCCCTTCATCGTCCTTTGCTTCGATGTTGGCGCCTGCCTCGAGTAGTAGCCGAATAATAGCCTCATTCTCGCGCTTGGCAGCTTGTAATAGCGGCGTGCAACCAAACATATCCTCCTCTTCGATCTTCGCACCGTGATGAAGTAGTAGCTTAGTCACATCTATATATCCCTGGTTTACCGCCCATAATAAAAGTGGTATACCTTTCTTGTCCTTTGCCTCGGCGTTAGCGCCTGCCTCGAGCAGTAGCTGAATAATAGCCTCGTTTCCATGCTCGGTGGCCCAGAATAGCGGCGTGCGACCATAGCAATCCTTGACCTCGGTCTTCGCACCGTTATTAAGTAATAGCTGCACAATACTCTTATTCTCATGCGCGGCAGCCCAGAGCAGTGGCGTGAAACCATAATCACTCCCTAACTCTGTCTGAGCACCGTGATTAAGCAATTGTTGCACAATAGTCTCATTCCCGAGCTTAGCAGCTAGTAACAGCGGCGTTAAACCAGAATAATCCTCCCTCTCAACGTTAGCACCGTTGTGAAGCAATAACTTAACCACGGCTGTATGTTCGTTCTGAATAGCCCATAATAATGGTGTTTGACCGGTCTTATCATCTCGCGCCTCAGCGTCTGCGCCGCTATCGAGCAGCAGCTGAACCGAGATCTCATGCCCTTGCTCAGCAGAAAGTAACAGGGACGTCCAACTGAAGCGATCTTTTGCCTCTATTTCGGCACCCTTCTCAAGCAATAGTTTAACAACAGTCGTATTCCCTTTCTGAGCAGCCCATATAAGTGACGTACGCCCGGACGTATCGTCCTGCTCCTCAACATCCGCACCTTGCTCGAGCTGCAACCTGACGGTAGCCTCGGGTTCGTGTTTGACTGTCCACCATAGGGGTGTCTGACCACCCTTTGCGCCAGCCTCAAGCATCAGCTTGACAATTGTGTCGTGCCTTTTCATCGTAGCCCACGTTAGCGGCGTGATACCATCGTTATCCTTCACGTTTGTGTCTGCGCCCGCCTCAAGCAGCAGCTTGGCAATTGTGTCGTGCCTTTTCATCGTAGCCCACGTTAGCGGCGTGATACCATCATTATCCTTCACGTCTGTGTCTGCGCCCGCCTCAAGCAGCAGCTTGACAATGGTGTCATCCCTATTCATCGTAGCCCACATTAGCGGCGTGATACCATCATTATCCTTCACGTCTGTGTCTGCGCCCGCCTCAAGCAGCAGCCTAGTAGTAGCTTCATATCCGTGCTTCACAGCCGACAAAAGAGGTGTTCGACCATACTTATCGTCTCGAGCCTCGACCTCTGCACCCGTCTGGAGTAACAGCCTGGTGACAATCTCATGCCCGCGCTGGGCGGCTCGCAGTAATGATGTGATGCCATATTCATCGGTCGCCTCAACATCAGCGCCGCTATCAAGCAGTAGCATTGCCAAGGCTTCATGTCCTTGCTCAGCAGCCCATAACAGCGCCGTCAAACCGAAGTGGCCCTTTGCCTCGACTTCGGCCCCCTTCTCGAGCAGCAGCTTGGCTATGACTATATGCCCACTCATGGCGGCCCCTAGTAGTGGCGTGATATTGGAAATTCTATCCCTTACTTCGACCCCAGCGCCGTATTCAAGTAGCAGCGTGGTAGTAGCAATGTGCCCCCGGGTAACCGCCAATAATAGGGGTGTGAATTCGCGTACGTTATCCTTGACATCAACCCCCGCGCCAGCATCAAGCAGTAGCTTAGCAATCTTCTCATGCCCATTCTCAGCAGCTTTCCAAAGCGGCGTCTCGTGGTATTTACTCTTCCCATCAACCTCTGCATCCTCCTCAAGCAGTAGCTTAACGACAGCCTCATCCCCCATCCCAGTAGCCCATAACAGTGGTGTCAAGCTACTATCGTCTCTAGCGTCGACCTCGGCGCCGTTTTCAAGTAGCAGCTTAACCGCACCTTTCTGCCCATTCATAGAAGCCAATGTTAGCGGCGTGCAATTATCCTTACCGCTTACATTGACCTCGGCACCTGAAGTAAGTAAAATATCAACAACAGCTTCATGCCTCATACGGGCAGCCCATAACAGTGACGTGTATTCATAAGCATCGTCCCGCGCCTCAATCTCTGTGCCATTCTCAAGCAGCAGCTTGACGATAATTTGAAGACCCATATATGAGGCTACCATAAGATTCGTAAAATGCAATTTTCTCCGCCACCATTGAGACAGCTCAAAAAGTGAAAACCATTCAGAGTAGCTCTTTGAATCTGGATCACAAAGCCTTTCGGCGAAAGGCACAATGGCTATGTCGTCCACAATACCTGCCTCGCGGAAATGGGCACCCCAATACGTAGCCGAGTAACCTAAGAAGGCCCGTCTATCATCCGAATATTCGACTACCTCACTTCTATCAGAGTCAAAAAAATTTAAATAGGCCACACAGATTTCGGCGAAGGCTCTGTGCGCGTCTCGCAAAGTAATAGAGTGATGCCAGCTAAGCCCTGTTGGGATAGTCGTGAGTGCTAAATCAGCTTGGAGAAATTCGCGGGCGGTTTGATGAAGGAAATAAATCTTGCCATGATGGATTGAAATAAATAATCCGCATAAGGATCTGAGACGTAGCTTAAAGTTCTCGTCATCTTCAAGATCAAGGTCACAAAACGATTGCGATTTGCCGTCCATGTTCATAGCAACGTTCATCTCCGACAGTGTCAGGGGCCGGTACGCGGCTAAAATAAAGCTTAAAGCTTTTCGAACTGCTACGTGCTGTGTAGATTTGTTGAGAATCTGGTCATATGCCTCGTTAATACTCTTTGGAAGCGATCCAAGAGTGGAATCAACACCCTTTATTGTCTTTTTAAAGTCTTCTCTCTCTAAGTAGTTAAACACGAGGTACACCCAGAGGTAGGTGCGGTGGGTAGCCTCCTTCAACTTTTTCTCTAGGTGGCACTTGATTTCGGGTGAGAGGCCCTCTGTCTGGTTCTTGGCCTGGTCCTTCGTTGGCAGTTGATTAACCCGGTACGTGATGACGCGGTTCACCTCCTGACTGATGGCTTCTGACTCTTCCTCTCCTGGTATACGGATATTTGGAAAGACACCTAATAAACCACGAAACTTGGACAAGATCTGCTGATACGGACGGCACGTTAGAAGACATTTCAACTTGCCTGAGCTCATTTGGTAGAAGATGGCCTCCACCTTGCGTATAAGATGTGCAAACTCTGACTCCTCGCATTCATCTAAAGCATCGAAGACAATAATAACAGACCCTGCCTGGGGGTCCTTTATGGAATTTTGCAGGATGGTCCAGAGTGACTCTGTGGAGTGGATTAGGCCCTCGCCATCCTTGACGTATTGCGGCATAGCATGCTCTATTAGCGATGGCCTCTGAGAGAAGAGCTGGTGGAGCAGTGCGCATAAGGCTTGGCGAATAGTATTTTGATCTTGATCCTTAAAGAAGAAATAGCAAATAGTTGTTGATCGCGGTAGGCCGTGGTCAACTAGGTATTTTGCTAATACCGACTTTCCACAGCCAGGATCCGCCGTGACCAGCAACGGGCCAGACTCCTGTTCTAGCCACTTCTGGAAGTGCTCATGATTAAGGAACCATAAGCACGTGTCTTTAACTCTCTCTTCCACTCGGTCCTTATACCACTCGTACGTGGCGTCCTTCCTACTAGTTGTAAGGCGGAATAGCTGGTGACATCGCGCTTCCTTGTCAAGTAGTCTCTCCTTGGTGAACTCGTTTTGGGCTTGGAGTTGCCTCTTCCCAATATCTAAATGCTCTTTGGAAACCTTATGAACATCTATAAACATAGTTAATACGTATTTCGAGTATATATTCAATCCTCTTAATTACCAGATAGAATGCTGTTTATTTTCTGTTCGGCTTTAACCCTATTTCCAGGTATTCGATGAAGAAGGTCTTTTGCATATGCCGCAGCCGCCATAGCTGCATATCCCTGCCACTCTTTGCTTTTGTGCGAGTCTGAGTAGTCGCATATGCCGCGGATAATAAGACACGGAAAGTGGTTCATGAGCCCTGCTGCTTCCATTTCAAAGCATAGAATACCCTCTTCTGTAGCAAGCTTATCCCGCACTAAAGCATGTTTCATTAGCTGGTTTCCAGAAGCAATAACGCCGTAATGGACTGCTGGATTATCCTCGTCCTCAGTGCGACTAGGCCGCTGTATTAGCTTTAATTGATCAACACCGCAGGCGGCCACACAGCCTAAATCATTATCTATGGGGTGTGTGACTTTGGACTGATACAGCCTGTCGCTACTTGATTCTGGCCGACGAAAATTCTTCCGTAGCCTGGGCTTCTTTCGGAGGATCTTCTGTATATTCTCTTCAAGGTGGTGACCATCAGCTTCGTATATACCGTCTAGGACAGTTACTGCTGTCCGCAAGATAGTTGGTGGTTGGTTTAGAAACCCTGTTGGTCTGAAGGTCTGATCTTGAATGGTCTTGCCAAGATCGTACTGGAAGATGCCACCCTTCCCATCTCGAGGAGCGCTGACGACAATGTCACCTAGGCGGATGTCGTGCTTTGGGCTCGGTGCGCCGCCGCCGATACCGACCATAAGACCAAATCTAATATTACAAAAGCTGTGCATCATGTCTCGTGCGACAGTAGCGGCAGAGGATATGCCGTACTCGCCGTTAGGCAAGACGGCGATGACCACATTGTGTTCCCCTATTCTGCCTAGCGTATATGCGTTATTATCATGAGGCGACACCGCCTCTGGTGGCTCGTGTTCCTCGTCGAGAAATTCTCGTGCAGCAATGTACTCTGTTCTTATGGCGCAAATCCAGCCGACGGCGTAGTCATCAACAGCGTGGGGCATACTGGTTAAGAGAGTACCTCAGCTCTGAGGCTCCATGGGCGAGACTATTGCCATGTATGGTCAAGGAGTCGCGCTGCTGTATAATCCAGGCGATTAGGAGACCTTTCGCTATATAGAGAGGAGTTCGGGCGCGATATTTGCAGGCATTCACTGGGCTGTGTTGGATGACGCTGGAACGAAGAGAAACACCCCGCTCCGATTCAAGTGATTGAAGTTGACATCCTGCGTCACCAATCAAATCCTGCCTCGTCCTGCCAGCCACCGTACCGTCTGGCTAAAAGCCTGCCAATGATTCTCTCTCCACTACCCAGTCTTTGGTGCTGAACACCCCCAGACCAAGCCGCGGAGACGGGGCGACGCGATAACGACAATGGCGTTTCTTCATGTCCTTGCTTGCGTCGTTCCGTAGCTAACTGGTATATATATATGGTTATAGGAGAAGTAAGGGTTTACCAAACTCTTCAGGTAGACCCTAGTAGCTTGAGCACACCCTTGGCATCCTTATTTTCACCTGCACCTCATTTCAGTATGTGTGAAGCTCAGGCGCAGCTTAGGAACAGCTTATGAAGCCGTAACAGGCTGACTGAGCGGCGCCTGATATTGGCCTGAGCCAGTGTGGTCAAAAGCTGCGATGCAAAGCATCGTGGTTCACGTGAAATAATAGCCAAGCCCATTGTTGAGAGATCTTCACTCACCCGTTGCCTCAGCGCGACAAGAGAATGTACAATACGACATTCCTGCAGACTATCTCGATTTAATCGAAGAAACTATGTCCGGGCGTGCTAGAGAGCCAACCAACCACATGCACCGAAATCCTCTCCTCGTCAACATAGGCAAGGGCCTACAACTCCAAACCTTGAACACCAATATAAGAGAGAAGGTGTCAGAATCTCGAGAACTCTAGTCCGCGTACGGAGATCAAGAATTTCCGCATTGGTTACATCGCATTGCTTGCGATGTCAAGATCGGCTAGGATTTCAAGACACCGCAGGTCTAGAAACCTAGCCTGTGAAACAAGATGAAGAGAATAGAATTCTTGGCTTCAAGACCGTGACCAAACTATAGTTTAGTGTAATGGGATAAGAGCATTAAATACATTAATACCGGTCAGAAAATTATGAGATGTTGGTAAAATTATTTTAGCGGAGTGCATGTGAGATGTTGGATCTAGCTATCATAGAATTCTGAAAACTAAAAATAAATGCGTTGAGGCATCAAGCATTGATACGCTTCTTGCAATTGTCGTCTAGAGTGAGTATCGATGTTTTTGTGTAAAGAGAGAGAAAGAAATCACGCGTTAAGAAATAGAGCCGGAAATACCCTATACACTAGTTCTAACAAGACAAGACTGTAGTTACTATTTGGGCATTCCCTGTGTACTGTTGGTCCATCTACCTCACACCGCTCAACTGGTCCACAACGTTAGCAAAGGCCTTCACCAGAGTAGATGCGATTGGCACTCACGTGTAATGTATTCATGCATCTTAGATATTCTCATTTGATGTTTCGAAAGATGGACACGGCTCTGACTCAATGCTTTGAAGGCAGTCCAAGACCGTTTCGATACAAACTCTGTGGTGAACATCCAAGTCCAGCATTCGTGTCACCAACGTGTACGCTTGTTGCCATTTGGGCGAGACACATCTTGATGAGCATATCTCATCAAATGATCTCATGAAAGCAACATGTTCACGTGCAATGTTGCAAGAAGCCCCTCTCCCGGTATCCTGGACACTGTGCCACATTGTCGTCACGGCGGAGGTCCCTCCTGCAGCGGCTGCGAGTAGCAAGGCGAAACAGCAGCCAAGTTGCCAGACGTCAACTTTTAGAGTACTCGATAGGCTGTCGAGCTGTTCAGGAGCCTGGAACTGGTATGATCCCTGCTTGCTGAAATCGGTACTTGCTTCTTCTGAGAACACTTTGCTGCGGCCGACATCCGTGAGGATTGGGGTGACGTTATTTGTACCTGGATGTTGCAGCAGTATGTTGTCTGGTTTTATGTCCTTGTGTTTGATCGAGAGATGATGCAGGTACGCTACAGCGTCAGCCAGCTCGCTCATCATACGAATGATGATGTGGTCGGACTTGTCACACCCAAACCCAAACCATGGACAACGGGACTGCCGCGTTCCGTCTGAGCAGTGAAGAAACTCATCCAGCGTGAAAGGTGCCCAGGGTCGCATAACAATATATATCACATTGGGCTCGCTCTCGATCTCATATGCGTCCACAAATTGCACAATGTTCTGGTGGTGACAGACCTGCAAAACACCCACTTCTTGCTTAATTTCATTTCGATCCGCGTCGCTGAACACTTTTCGAAGGGTCTTTTCTGCAAATATATGGCCCAATAAGTTATGTGTAACTTTGCGCACTATTCCAAACCCTCCTTGGTATTGATCAGCAGTGGCTTCAGAAATATATGGACAATCTCCACGATTATTGTACAAATGTACATATCGAGGAAAGAACTGTGCTGTAGCTCTATGCACAAATTCTAATGGGTTCGATCTATAATTGTGTCAAATAGTATCCCTGGAATATTGAGGAGTACTGAAAAGGGTATCAGGGCATACGTTGAGAGGCATTCAACCAATTCAGCATCAGTGGTTCGAGAAAAACTGGAAACTGACATCATTAAGTCTTCAGCTATCCGAAACGCCCTGACAGAGCTGCAATAGTACGAAGACTTCGTCCGGCTAAGGATGTTCTGGTGAGCATAGATTGTGTCAAGTGCTTCCCATTGGCAGGGCCTATCAACGCTGCTGCCGAAGTTGACCAGGTCCAAAGTCTCTGAAATGAGTCGACTGACATCGATAAGCCGTTCCCAAAGAGTTGTTACATCGAGTTGATGAGTATCCAGAATGTGGAACTCTCCCCGATTTAAGGATTGCAAAAGCTCCCGCGGACCCTCGACACAACGGATAACTTGAGATTGGACGAGATTGTTTAATGGCGATGAGTTCTGACGGGATACCCGTGCCTCTAAACGCGTGCATACGTCGAGACATGCCACGAGTAGTGCTGCAATGCTCGGAGCGGTGGTTTCCGGGCTTGCATCCATGTTGGGGTTCGTTCCTCCTAAAACCCGGCGGATTCGCTCTAGCGACGGTGAACGAAAGGAAGCTTTTATTATAGAGAATAAGTGACGAACTAGGTAGCTCTGAATTATACGTTTGAATTGGCCTGACATCCCTGCGGATACCTAATCTTCTCCGGAATCCGGAGAGTACACAGGCTACTGTACTGCTGCTGCGGCTAAGTCATGGCGGTTCGAGAATTTCACGAGCTAAAGGCCATAGTGTTCGACATCTTAGAGCAAAGCTGTGCTCTGAATGGCTATTTTTTAGAAAGCCCACAATTCTGTGCAGGGACGGCTCCTCCATGCACTCGTTCATGTGGAGGATTTGGGCGGGAAGGATGTGGTACTTACGATACCGAAAGTCAACATTAACCCCAATGTTGCTACGTACACTGAGTCAGTGCGTTAAAATATCAATCTGGCCGTTTGTTAGCAGGCTGGTCTAGAGAGGTTCAATACTGACACTATTGATGCCGATACTACCTACGGAGTAGCCATGGTGGCTGTCTCCGATCTTATTGCTTGCTTAGAATGAGGGAGCGAGTCACGCGCCAGGATATTGTCATGTCAGCAATGAGTGGCAAGTTGATACCTGAAATTCGGATGAAATGTTTCCTTTCTTTTTGTTGCTGCAATGACCAGGGATAACGGAGCTAGCAAGGGGGCAAATTCAGGCCAAAAATTGCATCTGAATACCAACCTCCTCAGAGCCCTCAGAATGCGCTCTCTTTTTCGAAATACGAGGAAATTAGCAGGGCTATTTATTTTCAAGTATGCTTTCTTTGAAGATCCTTCCGTCGCCCTGGGCTACGAGGTCGCGTTGCCTAATGAGGGGAAACGTATGTATACAAGAATTATGCACGGAGTATCCTGCGTCGAGGTAACTGTAACAGACATGACCAATCACTCTATAAAGCCTGAGATGCCAGTACTCTTCTAGGCGGTGTGTGCATCTAGAAAGCCATGGAATCCCAAATTTCATTTCATCCCTAGATCAAGTTCAAAGCTGACACTTATTCTTACGCAATACCAAATTGTCCTGTTCCTTGTTCGTTTGTTCATAATCTTGCGTTCCTTCTTGCGGCTGGTGCAGCCCAGAATTTAGTCCTAGCCATCCATGCCCGGGGGGGTGGTGGTGGTGGTGGGGAGGGAAGAAAAAAGTAGGAAGAAAAGTAGGAAAAAAAGAAAAGAAAAAAAGAAAAGAAAAAAAGAAAGCAGTGGCTCAAAGGCTCGGACCATGTCGCGATTTCCGTAATGCATGACATATCCCAAATGAGACTAGATTCCATACTGGGATGCTGAACTTGCTGCCTTGTTCCCCGTACAAGCTGTGGTTGACATCAGTGCGCAGTAACGACAAAGATGCTGCTGATATTTGCTACCGCACGCATACGCTCTGGAGCAGGCTGTGCTGTAATTAGGTGTCATGACATAAAACTGGGGCCAATCAGGGGCAGATTTGCTACACCATGTCGCACGCCGTAGTGAACAGATGTCGGGATGCTATGCAGCGCGTTAGAACGAGCAATTGCATTGAAGTCAACTGCTGAAGAGGCGCGGCGGGTACTCACCGTTTGGCTGTCATAACCACATCTGTTTTGCTACGGCCACACCCTGAGCTGAGTAAATAGAACAAATTCCGCAACAGAGTTATAATACTACCTCGATTCCAGAAGTCGCAACAACGGGCCCGATCAGATTGCAAAAAGCAGCAGACGGCAAAAGGCTGGGTCAGGGGGCCCCAAACCCAAGAGAACGGCTGGGGACATGTCATCACGATTCGTACTCAAATTCTCCGGGCCAGTACGGAGTACTCCGTAGTTTCAAGGCAATCACTAGAAGGACGACGGCATGTTATCCGTAGCACCGACAACTTGGGCACCCTGGCCGCTAGTTGACTTATTATGACCTGGCTGCCTTGTTACGGTGGCCATAGCTTGTTTCCAAGTACCCCTGCTCCGGGAACTCCAATAATAAGCGACACGGACTGGCACACCCGCTCTCCCGACATTAACAAATGAATACCCCTGTCGCAAGGAGGATGGAGGATGGCAAGGGTCGAGAACATACCAGACGACAAGATACGGAGTACAGAGTAACTACTGCTATACATAAAATGTGCGCCACCGTTTACGTCATTTGAGGAATAGTTTAGTGGGTAATCTTGACCGCCACTAGAAGATGCTGTACCTTCTCAAAGCCGCTTAATTTGGCTAATATGCAAAAAAAACTACGCGATAAAACGTGTGTTAGATGAATGCATGAGCAGTACGTAAATTATGAAAAGTACCAGTAAGAGCCCAAGGATGATGAGAGCTCAGCAAAAATGTTCAAGCAGAGTGCTTGTGCAGATGTTGAATCTGGCCATCAAATTTAGGACATGGTTGAAAAAGCCCCATACTTATGCCTCGCAACTCTGGCGAGGTACGAACTTTGGCATAAAAGAACGAGATATTGCTTGCCTAAGCCGGCAGCCCAGTGGCTGTGACCAAGTCCAACTGCCAACGTTTGTTTCCCAGCACTTAAAGTTGAGCCCATCGTAGCAGGACGGCAGCTCCAATGACGGGTAAAACACTGACCAACTCTCCCAATCCAGCGAACTGCGGCGGGATCCTGGCATTTACAAATGCCCCTGCTGCAAGAAGGACAGCAAAAGTGTTGTACACAAAGCTCCAGCCGAAGTTGAACTTTATGCGTTGAATAGACATCTTACTTGCCTTCATCATTGTGAGTATTCCTGCAAGATCGGGCCGCATGAGGACTACATCTGCAGCAGACTGGGCAACATCACTGCCTTCATTCATATGGACGCCAATGCTGGCCTGTGCAAGGGCGACGGCGTCATTGGTGCCATCGCCGCAAAACACAACAACTTGCTGCTTTGTGCTCGGCCCACTATCCTGAAGACTCTTGACATAGGCTTGCTTGTCGGACGGAGAGCTGCGAGATCGGGTATTGCACGCTGGAACACACAAAGAGAGCGCCACTTTCTGGACAGGTCCATCATCATCGCCAGAGACAATGTGAACCTCAATACCATTTCTTTGAAGGTCTTTCACTGCCTGCGAAGCTTCTGGTCGAATTGTATCCTCAAGACCGAATACCATTTTCAGTTCATCGTCGATTGTGAAGCAAAACACGGTTTGGCCCTTCTCCAAAACTGGCTGCACAGATGGATGCTCAGTCACCCCAAGCCAGCGTGAGTTTCCGGCCCGTAGAACCTTTCCATCATATTCAACTTCAATTCCTTTTCCGGCCAAGCTTTTAGAGTCAGGCATTGGCGCCGCCGGGATGCTTTTATTTCGTAGATAATTGCCCACAGCAACGGATACCGGGTGCTTGCTGTCACCAACCATCCCGAGAAGTAGCGACAGAGATTCAACAGCGCCCAGGCTCATCTCAGTGGCTACGCTCAGCTTGCCCTGAGTCAGTGTGCCGGTTTTATCTAGCACGACGTGTGACGCCTTGTGTGCTATCTCGATGGAGTCCGCAGATTTGAATATTACCCCTCGTTCGGCAGCAATTCCGCTCGTGATAACGACGACCATAGGTACAGCGAGACCAATAGCGCAAGGGCAAGATACAATGAGTACGGCGATAGCGTACGTTACAGCTTGCACGGCAGCCTGTGAGCCATTTTTCTTCTGTATACCTACACCAATGGCAACCCAAATTGCAAATGTAACAACAGTCAAGCTGATGACGACGGGCACGAAGTACGAGGCGACTTTATCCGCAAGTTCCTGCAACTTGGGCTTGGACAGCTTCGCCTGATCCACCATAGCGGCAATCGAGGTGATGGTATTATCCCCAGGGAGACGGTTCAACTGCACGACCAGCGTCCCCGAACCATTAATAGTCCCGGCTATTACAGGTGACCCTGCGGCTTTCTCAACCGGCAAAGATTCTCCCGTAAGCATGGATTCATCTACTTCAGACGAACCAAATAGCACGGTTCCATCGGTTGGAATTCGGCTCTCAGGTAAGATTTTGAACTTATCACCGAACTGAAGCAGCCTTACATCCACTTCTTCAGTCTTCGTTGGATCAGTCTGGTCCACCAAAATAGCAGTTCGTGCCTGCAGCGATTTAATAGAGATAGACTCTACTGCTTTCTGACGAGCTAGCGCTGCAACGTATCTCCCGACCATGATGAGGGTAACAAGTAAGGTGCTTGTTTCGAAAAACTGGCCAGTAGGGAGCGATTGCTTCGAAACCAGGTAACCAAATGAAATCACAGAAAATATATAGGCAGCGCTTGTGCTGAGTACAATCAAAAGGTCCATTTCGATCACTCGTGAGAACACAAGAGCCTGAAATGCCTTTGGGTAGAATGGGCCTGCGATCGCTACCTGAACCAAGGTTGCCAGCGCCAGAGAAGCCGAGCTGTATACAATTTCCCTGTCAGGCAAAGGTGCCCATGCCATGATAAGAACAGGAATTGTGAGCACTGCAGATAGAAGAGTCATGTATCCGAGATGACGCACATGTCTAGAGCCTGCAGCTAGGCCTGGGTCGTCGTGAACCGGAGCAAGCGTTGCGAACCCTCTCCAATGATTCTCTATGAGGTCTCGCGCACCCATGATATCAGGGTTAAAAGTGACCCGGACGATGTTCTTGTCCACAACAGATGCATCAATAACACCCTCCGGTAGCGCTTCGTTGACTACAAAGGAGGCATTTCTCGCGACGACAACATCTATGGTCGACCCGTTATTGTTGATGACTTCGCATCTGAACTCGGTCCTTCGCTCCAGGTGTTTCATGACGCTATCAACGGTGATTTGGTTTGGGTCGACATCGAACTCAGCTCGAGAGAGAACTAGGCTAGTCTTCAAATTTTTAATCTCGGCAACAGTGCCAAGAGTCCTTTTCAGTTTTGTCTCGCAGCCCGTACAAGTCATGCCGGAGATGGAGAGTACAACATGTTCGATACCGCCACTTCGAGTTTCTAAAATGTTCATCCGAGAAGCGATGGCTTCCACCTGTCCTGGAGTTGCACATTGCTTTTCAGCCTCGCAGCAGGCTTCGGCACATGCTTCACCTGCCGGTACGGAAGTACTAGTGTTGCAGCCCGCTTTGCGGAAGTTGGAGCTAGAAAATGTCGCGTCATTGTATTGCCGCTCGTCAACAGTAGAGTCGCAGCAAGAATCACGCCCGCAATCAGGCTTGCTTTTATTTGCTGATTTACATGCCGGATTTCGCTGCTGTCGACTCACTCTCTTCTTGCAAGATGACTGTTGCCGGGCGCTACTGGATGTACAGCAAGAGTCCACGGACGCACGAGGCAAGAATTCCTTGGATGGGCGGTGGCATCTTTTGCCTTTCTCTTGGTTTGAACGCTTTTGAGGTTCACAACAAGATTCCTTTCCGAGAGCCAATAGAGTACGACAGATGCATCCAAGGGCCTCAAGTTTCGCCGCATACTGCTCACGGATCGATTGCCGATGGCTATTGCAGGCTTTACGTCCAGTCGAAAGGACTGGAGGACAGCCTAAGGGGCCAACAAGGCAAATGTTAGTTTGTGGACCTGGGAGACACGGATGGGGACCACATACTCTTCGGGTTTTCTTTACAGCAATCATCTCGTGATTCAGAGCCACATTCGCGAATAGCGAGACGGTCAAGACAGGATTCGTCACAGCATGGGGACGGTACACCGCGACAGCACCCTGGCTCGGGTGATTTCTGGTCCGCATTCGTGTTGCAACAATCGTCTACGCAGATATCCTTGAGAGAATCTTGCATCTCTTTGGATGTAGTAGAGGGTAATTGCTGATCACAGCATGGCGACGATGCACTGCGACAGCACTCCGGCTCGGTTGAACTCTTGTCCGGACTTGAGTTGCAGCAATTGTCTACGCAAATATCCTTGGGGAAATCTTGCGTTTTGTTGGAGGTAGTAGAGGGTGATTGCTTGTCGCAGCATCCAGAATCACAGGTCCCCAAATTTGGCTTGGCACGTTCGTCAGCCGCTGCTGTCTCGTCCCCGCTGGCGCAGCAATCGTTAACGCAAGTATCCTTGAGGGAAGCTTGCATTTCTTTGGAGTTTGTAGAGTGTAATTGCTCGTCACAGCATCCGGAATCACAGGTCCCCAACTTTGGCTTGGCGCCTTCATCAGCTGCTATTGTCCTGGTGCAGCAGTCGTCACCCTCCGACATCGGCGGTTCTGGGCCAAGCTCCTCGGGCAAGTGAAAAGAGCGGTCCATGGTCTTTTATCAATGGTTATATCCGTTTGTGGTTTGTCAAATCCAGAGCGGAAGATGGAGATGATGTAGCTCAGTTCAGCGTTTCTGGCTGGGCTCCTAATATCGGAGGCACCAATATCAGGTGCGGACCCACCCAACGGATGCAAACCGCCGCGACCACCTACCAACCCAACTACCGTCCACTACGTTCTAGCCTGCGTAAGTAGCCATGCAGAATATCCTTAACATACGATGCTTATTAAATTAAAAAATAACAACCAAAAGAAGGAATAACATTACTCTAGTAGCAGTCTACTTAACACATTTTACATTACTCATCAAGTTGCGCTAAATATAGTCATAGAAAGAGGGCCAGAAACTTGATGGAGCATTATTTACAGCACATGAAAGGTTGGCGAACAGTTGATCACTCTTGTCTTTGTCAAGCAAGGGAAACGCCAGCGAAGCTCAAGAAGGCGACTGCGGCTATTTGCAGCCGAAGCACCAAATAAGTATGCTTAAAGAGACGCGAAGAAGAAGATTTTCCCATTTCGCAGAATATCTATCTAATGCTGCGCATGTGCTGCCTATGGGTCAAGTCTTCGCAGAGATCCAATGACCAAGCATATCTCACGCAAAATCAAAATCGACAACTGGCTGCGTCGAGCAATGTATCACACCACCAGTTAGGGGGAGTCCGTTGACATAGACTTGTTTCACTACTCGATCTGGACACAACCTCTGCAGCGTAGCTAGCGCTGCCGCGTCAGCCTTGTCATCACCAAACTTGGGAAGAATGACAGCTCCATTGGCAAAGTAAAAGTTGACATAGTTGGTGGCTGGATCCTCATGCTCCAAGTGTCCAATGAACTTGGGGTCTGGCTCAGCAATCTCGTGGATCTCAAATTCACGCCCACGTGCATCCCTCTCGCCCTGCAACGCTGCCTGAACTTGCCGATACACTTCATGCCATCTTTTCTCGGCACTTGCATGCGGCCGCGACATGACCAGAACACCTGGCCGGATGAACTGAAGCTCAGCATCAGCGTGGACATCTGTAATATCTAGATTTTTGAACCCGGGAAACCAGATGGTTTTAGTCGCACCCAGCAGTCGACGCAACTCCTCCTCCATATCCCCTTTCGTCAAACCCGGGTTGCGGTCGTCGCCGATGATACTGCTCTCGCTCACAATGAGGGTTCCTTCTCCGTCATACACCAATGCGCCGCCTTCTAAACGAGCTCTGGACTCAATGCATGTGACTGGAGACGGCTTAGTATCATGTTGAATGACGCGCTTGGCAAATGTTTCATTTTCTTCAATTCGCTGCTTCTCGACTCTCGGCCAGTTCTCCTTGAAGTTGGTGGAGTGGTTGTTTGAAACAGACCCGCCCCATTCATTGAATCTGAAGTTGACGGCATATCGCTGTCTCGGGATCGTAGGCGAAGTGCTGTGAACATAAACAGGTGCCGTGTCGCGGACCCAAAGGTGGTTGGTTGCGAAGGGGATGATTTCGATGTCAAGTGATCTGTGATCTTTGCTGCCAAGTAGTGACATTGCTAGAGGCACATCTTCAGGACGGGTATACAAGCGAACAGGCTCAAATTCCGAGATGGTGACTGCCAGATCGACTATTTCATGGCACACTTTGTCGTAATGAATGGGAGGCGCAGAACATTGTGAGGGAAAGCCCAGTATTGTAGCGATATGGCGGCACGTTTCAGCTGGGTAATTGAACGAGAGAGACTTGGTTGATTCGGTGCGCACTGTCCCATTCTGTTCGTCATTACTCAAGGGGATGGCACTCGGTGTCATGTTGGAGGTCTGGTGTATGACGAGGCTTTGAACAAGATGGGATGAATGACAGCGACTGTTCCAAACAACTTCAAGTTCTAGCATTTATTAAAATGAACTGCATGGGAAAATATCCTCATTTTCTCTCCACGTCTTTATATGATCCATGCCTCGGAGTCTCTCGTACGCAGTCTGGGCTGACTTACACCACTCGTCTACAGAGCTCGGACCCCGCGGCCCGCGATGGCGAGGCGTGTGAAGCGTGCCAAAAGGGGACCCTCTACGGAGTACTCCGTAACCTGGACGGAACGGAACCACACGAGGGGTTCCAGTAAATCTTAGGTCTAACTAACCTATTGACGCGCAAATGCGATAGTCTAGAGTGGGGCTGTGACCTGCCTAATTAAGTAAGCGGTACTCCGTACGGAGTAAAAAGTAGCTATATACACTAAGTATAAAACTTTACAATATATTAACATAAATTAATGTAATAGAATAGCAAACAAGTGTCAATTGTAATATCTATAAGCGTAAGGGAAGAGAAGAGAAAGGGGAAGAGAGGGAGAAGCTCTCTACCTCTCTTCTCTGCGCCGTCGGGCTAACAAGACACTACTCAACTGCCAAAACTAATGTCATCCATAATCTTCTTCAACAAAACCTAGCGTGTAATGTCAACAGAGCTGTCACGTGCAAATCACAGACAATAGAAAGTAAGCATCAGTTGCTCATCTCATAGTATGCCTGCATGTAGTCGATTGCAAGTTCACATCCAAAACGCTCCATGTTGACCTTGGCACGTCTCTGTAACCAAACCCCCGCACCGATGCCTTGCCGGAGTGCTTGGGTGCACCCCAATCTGCACCACTCTTTTACTTTAGCCTCCCCAATTCTAACGTCTCGCCAGACACCTTTCCATTCTCCACCTCTTTACGATTCATCTCTTGAATAGAATTCCCAATCCCGAAAGCCATGCCTCCCATCACAAATCTCATGCTAAATGCCACGCGTGAAGAAGACTGCACCGGCATCACCACTGAACGGAAATATTTTCGTGTCGACGGCTCATTCATCAAGCGCAGCCTCCGCCCATCTGAGTGGCAGCACAATCCTTTCGCCGGGACGTTGTGCATACCTCGCTTCGGCAATGAACGTATCTTGAATGAAGCTGCTGCATTGCGATTTATTGCTGAAAAGACGGATATTCCTGTGCCAAAGCTATATGGCTGCTTCGAGGATGACGGTGCCGTCTACTTGATCATGGAGTACGTTGAGGGAGTGACAATGGCCAGTCTAAAGCCGGAACAACGTAAGTGTGTTGAAGAGGAATTAGAGGGCCATCTTAAAACGTTGAGGAGTTTAAAGTCTGATGTTTGGGGTGGGCCGTCTGGGATTGTAAGTATTCTTGGCCTTTAACAATGATAAGTATTGATAAATAGTGTATAGGTTATTCCACCCTATCGAATCATGGTTCGCTCCTTCCGTCCCCAGTGGAGAATGAAGGCAAGAGAGTCAAAGGACCTTGTGTTCTGCCATAACGACTTCTCCGCGCATAACGTCATTGTCGACCCAGTCAATTTACGGGTTAAGGCTATTATCGATTGGGAGTACGCGGGATACTATCCTCAGGAGTTCGAGGGTATGTTTTTCCGCCGCGCTGGGCCATCGGTTGCGCTCGATGGCGAAGTCAATGATGAAGGCCGACTGTTGGAGATGATGCACGAAAATGAGGAACAGGTCAATTGAACTGGTTTTCTGTAACAAACACAATATATGGATGCTATAGAATCAACTCTACCCGCCTCTGCAACGAATTTCCCCACAGAAGCCCAGCAATCCCATTTACTCAATCGGCACATGGGCATACTTCTTCAGCAACAGCGTTCAAGACTAGGAGCCACAGTTGACACGATCAGTTTCCAATTTTCGTTGCCTCCCTACAGTTCGGTTAATAGGTTAGACCTAGGATTTAGTGTATCCCCACCATACGATGGGGCGTTAGCCAACAGCACTGTTAACTATTCCTTGGTGGAGAAACCGGCTACTTTTTCTTGCAATTCGGCCCCATGGGATCCGGCTAACTATTGTCGTGCTCTGTATCAGGCATCTGTTGAAGGCGTTGTGTGGGTGATAGTCCGGGGCGCCGGAGGCTCCGTCCGCAGATGACTCTAATTAACGCGATTCATTAATTGAAGACGGAAGGAATTGCACTCCGTTCGTCTTTTGCTAGCTTGAGCGAGGTGCTCGCCAGGACACCTCCAAGTGAAGAACATCTCTTATGAAGTTCCATCAAACAAACGAGAAATCGAGACGGTATTTCGAGCCACCAACTCTTCAGTTACAAACTTAGGAGGAATAAGTATCCACGTGATGCAAGAGGATCACTAGCCACGAAAGAGAGTCTAGTCTAGCGAGAATGCGTTACAACCAAGTTTCACAGGGACACACCTACTACTTGAGTCGGAGTCGGCGTTAGTAAGGACCAAGACGCCCAGCAGGGGGGAAGGTAATGCAGCAAAACATTACGGCGATTCCATCAATTTATGGTATTGCAGTGTCGTCACCATGTTGCAATTCACAGCAAGCCGAGGAAGCGCAACTCCAAGCTCCGCAATACCATCGAGTCCCTTAGAGCCGCCGGAGTCGCGCGCCAGACTGACGTGTCTCGGATCTCGCTCAATAGTCAACCGACCGCGCCATCTACAATAAGCTCGCTATGCTTCGCTGTTGGGGTTCGCGCGTCGGACCCTCATTCTCCGTCCTTTTCGGGTCGGCGACTCGTGGACCGACCGTGACCAACTCCCGCAGACTTATAAGATAAATGAGTCTCATCAATTCAATTGACATGAATCTGCAGAAAAGCCTCTATCAATGCTAGGTTAGACAGTTCACATCCACTTAAATCCTACAGCGAAATACCTCAGCATGGACAACCACAAAAGCTTTGTAATTGACCATGTCCGGATCTTCACCGGAGACAAGTTCATTGAGTCGGGTTTCCTACGAGTCAACTCCGGACGCATTACAGAGGTCGGCCACGGACCGTACCGAGAACCGGGGCCAGATGTGCGCATCATTTCAAGACCGGGCGACACCCTCATCCCGGGCTTGATTGATGCCCACATCCACGGTCTTGGCGGCAACGTTCACAGCCTGGAGCAATCACTTCGGTTTGGAGTCACCACCGTGTGTGACATGCACAACGACCCCAGTGATAACGTGAAGTTACGAAATGTACGCCAACCCTCCCCACCTTCTTCGTATCCTGAAGTCCATGTTGCTGCCGAGCCACCATGTTAATGCAAATCTCCCTTTCACTTTCAGCTGGCCACCGACCCGTCCCAAAAGTCAATGTACGCGGACTTCAAGTGCGCCGGCCTGGGGGCCATCATTGACAGCGGCTGGCCAATTCCCGTCATGAAGAAGGAATTTGAGCATATTCCCAACGGCCACGCCATATGCAACAACATCATCTCGAGATGGCCCAAGCTGAAGCAGCCCGCGGATGCGGAGCCCTTTGTGCAGCAGCAAAAGGAGAAGAACAACGCTTCCTACATCAAAATGTTTCACGAAGTAGGAGACAGTATAGGCATGGATATGCCAAATCCGTCTCCAGATCTGCAGCGGGCCGTCGTGCAGGCAGCGCACAAACACGGCCTCATCGCCGTTGGCCACGCATTTAGTTACGCCGGCGCAATGGCTCTCATTGGTTCAGGCGCCGACGGCCTCACACACATGTTTCTGGACCAGCCGCCCAGTGACGAGTTTCTGCGCGCCATGCTGTCCCAGAACATGCACTGCAGCCCTACGCTGGCATTGTGCGCGTCACAAACAGGGGAGGATCAGGACTTTTTTGCGAGGTTCTACGACGATCCGTTCGCACAGGAGATGCTACTGAATAGAACGCCGGGCCGGCCTGTCGGCTTTGCAGCATCTGAGACGCCGAGGTCCAGTGTGAACCACGCCTACGAGAGCACCAAGGCCTTGTACAAAGCTGGCGTGCCAGTCGTGGTTGGGACAGACGCTGCAGGAAGGGAAATTGGGACGCCGTATGGACTGGGTGTCCACATGGAGATGTACCTGCTGTCGCATAAAATTGGAATGGCCCCTGCAGATGTGTTGAAAGCCGCCACGACGGTGACAGCAGATCGATTCGGATTCGACGACATAGGGAGACTGGAGCCGGGTAGGAAGGCTGACATGGTGTTGATCCGGGGAGATGTTGAGAAGACATTACAGGATCCTGGGACGCATTGCTTGCCGATAGCAACAGTCTGGAGGGAAGGCGTCCTGGCATGCTCGTTCGCCTAACAAATATACAGGCTAAGAATAAACACAAGCGGCCTTTAGAAAGTACTATTTAAACAGTAAATGTTATGCTCCAAGTTTCTGAACCAATCCAATTGATGGATTAGATCGAGGAGTGCTATAATAGCCTACGTTCTATGGACTACAGCTGGATAAGTTCTCCAGCAGTCTGCCCACTTGTGAAGCGGCAGACGACAACAACAATTGTTTGCACCAAAAGAGGGCTACTCCAACGCGTCCATGACCTGTCCCTCTCGGATACCGGATAAGATAGCTGGATAGTCCATTTCTTGCCCTCGACACTGGCCCTCTCCTCCTCCCCGTTCACATAACAAGTCAAGCTCTGGAGATCAGAGGCAGAATCAATGGTCCCACGAATGCTAAGCCGGACCAAATCCCCATCAATCTCTTTGCTCTTTTCTGAAACGGTGACTTTGCAAGTCGAAGCAGCAGGACGCTTTTGCTGATTTTCACCAACAGTATTCTTCGGGATATAGTCCGAATCTAAAGCTGGCACAAGTGATGGCATCTCGCGACATCGAGTCGCCGCCTCGAAGGCGCAACCAAGCTCCAAAAGCAGATTATCGTCATAAGCTTTTCCAATAAACGTCAGATTCACTGGCATTCTCGTGTCCTCCATAACCCCCATCGGAACAGAAATCGAAGGCACCCCGAGATGGCGCATAGGGAGGTTGCCGTTGGAGTAGAGAACGCCGTTCCGCCAAGCAGCCTGGCAAGCCACCTCATCGCGATCTGCATTCGCTGGACCGACGTCTCCATTGGCAGGGAACACAACAGCATCCAGGCCCAGCTGCTCCATCCAATCTTCCAGGGTCTCTTTTCTTGCGTTTTCCAAAGCTTGGAGGGCCTGTTCCATCCCGGGAAGCTTCTCCATAGCGGAAGCTTTGTGCCGGGGGTAGTCCACGATCTTCTGCCAGCTGAGCTGGTTATCCTCTTCAGTCTCTCCCTGAAGCGAGCCGGGCTCAAGGGGAAAAATTAAATCGGGATCAACGCAGGTCAGTGAATCTAGCCCTGGCTGCGCGTTGGACACGAGGAAATCATCCCAGGCATGGGAAATGAGCTCACACCTCTCGACGACAAGCCAGTTCTCTGGGAGATTCCTGATATTTGCCCATTGTACGCCGTCTGGCTCGTAGTCTTCGTAGGTGCTCACGAGGGGGAAATCTACCTCCACAACTGTGGCACCACACGCCTCCAGATGTTTTCTCGCCTGCTCCCAGAGCTTCCGCACCGACGGCCGTATCACCACTGATGAGCGACTATCCCGTCCGATATACATAGACGGCACCCCGAGGCGCTTTCCCTTGAGACCCTCTGCGTTGCTCAGGTTGAGAAAGTTTTGCGGGCGAAGCTCATCCGCAGGCGGCAGCGGAATAAGAGTCTGGGCGTTCCAAAAGTCCCCAGATGGATTTGCGTCAGACACACGCAGCACGTCAAGAACACGCAACATGTCCTCCATTGTGCGCGTATGAGGCACCAGCACGTCGCACGTAGGATACAGATGCCACACTCCGCGGAGTGGCAAGAGTCCCCGCGAGGGGGTATACGCGACGAGCGAGTTATTGGAAGCGGGCGATCGACCCGAGGATACAGTCTCGGTGCCAAGGCCAAAGACGGCAAAGTTCGACGCTACAGCCGTGGCAGATCCGTTAGAAGAGCCCGACGCATACGCCGCAGTAAGATACTCAAGGTTATACGGAGACTCAGCCCGGCCGTACGAGCCACGCTGCATTCCTCCATTGGCCATGGCAGGCATGTTCGTCCGACCGAGGACAACGGCGCCAGCAGCCCTTAGTATAGACACACAGGCGGCATCCTGGGTCGCGACTAGTCCTTCAAATGCTGGAGCTCCAGCTGCAACGGTCATGCCTTTTACTTTGATGTTGTCTTTGACAAGGAACGGAATGCCTTCCAATGGTCTTGGTGCTTGTCCAGATGCTCGTGAGGCGTCAGAAGCAGCGGCCTCCTCAAACACCTTGGGATTGATAATAGGTATGGCGCTTAATTTCAATCCATTGGCGTCATATACACTGATTCGACGAAGGTATTTTGCTACCAGTTCCACACTGGTGATTTGCTTGTTATCCAAGGCGGACAGCAAATCAGAGATACTGGCATCAAGGAGGCCGAAGCCTTCAACCTCAGAGATCGTCTTGATGTCAAGTCAGTATAATAGCCCGTTACGAGAGTCTGGAAAGATCAAACTGGACTTACGCTTCCCATATTGAATCAGAGTGAGTTTTTATCCTCTGTAGAGTCAGATAATGACAGGTTGGGTAATGGCAGTTGACAAGAACAAGCCGCACTTGACTAGTTGAGAGTATGAACATATACAACCGCGTTCAAACTACAACCATGAAGCAGAACAAACCACAGCTCTGAACAGCTCCAGCAGACTTAACAATCCAGATGCCGTTGTCTCAATAGCAACCATCTTTACCAGGTTCGGTCGCCTGGTACTCAGATCCGCTATCAGCTCCAAGCCAGCAACTTGACTTACACACGGATGGAGGAGTTTTCGGGAACCCGAAAAAATGTGGAAACTCCCGTACAAGTGCCATGGGAACACCTATCGAAGGTGTGCCAGATTAACGTGGTCGCCCGCGGCATCCGTTACCGTCCCGGTACATCGTCCGCGGCACCCGCTCCCACTTGTCGTAACAAACCGGGGCAACAGGATAGCCTACAAGAATTTTATCTGGCTGTATGCTGTCTTTTCGAGAAGTGACGCCCAAAGCCTCAATTCAGAAAATCCTCTGATGTCGTCTAGTTCAGCCGCAGGAATATAAAAGCGTAACTTGGGTTACATGCAATGCGGGGGAGCCGCTAGATGTCCGAGAAAGCTGGGGAAGGAAGCCAAGGAATCGTCCGGATCCGCCCCCGCATCGTGACATCCGGACAACGCCGACCAGCCTGGATGAACGAGCTGATAGACGGTCTCTTCCTAGCAGATTGGACGCTACCGTAAATGCCGACAATTCAGCCATTCTCTAGAGCTGTTCAATCCCCCCCCCCCCTCCGTATTTATGAAGTATGCCTTTAGTGGCGTTTCAGCGATGCCGATTGTCTCGAGGCACTCTGTCTCGTCTCTGTTCGAAGTAGACTTAAGTATATCGCGATTCCTGCCACCCATCATTCAGAGAGCATTTCCGCATACCATTACCACCTTTCCGAACGCTCGTATCCTTGCCATCGTAACTCGTTTGCCCCGTGTCCCTATTTGCAAATGAAACAACTACATTTCAACTCCCCACTCTACCAACTTCTGCTGCACCTCCTCCTCCGGAACGTAGACGGCCATGGCAGCAGAAAATAACGACACATTTTTGAAACCGACAGCGTCAACCCCCCAAGACACCAGAGATGCCTTCGATCTCGCAGGCCTGGGCCACGGGCAAGCCATGGTCCGCAAGTTCTCTCTCTGGAGCATGTCTGCGCTCGCGTTCTGCGTCCTGGGCACCTGGGCAGCCATAGCATCGTCCCTCCAGACAGGACTCTCCAACGGCGGCCCCATCTCCGTCCTCTGGGGTCTGCTCCTGATAACCGCCTGTAACCTGTGTCTCGCTGTCTCTCTGGGAGAGCTCTGCAGCAGCATGCCCACGGCGCTAGGCCAGGCGTACTATGTGTACAAGCTGTGCGAGAGCGAGACAGGACGGCTACTATCCTACCTCTGCGCCTGGACCAACATCTTTGGCTGGTGGACAGCCAGTGCGTCCTTGCTGGCCTTCAACACCAATTTCATCATAGGGCTGAAGCTACTGTACGAACCTGAATGGGATGGCGCGAACCAGCCGTGGGTGAGCTTCCTCATCTACCTCTCCCTGTCGGTCTTCGTGACGGGTTTCAACGCCATGGGCTGCCGAAAAGACCAAGTGCTCCCCTGGCTGAACAACATTATGGGCGGACTATTCGCCGCCCTGTTTCTTGTCTTCTCAGCGGCACTCATCATTGCAGTCGCCACCAGCGACCGACTGGTTTTCCGACGCCCTGGATTTGTATTTGCGACTTGGTTCAACGAAACGGGTTGGCCCGATGGGATCGTCTGGTTCCTGGGCCTTCTCCAGTCCTCGTACGGCTTGACGGCATTCGACTCGGTCATCCACATGATTGAAGAAGTGCCGGACCCGCGCCGCAACGGCCCCAAGGCCATCTACCTGGCCGTCCTTACAGGCGCCTTCACCGGGTTCTTCTTCATGATGATCTGTCTCTTCAGCATGCAGGATATCGAAAAAGTGACCAACAGCCCGACGGGCCTGCCATTCATCGGATTAATACACGAAGTCATGGGCAAGGACGGTGCCGCTGCTCTCATAGCCATCTTTACCTTTAACACAATAGGACAGAACGTGAGTGTCGCCACGACAGCCTCGCGCATGACTTGGGGCTTCGCGCGGGACGGAGGACTCCCCTGGAGTACCTACTTGTCCAAGGTTGATCCTGCGTGGAAAGCACCCGTCCGAGCTATTTGGACGCAAGGCATTCTGACAGCCCTGATTGGGGTCTTGTATCTCTTCTCCACAACGGTCCTGACCGCCATTGTGAGCGTCAGCACCGTAGCCCTGATGATATCCTACGGATTGCCAATTTCTGTCCTGCTCATTGTCGGCAGAGACAGGTTGTGTCCGGGCCCATTCCGACTTGGAAAATTGGGGACGCCCCTGAACTATGTTGGCATTGTAACATGTGTCGTAACGACGGTGTTTTTCTTCTTTCCTAGCAATCCAAATCCAAGCGGGAGTGATATGAACTATGCTATTGCTGTATTTGGCATCATGGTTGTTGTGTCTGTTGGGTTTTGGTTCCTTCGTGGATACCGCACTTATATGAGGACAGAGGAAGTGGACCAAGATATCATTGTCGCGCAGCAGCAACCCGAAGAAATATCGAGGCAGAACTCAATTGCGAAGAGAGAATAGCTCCGTCCTCATGGACAACGAGTGGAACAAACAGACCTTGTCTCCTTGAATCTATGATTTATAAAATATACAATACAAATGTCAGCTCGCTTCTCCGCCAGTTATACGAAGGATTATATGCAATATAAACGCCAGGTCCATGCGTCACCCGTATGTTCTAATATAATAGTAATCGAGCATTATATAGCTCGAACGCTCATCCAGAGCTCATGGAAATACTCCACATCGGCCCAGGGCTCTTTTCGGAGGGCACAAATATGACTGCAATTAATATAATCATCACCTGCAGCCCAACTTGCTACTGAAAGCCCCTCGCCGATTTGCCCAGATTCCAAATGTTATCGCACACCCAAGATCCTTTCTCGTATCGAAGAAGCTCTTTGGGAATTTTGTCAAACATGGAAATATACGCCTGCGACAAACCCGTCGAGTACAGAAAGTCGGCCCATCGAACACGGAAAGGCGGCGGGTTCTCGGGCTCTCTAGTCGTAGGCGCGGGCTTGATGCCCTTCTCGGTGAAGCAGGCTGCTACCTTCATCCAAAGGTTCTTGTCCTTGAGCTGGTGGATGGCAATTGGATAGTCTCCGTATAGAGCGTGCGATATGGCAGTGGGATGGGTATCTGCTCTGGCATATGCGGAGCCGTCGCCTCGAGAATCCGCATCGTCATAGTCGAACTTTTCTTCACCTCGGAAATTAACAAAATTGGCTCGTTCTTCGCCCTTGTGCATCAGGATGCCGACGGCGGCGTCTTCTCCGGTGACGACATTGAATCGTTCTTGTAGGGATACGAGCAGCTGCATCATATCCCAGGTAACGGTGTACATAGACCCGTGGGCAAATGTGTTGTACCCCGAATCGGAGTAGAATAGTTGCCCGATGACAGTGCGATTCACCCTCGCCGTGAGCTGTCCCGTGCTGTCTGATAGCCTCGGGACCAGATATCTATCCCAAAAAGCAGGCGCATTGAGCCATAAATCAGTGTCTAATTTCGAGACAAATTCGTATTTTTGACCGCTTTTGAGCAGCCACTTGTAGAATTCCAACGTCTTGATTGTATTTGCCGTAATGTCGTCTTCGGGTATGTGGTCGAGGACAATCATGTCGCCGAATGTGCGGTTTTCGTATCGAATGGTCTCATTCCAGACACCGCCAGGGTTAGACACCACAAAGCGTGGGTCAAAAGGGGTATCTTGAAATAGACGCATCCACGTGGATCGTATCAACATTCGTCGCTCGACGTCTTGGGCGGCGCATATCACTGCTGCCAGCCATGGACGCCGTGACTGTTTCCCTGATATTGTATCGTGACTCGTCTGCTGTGGAGAGTTGGGAAACGGTAACAGCGTCGGCTTTGGTCTATGTAGCTTCGTGGTGTCCTGGTAGTGGACTATGGTTTCAACGGACCATGTTCGGGCAGAGCGAGCGTGCAGCACAGACAGATAGATGATAAGACTCAGGGCAACAAAGACGCCGAGGAGAATGCAGCGAAAATGTAGACGCGACAACCGCTGCAGGAAGTTCAACTTGAAGCAGCTCTGTTTTGACCGATTTGTGTTGAGCGCGACCATTGTTGAAGGGACCGGTACGCAAAACGGTCGATTCCGCAATGGGGGTTTTGTTGAGTATGGAGGAGGGAGGTTTGATGGGCCTGGCGCTGGAATCTGTTTCTCAGGGGCAGCAAAGGTGTTCGCGCGCCTGCCGCCTTATGATGGAGCGACTTGGCCAGGATGTGCCGACATAAATCTTATTTCGCAGCCTGGGGCGGCTAGTAAGCTCACTCTATGGCAATGTACCTTGACTGGTTAGCCTAGCCAGAGACGAAATCGGGAATGAGGGGCTCGATGCAGGGGCCTAAAAAGCATGGTGCTAGACATTAAAGTACGGAGCGCATACTAGTTAGTATTTATTCGCTTACAACTTAGTACGGCCAGCATGGCTGGCATGGCTGGCATGGCTGACGGCTTGTTCAACAGCAAACATCCAACCGTGATGCTGTGAATTTTGGAAGTGTCAAGCCCAGCGAGGGTACTACCAGTCGCACATGAATTGTTTTCACCACATAGATGAGGTAGACCGTGACACTGCAGCAGCTCCTTCGCGGTTCACTACGCCGTACCTGTTGTACCAAAGGGTCTGGTTCACGACAAACACTAGCCCCGTCGTCCACGGTCGGCAAGCTGGCGAGCCTGAGTCAACTCAATTCAGGGGGGAGGCTGAGGAGCTGGGAGGCTGCGCGGCACGTCAGCGCAAACCTTGATAAAACCCAGCCCAGCCCGGCTTAGTGGACGAGCCAGACGCAAGTGAGGCAGTCGGGCTGCGTGTTTGTCGATCGACCCTCGCTAGGTTTGTATGCGCAAGTACTAAAATTGGGCAGCAGGTGGCAGGCACGGAGCACACCCGCGTTGGCTTGGGTTGGCTTGGCCTCCACTAGTACACCACCACCCGCCTCTGGCTGCCCACATCAGCCGCCAACATACTCCGTACATTTTGTCTTCAACCCCACGTGCGGCCACGGCACGGTAGGAGCAGTGTGGGCTGCTGCAAACATCTCACTCAGCACACCCACCGGACCAGACCCAATCCAGCAGCGCCCGTGGCTTGGCTTGGCCCAGGCGTGACGATTCAACCAAAATTTACGGAGTACACGTCCAACAAGACTTCTTCATCGCACGCTCCATTTTCAACGTCAGAGCTCCAAATTAAATATGGGACGGCACTGCGACGAGGTGAGGAGTCACGAGCCATTTACGGGCTATACCGTTCGACAATTGATCGGTGGTGGTGATGGCAATAACAACCACTAGAGCGTTCACATGTGTACTCCGCATGTACTGCGGATTAATTCCAGGCTTGGCCTGCATTTCCCCGCCTTGTGCTCCGTACTCAGCCACCACCACGTCAAGCCTGCTGCGGCGGATCACATTGCCCGTCTGCAGCCTTCGTAACCAAAATATGCAAACCGGTAGTATGAACTGGACTAAGCCATCATAGGACACGCAAGCGAATGCTTATTCTCCCACAACGTATCATTTATAGTAACAACATAGGCTGAAGTGTCTCGCATTGTCCCCATTTATACGGCAGTGCTGTACTAGTAATGCGTCGCTCCGCACTGTGTATTATTTACTCTTCAAAGTATGTACAGTAAGTAAACCCCCAATTAGTCTCAGTATCATATGTCAATCGCCTGCGTCATACCCTCGATTTCTGGCCCCTTTATTCTAGCTCCAACATGTAACAATAGGCCCTCTTCGGCCAGTCGTTTCCGAAACCCAAGCATCCATCACAGCCTTGTTTTGTCAAATCGTGGCGGTTGTGTCCCAGATGTGTCTTAACATAGCGTTCAAGTGACCCAGATGAGCCAGCACTGAAAAAGACGTTTCGTTACATCTCGAGTTGACAGATCTTTACTGGCCAAGGCCAGGAATGAGCTTCTCAATGCTGTCGAGAGTCTCGCCGAGTCCCTCCAAAGCGCCAGAGTGACCGCCGAGAAGGGGAATGTCGCGACCTTCAACGTTGGTAGGGGCAGCGAGGACGCTGGAGGCGAAAAATGCCAGAGCGGCGAGGGCAGCGGAATTGCACTTCATCGTGAGGAGCGAGGTGGTGGATAAAGAGGTCTTTTCAAGTTGATTTAGTAGTGTATTGGGCTGAGTGGAATGCGTGAAGCAACCTCTTGAAATTTCGGATGCTGGCGATCAAGGACGCATCTTATATGCCGCGAACGGCTAGGATGCTCAATTGACGAACTGAATCATCTTTCTCGCGACATTCAGCAACTACCGTAGCGCTGCAGCTCTAGTCGCGGATCGCAATTAAATCACTTGTTGCGCAATTGAATTCAACCGGCATTGCGGTGTTATACAGATTGGTTTATTCCCCCATAGAGCACGTACGTGCAAAACGAGGCAACACGATGTTCCATGTCGTGATTTTAGCGGGGTTTTGACAATGTGATGCAAGATCGCGGCAGTTGTCACCACCAATCAGGGCCACTTATACTCTCCGGGGCTGCTACCATCTCATCTCAAAAAGGGCAGCCTTACGGATTTGGGAGCTTGTTCTCATATTAGATAGATAAGAGCTACCGATTTGGACATCAGCACTGCACGTACACTGCGTTATCCCTATTCGGCAACTGGCGATTCCGCACGCTAGTAGGATGAGTACATGATGTGATTCTGCTGTGAAATGCATCTTCACGGGCACGGCCAACATGAATACCTTCCACTTGGTGTTCTAAGTTTGCAGCCGATGGAGAAAGACTAGGGGTGTCGATGCCGTAGTCAACCAACCCGTCTACGAGGTCCCGGCGGGGATGGTATCGACCCGTGGGACAAGCGCTTTCTGAACGATAAACACCAGTGTTGTCCCTCGACCGTTGTGATAATGAGATTCGGAACATATTTACTTGTTATGCTGCTTCGAAACATAGCCAGATCAGACCTGGGGGTGGGTAAGCGAGCAAGCCAACATGTCAAGCACCTTGTTTTTCATGGTCGTTTACCCTCGCGGTTCATGCTTCTTCTCCATATGCTAACAGGTCCAACTAAATATCACTGGTGCCCGTTCTGGCGCATCACGTAACTAGTTAGTTACATGCGTGCTTGTGTCCCCATCCGCAATTCCAGTTACTCAGCACAGGACCACATGCCATCGATGCAGGGTTACGCCGTTACAGAAGTTCCCATGGAGTAAACAGGCGGTGGAACGTTTCTCAACGCGAGGCGCCGCACCCTGCAGAGCATGAACCAATAGGCTTGATAGGCTTGTATCAGCTGCCAACGAATATTCTGTAAATAATTGCTGGTGTAGGTGTGGCCATAAACGAGAGAGCAACTTATCCGTGTCCTGGCAAAACACGGCTTCACCATGTTATAATCATAGAATGCCCCGGCTGCTGCGTGACTACATGGCCGACAGTCATCAAGGAAAGCCTTGCAGTCCCATCTGGAAGGAACTCTGCTATGGCGGCAGTCTCAATTCTATGCCAAAGACATACATATCTGCCCCTGACGCATGTGCAGTTTTCTGCCGCCGGTGTTCCATGCAACGCAGCGCCGCCTTCTTCTACCTCTATCCGAGCTGTTGTCATTGCCACAAGCAGTTTTGTATCCCACAGTCCTACTCTTCTAGGCATTGTCGCCATAAGAGATAATGCCCTTCGGCGAAGGAGTGGGTCTCTACACTGTTCCGCAACAAAATGCAAAGCATCGCGCAAAGAAGGGCCGTATAAGGAGCCGCCGGCAACGGTTTGCCCCGTCTTCGCTTTCGTTTTCGCAGCTCTTTCCGCGACCATCCTTCCCGCATAGCAGACAATTTCCTCGAATGCACCGTAGAGTCCATCCCAAGCAAGTCCAGAACTGGCCAAGTCCTGTTGACACATGACCTTGATCCTGACAAGCCATAGTTTCAGTGATAGATCCGAAGCCCGCCCTCCTTCATCTTCGAGCCGCAAACGATTCTTGAGATCTTGGCACTTTGTTTTCCAGCGCTCTATTGCTTGGTAATATGGCAAGCGTGCATATGGTATAGGTCGGGTGCACTCCGCAGCGCCTTGATAAGCTGCACCTGGTCGGACCATCTCCGTTAGGCCACTCATCAGTGGTTGCAGCTCAAGAAACGCGTCCTCGATGTTTCTGAACGGAGCGTTGGACCCCAAACGTACTGGGCTGGTCCGATGCCATGGCCTCGGCTGGCCATTCCCTACGAATTGGCCCTCCATGCGATTCATGAGCAATGACACAGAATGCTTTGTAAGTAAACTATCTATTTGGCAGCCGGGTCCATCTTTTCCATCGTCCCATAGTCTCCATTGGTAAAACAATTGCAGGCCGTGCCGCGCATGCATCATTAGCTCTTTGGTGTCTCCAAGAAGAGCGCATATAGTTGTGAACAGAATATTCGCCATCAGCACCACCTCCTGGCTGGTGCGGTCCACGGTGTCCTGCTGCGCAAGATGCATAAGTTGCTGGACAGCTATATTATAGTGGGTCAAAGCAAAGACGTAGTTATTTTGACTGCCACATTGAGCCGCTGCTGATTTTAACGTTTCGCGAACCTGAAGATACAGATGGACTGCACCCAACGCCAGACTAGCATGCCAAATCGCTGGGAATGACAGACTTGCCCGCGTCACGTCTTTCGTCCAGAAAATGTTGTCAACGTCGGATACAATGTGCGGAATGGTGTGCATACAAAAGGTGTTGAACGTATTTTTCTCTCTGAAAGAGCAATCTACACTGATGGGCGATAGTCCCGGATGAACCCTGATTGTTTCCCGCATCACAAAGCCGTAAGATTTGCCTGGATGTGAGGAATCAAGGTAGCCAGGGCAATCGAGGCTTGCTGCTGTGCAACGTTTGCAAGCCGGCTTCGTTTCATCGCACTTCAAGCGTCGAGTCCTTGAGCAACCATGTTGTAAGTTAATGGCCAGGCTGCTATTACACGGAGCTGGCAGGGAACGGCGGAGGGAATGGCGAAGCAGAAGTCGACGTCGGTCTGTTCAATACGCACCGGCACAGAGCGCAGCCTGTTTTCACTTTGTGTGCCCATCTCTTCCGCCGTTTGGGTACTTCCACCGACCCAAGGCTCCAGCCAAAAGCAGATGTCATAGAGTCTAGCGTCTCACCATTTTTGTGAACCTGGTGGCGGCGGTGATATGGCGACACTGGCATGCAGCTATTCGATTGCAGCTGTGTCGCCTGGCTCCGACTGACTGGCTGGCTGGCAGCCATTGGGATAAGCTGGCGATGAGCTGGTTGACTCGGATCGGATACCCTGTTACTAACGGGCAAACAAATATCCAGACTGCGATTTCAAATATCCATCCTGGCCTAACCCAAGTCGTGATAGGTACCCCACCACCTATTACAGGGGGAGAAGTACCAAGTGGGGGACAGTTTAACTGAGCCATTGAGGTGGCATTAACTCCGCAAGAGATAATGCCTATGCGACCAAAAATAAACACAAAAAAAAAAAAAAAAAAAAGAGCAAAAATATTATATAGCTTATTTAGCTATTTATGTAACATATTTTATTAATAATAAGCTTTAATGGCATCAGCTAGCAAACTCCTGGTAACAGCGAAGCAAGTAGGGAAGGAGAAGACCAGATTGTTAGAAGGCCAGAGATTAAGACCGTTCACAATACAGTGCTACCTTGTTGCTAAGAAGCTACGAATACTTCAGAAGTCTTGTCTATCACTCTGCTTTACCAGTACCCCAGTCGTGACATAGTACTTAGTGTAGACTTTCCCTGTTATTGTGTTAGACCTAATGTTTTGAAATTAATTTTTTGTTAATTAATTAGACTAAATACCTTTAAGAGTTAATCTTTTCTGATAGAAACAGCTTTCCCTTCTAACTAGAGAATATTAACTTAAGCTTTAAGATCTTTGAATTTAAGCTCCATGTGGTCGATGCGAGAGTTCAGATGTTCATCGCGACTGTTAAGGCTTTTGAACCCAATTGTACATCTAGACTCAAAGTTCGCAACTCGATGGTCAAGGTTCGCGACACAATAGTCGAGGTGTTTAACCTGGGCATCGAGATTTGCAACACGATGGTTGAGGTTTTTCACCTGTGATTCAAGACTGGCGACACGGGACTCGAGATTTGAAAATCCGATGGTGCATTTAGCCTCGAGATTCTCTAAACCTAAAGTGAGCCGGTTCAGAGTAGAAAGGACTTGCTCCTCAAACGTAGACATCTGTTGGAAGCTTATTATTAATAAAATCTATTAACTAAATAATTATTTAAGCTATATAATAATTAATAACTTTTTTTTTTTTTTTTTTTTTTAGTCGCTAAGGCATTATCTCTTACGGAGTTAATGCCACCTCGATGGCTCAGTTAAACTGTCCCCCGCTTGCTAACCTAAGTTAGTTTTAGAAAGAAAGACAGCTCCATAGCCCAGAAACTTACTTTATTGACTGACTTGGAGGAGCCAAGACTCGCGTGTCAGAAAGTTGTTTCCATTGTGTATGCAAGAGCTAACCTAAGTCAGTTTTAGAAAGAAAGACAGCTCTATAGCTCAGAAACTTACTTCATTGACTAATGCATACGCTGCTTGGAGGAGCCAAGACTCGCGTGTCAGAACGTTGTTTCCATTGTAAATGCAAGTGCCAACCTAAATGTGGCTGTAAGTTCAGTTTTGGAAAGAATGCCAGCTCCATAGCTCAGAAACTTACTTCATTGACTGATGCATACGCTACTTGGAGGAGCCAAGACTCGCGTGTCAGAACGTTGTTTCCATTGTGTATGCAAGAGCTAACTCAACAATATGGCTGCAAGTTTAATCTGGGAGACTCACGAGGGCAGGAAGCGCTCAAGGAAGGTTAAAATTGCAACAGCTGACGAGACTACTGAGAAGGTTGAAGAGGAAGGAGAATCACCGGTGGACCTGTGGACGTGCTGTCGATGTTAGGACGGTCGTCGCTAGCCTGACTCTAGCTGTCAGCCAGCTGTCCACCTAGGGTTAGCAATAGCTATCACCTGCCCCTACCCATACTCTTTTGCTCTCCTAAATTTTTGCGCTTCTTGTTAACTCTATATCCGATTTCTCTTCTTTTTGCTCGTCCCTCAAGTCTCTTTTCCCTTAAGTCTCTTTTCCCTTAAGTCTCTTTCATCTCGTCGCTTGCAACATAGCGCCATGGAATACACCGAGAAATTCTGTATAAACCAGATGTCCTATGGTTTAAATTTTATTGCATTGCCTAGCCTGCAGGTGGAAATAACCAGGAGTAATTGAAACAATTCTACCTGGAATTGCTTGAACAAGACTGTGGACATTAGATACGCAAGTCGCAAGTGCTAGCGTGCGTGTTGGCGGGGATACTCAATCTCGGGTGATGCCTTGGTCTACGTTTGAGATATCTCCATACGAACCTGGAATCGAACAATACCAATTCTGTTGGATTACACGTGTGGAGTGGTTGCGTGGATACACGGGCAGTGAGGGGGATTTGGACGGGGCCGTCAGACGAGGAATTCTTCCTCCATCAATGTAACACAGCTCTTCCCATCAATGCATATCAATTTGAAACTCTCCTATTTATTCTAACAAATTCCCGGTTGCGTTCGCCGATTACTGCTTCAAGGCAGCATGGACAAGTCAATAGAATCTAGTGAATTAAAGGTACTTTATTTACAGCCTATTTTCTATGGTGATAGAAGGCATTGCAAGTCCCTTCTTTACAAAGAGCTACATCACACTCGGGGTAGCCCCAAGTTGTCAATTTGCCCTGTTGCCGATTGAGGGCATCGTCACTTGCGGGCTGAAGGACACTTCGAGACCGGGTTTGGCCACATCGGAAGCCCTGACAAGCTAGGCAACGGGCTTTTCCCTCGTTTGACATGATTATGCAGCGATTGCTTAGTAAATTCGTCGCTATCTCGAAATAAGCTTCCTTGAGCTTGCCGGCTTCGCGTCGGCCTCACACAACCCGTCAATTAATGCCTGTCGCGACAGAAGCTGTGTATTATAGGCATTCCAAGTAGGCTGCCCACGAAGCTGAAGAATGTACGTATTAATGAAGGTAACCTCTAGGAGGTAGGCCCACGATAACGCCGCTGTGCCGCCCCTACGAAATCTGTGTTGATATCCCTGAGAGCCTCGTAGCTGGTCGGCAAATATCGACCACATTCATTTGATCGTTGTATTTAGCCGCAATAGACGGTATTTCCACCTCTTTAACAGGCTTATCACTAAAGAAACGTAGTATGATTTATGCTCAAGGTTATGTTATTATTGCCCGCTTCTGTTAACAAAGTTGTCTTTTGTTGCCTGTATACACTATAGAAAAAAATAACATAAGCGCGTTATCTTTCTAAGCAATTTAGTTAACCTAAGCCGGCAGGGATAAATTACTATTATAATTACTATATAGCCCTGTCTTTCTTAACCCACGAGGTTATTTTCTGTTAGAATTGCTTCTAGGTAATTCTATTCCTAATACATCTCCATTTTAAGGTCACACAATTGATCAAGTTCGAAACAGCCCAAGAAGAATAAATATTTAGATGGTATAGGTCTATGTTGCCAAAACATAGCCACTCAAGACCCCTTTAAGGGACTGAATTATGCAATTCTATCATACAACACATAATGAAACCCGCCTGTCTATTCGGCGTAGGGACCAAAGCGCCAACGTCTACTATTTTCTTCCACCCACCATCGAGAAATGAATGCGGCCTCTTCCGCCCATAGTGCTATATGACGGCCGTGTATATCTTCCACATTTTGCAGAAATGACGCAAAGTCGAATCCAAGTATGGGATGTTCTTCTTCTGGATCCAATTTGGTATTAGTAAATCGCCACTCAATATTTTCAACCACTGGTACTACGAGACGCAAATCGGGCTGGCGCGCATCCCTCACGCTCAGCATGGCTCGACCTGGGGTGATAATCGTAAACTGCCAATTACCCTGTCCCGTCTCTGTGGACATCTTCTGTTCTCTTAATAGTGATTGGCCCTCGTAGTTGGCAATCAAATCCCCTACAGCCTTTTTATGAGATTCGCTCAAAGATCCAGTCTCAAGGAGTAGGTCCAGAATAGTAGGCAATATTTGTGACGACGCAACTGGATCTTCAACGTTGATTACAGGTAATTGGGGGTGCGAAATGACAAGCGGAACGCGTAGGTTGCCAACGTTGGGGTTATAATACGTGGCCGCGATTTCGTTTTCTGGCACAGATATGCCATGATCGCCGACTACCACGACAAGTGTATCGTTTGCAGCGTCCTGCTCGTCGAGAATGTCGAGGATCTTCCCCAGCCATCGGTCATCATAGCCAATGGTGTTGATATACTTGGACAAGTCGTCCAGTCCATCCGCCACCGGGACATACTCTTCACTTTCCGGCATAGCAAACGGATGATGGCTGGTGCTAGTAAGGTGTGACAAGAATACGCGTTCGTTGTTCTTTCTGGCTGATGCGAAGGAGTCTCTAATATAATCTTCCAGGGGGTCCTCCTTCATGCCGAAGTAACTGATGTCCGGCAAATTCACTCGACCGAACTTGGCTGCTTCGCTTCTTAGGTACTCTCTTGAGACCACATCATGAGGCTCGTATCCTAAGCTGGACAGAAGAAGGTCAGAGTTGTCAAAGTTGACTGTAACCGATAGCATGAAATTCGAATGCCACTTGTAACTGGTGAAGTCATCTTTATCCTGAGCATTACTATTGTTCTCTGCTTTGTTCAAAGCGTCAAAGATCTGAGCCAGACATGGCTGATAGATGTGATGGTTGTATTCGTGGTTGAAATCCGCGGCGAGTGGCGTGATTCCACACAGAGTTCCTGTCAGGCTTTTTAAAGTGTAGCTGGCCGTGGTGTACACATTATTGAAGTTAATGCCCCCTCTCTGTTTTGTGGTAGTATGATGCAAGCCGTCGCTGTAATCGCCGGTAAGGAAATTTGCGTTCGATGTCAGTGTTGTTAGGAATTGTTGAGCATGGTCTGGTAGCTTTCTATCAGCAAAGGAGTTTTCTAATTTATTCCAAATCATTCCGTCCTTTTTAAGAGGAAAGACGTCTTTTCTTGTGCTCTCTAGAAATAGCAGAACTACGTTGCGGATGTCAATGTCCTTCAACTTGTCCCGGAGACCGGGAATCAGCATAGAGTCCAGATTCGAGATCTTCAGAGGATCTAGAGAGGCATTGTAATGCTGCTTAGCGCTATACCAGTCATCAAACCCCTGTGTCTTGGTTTCGGGCGACAGCCATGAAAAAGGCACCGTGTCTGCAAGTGCAGTCCGGTTGTCCCAGTCATAGTTAATACCGTTGCCGTAAAAGGGTTTCAATTCATCCAAGTTCGGCAAGAATGAAGAAAAGTCGACCAATGGCAGCAGTGCTGACGTCCAGGATAAAAATTTGAGAGAACTTTCGTCTGGTCGAATAGCCGTCAGGACGGCTGGGTAAATAAGGACAGACGAGATGGCAAAGTATGCAAATGCTCTTTTCAGAGTCGCTTGTTTTCGGAGTTGAATTTTCGATGTATGGCCGTCCTCGGATTCCACTTCGGATTTTAGCAAGTAAGCAAAGTCATCATCGTCGTCGTCGAGTACTGCCGTGTACTTCTGCCTCTGAGGGTGGCGTGACCGATATGACAGTATCTGCTGAAATGGCCATTTAATCACATCGACAGCAAGGCCGGTTCCGACAAAGAGGACATCCTGAATAATCCACGAGAGCACAACGAGACCAGATGCCACCGCAATCAGTGCCACAAGTCCCGAAAGTAATAAGGCACGTGACGATGCGTCGCTGGCAAACTCGATATTTCGCCAATGTATCTCGGCATCCGTCATAAAGAAAAAGGTAACGTTTATTACGCCAAGCGCCGAGGTGAATGCCGTGAACACCGAGGCTAATGTTATCGCAAGCAATTGTATCGGCCGTGGCGTGCTCCGAACGAAATTATCGAGGAGTAGCCGTAAGAGTATTATGATGGCAACATCTTGTGCAAAGAATGAGCAGCCCCAACGCCGTAAATACACCGCCGGCAATGCGGATAGATGTGTGTAAACATGGACGAACTTTGCCGCAAAGACAGACACGGCTGCAAGAGAGAAAAGGAAACGTCGATTCGAGAAACGAGCGGCAGCACCCCGGACCACCCGCGATGGAGAGAGGCAAGAAAGGAGTGCAAATGGCCTACCCGAGCCAGGCTCAGGATTTGGCGAACGCCGAGCAAGTGTGCTGGAGTCCATCCTGTGCCTCTCAGTTAAGCATTCGCGGGAAAGAAAAACGATTGAACAAGAAGCGAATACCCACACGACATAGTGAAGGGATAAAGAGTGCACAGCAAGAAGGAAGGAGTCCAATGTTGGCCGCTGTTGAGCCTCACGAGGTCAGCTCCGTCACCAGCTCCAGCACTCGCAGCACACAGACAGCACACAGAAGCTCTCGAAATTCTCGGCCTTGCAATTAAGGGGCCGCAGCACGTGTGTCCACCTACCAAACCGATACATTACTCGGGCGAAATGACGCTGCCCCACCAGATAGGTACCAGAATGCACCAGAAGGTACATTGCTTTACGAGGTGCATGAGGCGTGGTACGGAGCAACAAAATAACTCCTCCGTAGTTACTTGGCCGCCCCATGCAGACATGCCTCCACATGGAGAAGGTTTGGGCGTATAGAAACTCAGTCCTGCTGCCATGCTTATCCACTCTGTGGGCATTCTCGCATGCTGTTCTGAGCTTACTGTTTGTACTCCGTCGGGAGCATCTCCAGACCAGCTGATTAGGTACTCCGTCAATACAACAAGCGGCCCCCCGCGCCGTTGGTTCAAACGACACTACTCCGGAAGTAGGCTGATTTGCAGATTGACACTTTCGCGAAGGCAGATCAGCGACGCAGCTGGCAGCCACCTCGCCACCCTCACCACACCACTGCACAGCACGCCACTGCCTGACTGCATCGCACTGCAGTGCGCCTTGGGTCCACCCAGCAAATTCACAGCGAACTTTTGCAAGAGCATAAGCACGAGTCAAATACGGCCGGTCCAGCTGTACAGTACTTTGGCGCATTGCCGTACTGTATGCTGTAGCGGCTTTCGTGTTTTCCTGAGACAGTTTTGGAACTCAGGACACGGTATTCCTTGCGCGGTACTCTTTTGTGAGACTCTTTCTGACGTCCCCCGAGACTCGGTTTGCCAAGCCCAGCAACAACATTCAGCCCACCCACCCCCAGAGCCAAATATAACAAGCCATAGCACGGCATGGCTGCTCATGTTGGTCCCATGAGACTGGAGACGTGCAGGCCAGCGGCCTTGACATTATAATAACTCGTCCGTCTCAACTGCGCAGAAGCAGGCTCAACCCGATGGAGAAGTTCTCGGCCCCCTCGACACCCACCTTCAGCCTTCAGACGAGCATCCAAGTTAGGAAGTAGACAAAGGTACTGGGCATAAGCATGAGGTACCTTCAATCAGCCTTGACCATGCAATCAATTGGCTCCTCTTGAGGGCCGCGACGTGCGACCGGCATTGTCATCCTCATAGAGCCCAGTATTTTCATACAATTAATGAATATGCGCAAGTAAGGAGGAGGAACTGGAATGCGGAGTATGCACGGCTAGATGACTCCCGCTGATCATGTTGGACAGCTTGGCAAGAACATCACATCCTTCCGACTAATCGGATATTGCCCAACGCCAAAAGATCGATACAGGAGAAGAAGTTGACACTCGATTCGTACAAGGTGCCCGTCTCTGTAGCTCTAACCCTAGTCCCGCCGTGTTCATGCTTAAGTCCATAATCGACGCTCACTGGCGCTACGGTTCCTCGGTATGCAACGTTAACCCTACACCCTTGCAATAAGGAGAAACCCTTGGGGGCGGGGGCCACGGCATGGTCGACACGGGACAATTATGTTGACCGCACTGACCTAGTACAATTGACTACATACAATCGGGCCATGACAGCCATGGAGTCTGAAGTCGGATTAAGATAGGAATTATCTTATTTGATAGATATCATCAAGCATCTATTTAAGGACATTGTGGCGGATGTGCCGATGGTCGACTGCCCCGTCGCGTTAATGTTTGACCCGCCTGCGCTGCTTGGCGAATTCATATAGCGCTTTGAGGGCTGCAGCGACATCCTGATTGTCTCTGCCAGAGAGAGACACTCACTCAGCTGGCTAATGTGTCCGTGGCGGACGACGGTGCCGCCCCCAATCGTGCTATTGTATTGCAGGCAGAATGGCTGTGAATAAAGAGGGAGCTCAACAATCACAAACGTCACCCGCCAAGCATGACGAGCGTCCTCTTCGAGATGACGCACGTCACAGACGATCAGCTTCCAAGCATCTACAAGAACGGGCATGTGGCCTTCCTTAGAGTGCGCGCCATATACAATTAGGAATTCACAGTTTCGAACTCTTTACTAGCAATCCGTGGTACCATGGCCCCTTCGTCGGGAAGGCGAGAGCTTCGGTCAAGCAGAGCATCTGATAGTGATGCACGAGGAGTGGAGAGAGCGAACGCCGTGAAGTCAGGTCCGGCTACCAAGTCCTCGCGCCCGTGGACTATCTATCCTCTCTTTCGGTTGCTGCTCTGCTGATGACGCACCCATTGCCTCTAATGCGACGAGAACCAATTCTATGCCAGATGCTAGATAGATGTGATGTTGTCGAGGTTCGTAGCGGAATGCCGGCGAGTTTCAGGTACGGCGAAATGTCGGAATGCTGGAGGATTTGAAGCCCCAGGCATTACTGGCACAAAGATTACACGCATTACCTTATTCCTCCGTCGCGGAGTGTCAGTTCTCACTAGACCTTGGAGAGCGTAGGGACAGTGCTCTACATTACCTTGGCTACGCCTGCTGCTTGGGGTGTACGAAAAACGACGGTCATCATGATGCTAAAAGTGGTACCAGGCATGCATGCATGATTGAATGAAACAAGTATATCAACCCCGGCTATAGACTCCACCTCTCATCGCTTCTTTAAATGCTATTAATTTAATGCCGCGTTTGTACTTCCCTGATGACATACTATCTTTGTAGCGTCTAGGATGGCAACAACGCCATGTAAGTCGATTGGAGCTGGAGCTGTGCTAGCTTGAATAGAGCGGCCATCGATGATGAACTCCACCGAGCCCTTTTGCACGTTTTAGGGGAGGTAGCAATAACCAAGAGCGCCACCGTTAAAAGATTTTCAGGAAGTGCACATTGAAGTCGCTGTAGTTGCCCTTACGCAGAGCTCTCTTCATGCCTTCTTCGTCACCGTCCTCAATCCAGCTGCAGCTGACCGTCTTGGTGGTATTTGCCAGTGAGAAATCTAAATCCGCTTGGTGCAAAGTCGGCAGTCATGGCGTCAAATTTATTCTTTAGTATTGCATACTGTACAACATCAGTAGCTTATCAGGTCGTTTCAATATGTAGAGTTGCCGCCCCTGCTGTGAGCAAACGGCCTTTGGACGACGCAGCGCTATGTAAGTGAACATTGATGGCAATGTCCGCCAGAACAGTGAAACCGGACTTAAGACCCTCCGCTTCTCAGGCAGAAGCCTGGTTAACCGCAATATCCGTGTTGTGTCGAGTCCATGTCAAGGTCGATGCTGGTTGGTCTTGTTATGATATATCTCTATCCGATAAAATCTGGGATAAAGCTAACCTCACAACAATACTACTGCCAATTATATTGCTACTCTAGACATATGCATAACAAGAAAAAGGCCGTGGCTGATGCTATCAGTGTCAATGGGCGTAGCTACATCACGAGCTTATATATTTTTATCTCGTCTGGGTGCATTAAGATGCATCAACCGATGATCTAGATACCCACCTTCCTCAACAGATGCCGCGGAGGCCGCAGATGCAATAAAATCAGGACCTCCCCACCAACCGGAATCCTTAAGCAGGCCACTGCTACTCAGATGAGTCTGTTCCATTCGCGCTTGATAGGAAGAAGTCGCACACTTCCTCGGCTCTTCATATTCTTCAGTTTAAATCAGAGATGTCGTACGGAAGGTCACAGGGATCAAGCTCACGGGACGCACATGTCATTAGTGGCTCATCAAAGTGTTCTTGCGACTGCCGATTGCGCATCGCCGATAGCTTTTTTGTGTTTTCTTTGCCCAGATCAAGACTAGCTACGCGGAGGTCGAGTATCGACGCCTGCCAGATTGGACCTGTCTGCCCGACGACAACCCCGAATGAGAAGAGTGTGACCGATTCTTAAGTACCGCACTCGGCCACTTTGCCAGTGCTCGGGGCGTTCTGTCTGGTTCTTTTGTCCAGTCTAAAGAAGGATCTTGTGGATTTGCCAGCCTGTGAACCAAGCAGTGAGGCACTTCGACAGGCGTCGACGGCGCGATTTCGACCACCGCCCCTGATAGCATCACGTACACTGGTAGCTTTGGTTACATTTCAAGATATTGTATTAAAAGTCTTTTCCTCATTACCCGTCATAAATCTCTCCAACGCGGTAAAGGCAAAGGTTTACTGGCTCTAATCTCCCAAGTGGTGTATAATTATAGATCTACTTGGGCAGAGTGCCTCTCAAAACACCTCCCTTCGCCTGATCAGCTTGCGTCGGAATGTACGACTTGCACTAAGAGGTTCTAAGTGAAGCCCCGGCAGCAGGATCTTAACTTTCACAGTCCTAAAAGACCATGGACCTGCGAGCAGTTTGGTGTCGCGGTGCTTGCAAAATGTGCAATCAGCACAAGATTTGCCAGGACCCCAGAATGTTGTACAGGCTTAAGACGTGACAGACACGTCAATATTATGGGACGAATATGAGAAATACCAGACGAAAGAGGAGAGTGCAAGGGGCCAATAATAGTTCTAATAGACTTATTTCTAATATTTTCCCTAGTAAAATGATAAGCTATATCAATATGCTTAGATTTCTTATGAAAAAGGCTGACATGACAGCAGATGGAAAATGCTGCATCATCTCAACCTACGTCCTCTTCTCTCTGAAAACTTGCCAAGGCTCATGCGATCCGTAGCTTCACACATTATTAAGCTTCAGCCTGCGACTCTTCGCTGCTACTTGCGCCAAATTTATTGCAAACTGCTGCCATTACCTACTCACAGGCAGCTCAACCGGAGGTATAGCTTTTGAAGGCATCTCATGGATCACAGCTCTCATGGCATGATGTTCCTCTGACTCATGTGAAGCGTTCAGCGCCGACAGAGCTGGAGCTGTCCGCCGCCTTCGCCATCTCCAGAATAGAGCAGACATTGCGATTACCACAACGGCGATGACGACGCCAAGTACGATCCCGACAATGGCCCCTATGCTAATACCGCGTGAATCGCCTGTTCCTACATCAATGCTCGTGGGTGCCGGTAGCGGTGCTGACATTGTCGACGTAGTCAGACTTGTCGAAGTGACAGGCTGATCAGACGACTGCCAGTTGATCTGTATCATTGGGGCATAGAGTGTGACCTTGCCTGGCATACTAAGGTTGGGTATTGTCATCTGTCCAAAGGCAGCGCTGGTTCCGCGTGAGCACGTTACTGTTGGGATTATGGTCGAGGTAGGCACTGTGAGGCAAGTTTGTACGCCGGTGTAAACATGGCATTTGTATCCCCTGAAGCCTGTATGAGTCAAGACGAGAAAATGCAACGACGGGTATCAACTTCACACACCTTGGACAGCAGCCAACTGCCGTTTCGCCTGGCTCCAGCTCGAACATGACAGACCAATCTTTGTTCCCGCCTGCTGTTGCTGAGCAGGCCGAGGCAAAGCCACTGGGACATACAACGCCGGGTGAATAGAAGCCCCAGCCACTGAGTGTATCGGGAGGTCGTGATACACCCTCACTGGTGGACGGCCAGCAGGAAGGGTCATCATGGGGTCCTGTGGGAGCACAGGTCTGAGCAGACCAGATGTTGTTGTTGCAGGTGGTACATCCCACTACAGCGTATGTGCAGGCCGGCGGCTGGGTGAAAGTGGTTGTCAATGGCCCAAGGTTTGTCCGAGGGTGCGCCATGTTGATGAGCGCAGTGAGGTTATTCTTTTCGCGAACGGATGTTTCGAGTAGCGAGTACCGGGGTGCTGTGGGAAAAGGGGGTTGGTTAACCGCAGGTCCCCGAACCAACACGGCTCAGCTCCAAGAACTCGTGCCTCGTCCCGTTTTTCAACGGCTCAAAGGTCACACAACTACGGAGTATCGAAGGTGGTGCTGGATAGTTGTACAGGCACATCACTCGTCCTTATAAATACTGTCTAGTATAGTGCTCGCCAAAATGGCTGCAGCTAGCATCTGGTCAGCCAGGGGCGAGGTGGAGACCTGTGTTGGTCAGGCTCTCTGACGTACATATTAACAAAGAATCTAGGTGGTGAAATTTCTTCTCTTGCCCGAGAGTTCGACGTGCCGCGCTGCTACGTGCTGACTCCACGCAGTGGGATTGCTGCATTTGGCACGTGTGATGACAATAATGGCTGGCGTACCCTGTTGAGTATTCCTAAAAGACGTGTAGGCACGCAAGGTAAACCACATAAGAGGATCAAAGTCCCCCAGGATGATGGTTGTTGTTAGGTTCATTTCCTGACGTGCCAGATCCTTCCTCATATTGGTTGAATCTGTCATTTAAGCCGGCTCTGCTTACTTTGCTACTCTTTACGCAGCGTGCGCGGTCGCGTTTTACAGTCGTCCCAATAAAGTAAACCTTCAGGGCAATATTCCGTAGATTCAAGGCTAACTACCAAGTTATGCTTGTCTAGATTGTCGTCTTACGACAGGAGGGCGGAGACAACTCTCGGCCGCTGGTAGCAGCAGCTCGGGTAAGGAATTGAACGTCCTGAAACACACCAACGCTAAGCACGCGTACTCCCGCCTTGCTTCCCACTTAGCGGAGATTTTGTTGGAACACTAACTTTACGGTCCGATCGTCCCATATCCGTACACGCATGCCCACTAACTAAACCACAGATGGTTCGGCGGGCACTGCAGCGGATGTTGCAGGGCATTGGACATGAACTAAGCCAATGAGCACCCACCAAGGATCTACGGCCAGATTCCTTCAGCAGCACCCACCGCTCCTGTTGACGCGCCGCTCGCTTCCTGCACGCCATTGGCCGGGACTACGACATTGCAGCGCTTAACAAGGCATATAAGGCATATTGGACAGCTCAGGTCGTTCATTCGCACTCGGTGTCTCCCTCCCCGTGAAATGTGTAAGGCATGGACGACGCATCAGGAGGAGGTAAACGCAGTAGAGTGCTGCTAGATAATGTGCTATGCAGTTCCCATATGTTCTGTGCGACAGGAATAGAAAAATTCTCAAAGCTTTGGTCAGAGCATATTAATCAAGCAAGCTCTCATTACTTTGCAGCAACGCAATTGAACTTGAACCGTCATCTTCAATACCTGAGTAGACAAGACGTAAACGAAAGGTCTTTCGTAGTAATACTGTATGCGTTTTAGCTCTTCTCCGCTCCCCAGCTGTTACCAGCAACACGCCGAGGAGTCTCAAAGTTTTGTTAACAGTTCTTTCACACACAAGAAATGATGCATGTGAGGTGCCATCGATACTGCTGTTGGTTCTGTCGATTTTTAGCCAAAATTGTATCAACGATTTCCGTGTGTAGGGCCTCTCAGGTGATCTGCGTGCAACTCTTTGGGAAAGCTAAAGCAGGCAGATCAATCTCATTGCTACGAGACTATTGCGGTTGATCCATGTAGCTCTGTACTGAGTTTTCGCTGTGCGTGACGTCGACCTTGATACAGAAAGACACCAGACAAATGTACGAACTACTTTGTTGAAAGAGGCAACGCTTTTGCGAACAACCATCATGAACGAGGAAACGCTGCCGCACCAGCCAACTCAATTATCAATCATGGATCCAGCCGCCATCCACGTTTAAATACGTAACAACTCCTTTTGTCGAGCCAAAGCACACGCCAACCACCACACTCGTGCGCTGGTGTCTGATCCAAACCAGCAACGCGACTTCAATTCAGTAAAGCGATTACGGAGGGAGCCGATTTAATTTATAGTGATCTCGTATGTAACAAGATCAAACAGTTAAGCGGGTCGGTCTAAGGTTATCAGATATGAGCGGTCTTCGGTAAGGCAATTCGGACATAATGGGCACGGGAGCAAGGCTTGAACAAAGACACAATTTAAAAATGAAGGGGAAACTTGTTGACTCACTTGGACGGTCGGCCTAGGCCCCTCTTATAGCTAATCTACTTGACTTGGCCGAATTGGTCAAGTCCACAATCCTCGTGGGAGCAATTCCGTCAGCAAATGAGGCTCCTCTTCGCCCATACGCTACGAAATGTGGCAACGTAATTACATGAGTTGAATACATTACACCGCCGCATTCTTTCTTTGGAGATTACACTACAGAGTTTGATAACATATTGAGCAATCCAAATTGTCCAAGTATACATAATAAAAATTTTGCCCTCGTCTGACACGTGACGTAGCATACTGTTTAGAAAGGGTGCCGATGCAATCTGTACTTGTAAGCATTACCTAATATACACATGCATACAACATGGTTTTGCTACTACAGCCCTGAGATTTGAGTAATTCGGTCCATTGCTCCTGGAATTAAAACCGAGACTCGAGAAACGCAGTCCGGTCTGCCTCAGAAATCAATACACTGGAGAAATGGTGTAGAATATCAAGGCGGCGAACCCAGCACAACATGGGTAAGATGTATTGTTTCGCCACACTTTCTCGGTAAATTATATAGAGTTGTATTAGTTTGTATTCTCTACGGGATAATTCTCGATTCCGATAAGCAGAAGCAGACATCTAAGCATGAGTCTGATTAAGGTCAGTATCCCAACCTGTTTTTCGCGTAGCAAATCCGGGATTTTGTTACTTTAAGCACAATAAGACACAGTGCCGAACAGCCTAATGAGTTTCAAACTTAACCACTATCCTATTAAAACTGCCTGCGCCACCTCGCCAAACGGGTCAGAAAGTAGTTCTGTGAAAGGCTAGGCTATCGCGGCGCGTTTCGTTCTCAGCTGCTTTACCGGTTTGTAGAAATTCCGTTTGATGCGTCACTTGCTTCTTGGGATAAGATGATCTTGTCCAGGCACCCATGCATAACGTTGATATTTCTCACGCTTATATACTTAAAATCACATCCTAAACAATACACCACGAAAGAGCTTATTTGATGTTTTTTTTTAGGTCTTCTATGTTACTGTACAAGTCAGAGTTTACTGTTTTACAGCCAATCACCTATAACACTTTGTTGCTCTGAGGAAAATGTCCGTGTCGGCGGTATTGTGGGTGAAGAGAGTGAAATGGCGTGAGTGAGAGTGGGTGAGTATGCGGCGTCGGTTTTCATCAGGCATACACGGATGCCAATTATCTCTTGGCGGCGGTTTGGTTAAAACCGTCTAGCATTGTCTCCTTCATCTGATCCCTTCTCGCGGCCGCTGCGTCCTCTGCTTTTAACTGCCCAATTCCCCTCTTCTCGTCGCTTCCCTCTACTGACGCTGAGGTCTCAATGACACTCTTGGCCACAGTCTTGGCCTGTGCCTCCCCTACTTTACCGTAAACGCTCAGCCCAGTGGCAATCATGCCACCAATGTCACCAACATTACCCGGAACCACCACAGCAGTGCCTTCTTTGGCCAGATTGCCAAATGCCTCCACGTATTTCTCGGCTACAGTTAAACTGATGGCACCTTGGGCACCTTCTCGTCCCTCAAGGATAGCATTTGAAACGGCATCAATTCCTTCGGCGGTTGCGCGAGCCTTGAGCCGAATTGCCTCAGCATCACCATCGGCTTCGTTAATACGCTCGGCACGCATGGCCTCAGAAGCAAGAATAACACTCTGCTTTTTACCCTCTGCAATATTGATAGCACTTTGCCGTTGGCCCTCAGAGTCAAGAATTTCGGCTCGTTTGGATCGCTCTGCCGTGACCTGTCGATGCATGGCCTCAACCACAGCAGCGGGAGCATGGATATCTCGAATTTCGTATCTTAGGCAAGTAACACCCCATGCCTCGGCGGCATCATTGATGGCAGCGGTGATGTTAGTGTTGAGAGCCGCGCGCTCCTTCAGGACATGGTCCAGAGACAGTTGACCGATCTCGGAACGCATGGTTGTCTGAGCAAGTTGGGAGATGGCGTATTCCGCATCCTCGACGCCGTAGCTAGGACAACCCGAGATCCAGGGTTAGCAAAAGTGTCGAGTGTACGATAATGAACAAACAAATAAAGAAATGCAAATCAAGTGCGACTGCAAAGTAGGGTTGCGAAGGTTGGCTCACCTGGCTTTGTAGGCGTCAAACACCCGGGTGTAAAGAACACCGTCGAGCTCAAGGGTCACATTGTCCGCAGTTATGGCGCTTTGACTGGGGATTTCAATGGCAACTTCTTTGAGGCTCTTGACGTACGCAATCCGATCAAGAAAAGGGATCATGACTGCTAGGCCGGGCTCTAGGATGCGATTGAATCGACCCATGCGCTCGACGATCCATGCCGTTTGCTGAGGAACAAAGCGAACAATCGTATTGGCTGGAAGCCGCGGTTTCTGGAAATATGAGGGCAGCGGTCCTGCAAAGCCGGCAGGGAGGAGAGCGCGGCTGGATGAGGTGAAGAGGCGAGCTTGTGGTGAAAGCAGCGGAGCCCTCAGAGCAGTCCTCGTCAATAATGAGGCCGCCATGATAGGCAGTTGCGTACGTCTGAGCCGCGCAATGCGAATGACGCCGCTCAAGAGCCGGGAACGGGTCGATCTAGGCGGAGATGTTGTTGTCTCGAAGGTTGTGGCCAGCGGAGAGTGCCAACGGGAGAACAAAGCCAGCTCTCCGTAAACTGTACGGAGTAACTGGCCGGAAATCAGATGCCTAGTCGACCGAGCTCCTAGGAAAGAAGTGGGCCGATATTTACCCGCCAGCAGGAGCCTCTCGCGGCGGCCGAATTACGGACACAGAGTGGCCCGTGGCAAGACGCTCCCAGAAAGGTTCGGCGGTAACTAGGGTTTGCGCTGTAAGTACTCCGTCTTGTCCGTATAGTGGTTGCGTTGGAAGGGGCCACTTGACAAGCTAATGGTCTAATGAAACAGCAACTTGTACCTGCCTGCCCCGCGCCAGTGTTTGCTGCCACCACACCTGTTGACCGAACATAGATCTCGTCAAGCCCAACACCTCCCACCTTGCCAGTTCAACCCGAATTATCCTCTGATCGCCTGCAGCTGCCACATTTCGCACGCCTGCAAACACATAGGACCAAGGAGCGGCTCTCGCAAGCTCCCCCAAAATGACGGCCAAGATTCCGCGGAACTTTCGCTTGCTAGAAGAGCTTGAGAAAGGCGAGAAAGGCCTCGGCGCCGAGGCTTGTAGCTACGGTCTCGAAGATGGCGAGGATCTATTGATGAGCAACTGGAACGGCACTATTTTGGGACCACCTCATGTGAGTGATCATGCTCAGGGCTTTCCAGCCTTGAGTCAGAACCAGACGAAAGGCCTACCATCCCGTCTCCAATGCCCGCTACTTGAATGACGAGGCGCATGATGGAGGGGCATCACACGACAGCCTCACAGCGCAAAGTTGGCATGAAGTCATTCAAACATATTGCTAACATTTTTTTACCCGCGCGGCACAGTCTGTTCACGAGAATCGCATCTATAGTGTCAAGATGCACTGCGGTGAAAAGTACCCGGATGAGCCACCGACCATTCAGTTCGTTAGCCAGGTTAATCTGCCGTGTGTCGATCCCCGCAACGGCATGGTCGACCCGAAACAGCTTCCGTGCCTTGCCCAGTGGAAACGAGAGAATACCATGGAGACAGTCCTAATTGAATTGAGAAGGTAATACGCCTTAGATCTCTACATCCTGCTCACCCTTTCTCATACTCCTACGCAATGCTCATAATTTCGATATCGCTGACATGGCTTCAGATACATGGCAGCCCCGATGAACAAGAAGATTGCGCAACCACCTGAGGGCTCAACTTATTCATGATTTTCAGAACAATATACTTCGTGAGGAATTTAGATGATACTGTAGAAGGCATGGGGCAGTGAACAAGAAAGATCATCAGACCAATTACAAGACACTGTGGAGATATCATACAAATCTACGGCTTTTTGTCAGATCAAGCATTGACTTCGACTGTCTCCTATCTCTGCACGAACCACATATTATATTATCTCCGGCCGGGCATATGCCTCTAGCCTATTCACTATGGTGCTATTCATACAGAAGCCAGACCAAAATCTCAACTGCGTAGGGGTATCTCAGCGCTTGAGATTTCCGAGCCATTTGCAAGGACATATTCATCTCCCTCAAAACTCCACCATGATCGAATCAAGCAGATTATCATTTTCATCCGTGATGACGATGCAGTCCCCGATTCTCGGTTCACAGACACCAAGCCCAAAGCGTAAGTTCATATACACCAAAAGGACCGGAACAAATAAAAGGAGTAGAAAGAAAAAAACAAAGGGGAAAAAATGGTCCATGTGATAATGCCCAAACAAAGGGTATATGCCAAAAAAATCATCATGACGGGAAATTCCCTCTCATACCGCAGATCATAGAAGAGGCAAAAGAAAATCAGTATCGAATTGGTCGATATACACATTTCATTAACGTATTCATAACAAAACTCAACCGTCATCGCCCCACCATCCAGGTTCGCCAGCATTGTATAAAAAACCTGGCCCGACGGCGCTCAAACGTGCCATATTGGTACGGGTCGTTCGCTTCACAGGTACAATAGGGAATGAATCAGGCGAAATCGGGCTGTCTGGACGAGGAACATCCTCGTCTGCAGCAGTCATCCTCGTTTCGTCGTCAGCGAAATCTTGCTTCTTCATGTTCGGTCTGGAGAAGCTATGTGGGTGCAAGAAGGACGGTGAGCCCGACTTTGGTGATTTGGTGGCCAGCTTGTCACTGCTCTGTCTATAGCCACTTTCATGCCATGGCACAGCACGCAAGATCTCTGGGCCCAACGGCTCGGCAACAGGTGACGTTGCTGATTCCCAGAACCGAATATCGTCCAAATCTGGGCTGGGCTCAGTATCATCAAAAAACAGTGGCACATCTAGTTGGCTTTGGGTGCTGGCCGTTTCGCGACTAGACGAAGATTTGACGGATCCGTTCCCGTTTGGCAGCTTTGGCAAAGAAAGTGTTGGCGGGGGGCCGGATGGGCTTGGGAGAGAAACGCCACCTCCGAGAGTAAGTCCCGACGTCTGAATAGGTGCGATTGAGAGCTTCATGGGTTCAGCACCAAGTTTCTTCTGCGTACTGGTGCTCTCTCGGAATGACGGCGGAGCAGGAAATCCAAAGTCAAATGTTTCGCCTGTGATTGTGGTCTGGGAACCTTTGGATTGATGCCTTTTCGCTTGTGTTTCCTCTGATGAGGAGTCCCCAATGTCAGATTGCGCATTATTGTATTTGTCATCCACCAGAGCACTATTCTCCTGTTCAGCTACTTTTTTCGCCACAGCCCCTTCCTGCTGGACCTCTTCCGGTGCTTCTGACATAGGGGCCTGGTGCATAGCTTGTTGCTTGTGTCGTAACGCTGACAAAAGCATTTCTTCTTGATGTGTTACCGCCATCAATCTGCTGTGGCTCCGTGGGCCGTCCATAGATGTATGTGCAGAACGAATATAGAAGTCCACAGACGTAGGACTCAGCGGCGGTGTCAACTGATCTGTTGATGAGGTTCGTTGCGGGACAGGTGACTTTGGTATAATGCTTGTATTTGTTGGCGCGGTTTCTCTTGTCTCGATCTCTACATCCGAGGGACGCCGGGCCGGTAGCATCGTTATGGCTCGAGCTTCTTGGATACCATATCCCGCCTCATCCTGCCATGTGGTTGTCGAGTTCAATGAATAATCGGACGTGACTGAACTTCTAGACGAAGAAGCAGTTTGTAATGGGTTCGTGTAAGGCGTTCCAGACTTGGGGCCGATGCTTGCTGGAGTTGTGTGTCTATCCTCAGGGCTCCGTATGGTGATGTGTTTGTTAGTTGTAGGGACACTCGTGCGTATCCCCTGCTTCCTTGATCGACTTATCGTATGGTTGCGTTGGTCACTAGGTATCGAGCCTCGACTTGACTTTACCCGCGCTGCTGCAAGGAAAGGGGCCAAGTCTTCTGTAATCGTTGTGCGTTTCATCGGTGCAGACGGGGGACTTTGGAAGGCAGTTGGTTCCTGCTCAATCTCATCGTCTTCAGAATCAGAGGAAAGTACCAGGACACTAGTCTGAAGCAGGTCAGTCTCTTCCAAAGCCCTGTCTGCACTTTTTGACATCTTTGAGGTTTTAGTACGGCGGCTGGAAATACTTCGTGCTCCGCCGCCTGGTGATAATTTCGAATCAGGTTTAACAAAGACTGCCGTCTTAGGCGTTTCCGGGACGGCAGGACCTAGTCGGCGAGCTGCCAACTCATGTACATCCTCCTCTTCCCGTAATCCTTCTATAACATTCTCCAACATTGGTCCTCCATTTTCAGCCACCTGCAGGCCAGGTGTTGAACTTTGTCTCAAAACGTGTCGCATAGACATTTGTTCATAATGGTCATATAGAGACGGCAAATCCCTGAGGGTGTCAGGCCCAGGTCGATTACTATCACTAGTACCTGGTTGAGATGTTTCGAGGACCGGAGAACGGATGTCCTCTTTGGTATGTCGCTTTTGAATTTTTCGGGAATTTCGAGATCGTGTAGACAATGGCGAGAAAGGTGATAGGACAGAGGGAGACCTTAGCATGCGATCAAGTCCGGAGGTTGTGTTCGGGCTTTTCCCCACCGCATCTGTTTCCCGCCGAGTAGCCTGGGCAAGATCCAGCCTTGGAGGCTTCTTCCTGGCTTTGGCTGAGTCCTCGATTACTGGGTTCCGTCCCAATTGCTCCAATGTGGGGAGGCCTCTCGCCATTGCAGAGGACGATGTTTGTTGAGAAATCGACAGGGGTAGTTTCGATTTATCGTACCATGATCGAATTGTGGAGGAAGAGCGACTCTTTCTTAAGGCTCCAGTCGTATCTGTATGCTCAGTCTCAGTTAGAGCTGGGAAGTTCACCGCATTGAGCCGCAGCGGATGTGGCATAATATCCGAATCTTCATCCCAACCTTCTTCGCCATTCGCGATGACAACCTGGTGGTCATACTCATGACGTCGCGACTCTGACTCGAGCCGGCTCGTAGATGCGACGGGAGACCCGTCGTCACTCGTAACAGAAGACAGGGCATCGTCCCAGCCACCTGGGGCGTCGATGCTAAGAGGTGTTGAGCCCAAGATCTTATGTGCCTTACTCATTGGCGGCCCATCTGCCGGCAGTTCAATGGTCGGTTTCTTGCGGCCGGATATTGAGAATGGAAATCGAGCCATGTTTCCGATGCTTCCTCCGGCGGGTGGCCCGACGAGCAGCTTCCCAACGCTGCTATCTCGAACACAGAGTGGCGATCCTGGGACAAATCATGTGCAATGAGATGATATTTTTGTTCAACTTCAACAAAAGAGAACTAGTGAGTCGATTCTCTAGAAAAATCGACTCATTCGACATCACCTGGAGTTGAGGTCCACTCACGAATGCTGGGCAATAGCGGCCAGACCCGAGTTGCAGTGGAGTGCCTTCTTTGTTGTAAGGATGCACGGAGTAACTGTGTGACTAGTCGAATTCGAGCAGCTCGTCCAAGTAAGATCGATCTCAATATTATGAACAAAGCGCGATAGTTGAAGGGGACAAGGACATGCAACTGCAATGCGAGGCGCGCGAATAATTGCGTTCCGCTTGCGAGGTCAGGTCGAGCAAGTGGCATGTGCCTCCCCCTTCACAGTCTGGCAAGAAGCAATTCACGAGTACAGCCGGGCGACGCGTTGAGCAAGGGGATGCTTGCTAGCCGACAGCTAAAAATCATAAAAATGAAATGGAAATCAGTACCAAATTTTCCCGACCAGAGGTGCTTTCGGCTGGGTTCTGCGACCGGACAGCTGTGAGCAAAAGCGAAGTCTTCGATCACGAATGATGTCGTGTGCCAGAGTCATCAAACAGTTATGCACAAGGCCGCTAAGAGAATTGTATTGTACGATGGAAATGGGCGGCTCGTAAATTGTCCGAATTGCGATGGCAACACGCATCAGGGCCGCAACCAGCCCTCATGGACTGGCTGCCTCGGGCAAGCTGTGGTGGCTGGCCTTGTTCGTCTGGGGTCATTTTGCTTGTGGCGGATTGGTTCAAGACTCGGAAGACTGACAGATTGACCCTCCAGCAATCCTTGAATATCGCTGATCCTAGCCTTCAAGGATGTTAACGATGACGGCGTGGTGCCGTTCGCACTAGCTCGAGTTGGCGAAGGCCTCGAAACTAAAGATGGCTTTGACTGCATTCATCGCGCGCCGCTGGGCCAGGGGGTGCCTTCACGATAGTGCTCCGTAGTGGTACCCCGTAGTAGCACTCCGTAGAGACGACGGCATGGATGGCTTGGATGGCTTGGGATAGCTTGGATGGAAACTTTCTCAGCTTGCCAACCAGCTAAAAATTGACGCTACGGAGCTGGGCTTTCGGGTTTGTCTGGTCCCGTCTGGAATGTAGCCTGCCATTCTACATGGGGAACTCGCCATTTCCTCAGCTGGGCTAAGAGGGCAAAAGTGATAGAAAACTCAATCAATTAACTAACAACTGATGCGCCAGCGGCCACCTGCTGGTCTGAATTGACAGGAACAATAAACATTGCGCAAAAGTGTACTCAGTCATGGCGGCAGCCGACTCATGACTTCTGCAATACGATCGACAATTAAAAGGGAGTCCTGTCCTGCACAGACCAGCTTCTAGAAGGCGTCTAGCATGCGAGGGAGGGGGGGGGGGGATGACACAACGATACCTTCAAATCGTGAGCATGAGTGGTGGAATAATTAATGCAATACGAAGTAGGCGTCTTCATATCACCGAGTTGACACGTAGGCTGTCCAGCATCACTACAGCATCTTGGTGATCCGTCGACGGCTAGAAGTTCGCCAATAGAGGTCAATATTGTAACGCTGGACAATTTTCAGGGCCGATGAATCGTAAACTACCCTGGTAGGCGCCAGTCTCGACGTTTGCCCATCGTTGGTGCTCTCTGAGGGTTGTATTAGTTACTAGTGAGCTATTATGAACAAAATCTGACTCGGCGAGGATCCTTGTCCTGGTATCGAACTCTCTTATTCCATTAGTTACTATAATTCCGGGAAGGGAGATGCCGCTGCCCACGGTGCCATGCGGTTTGCCGGCGCAGGGTCAACCATATTGTAACAGGGAAGCAAGCCCATGTTGTTTGTCTATGCTTGCACTAAATAAGCATCAAGCTCGACGAGAGACAGCCGGATGGGGTCCAAAACAAGGAATAGGAGTTGGCAATCAAACATTTCGTCTGATGTACACACGTACTTCTGAAGGAAAACAACAAGACCCTGTCCGTCATTAGTCAGGTGCACATTCAACCAAACTAGACGGCCAATGTGTGGGGATCAGGAGATGAGATGACGATAAACTGCCCTTCTCGGTTTTCTCCATCCCCCCATCCTAATCTCCGTGTTTGCTTTTTTTCCCTTTCTCAACCCCATCCGGCGCGTGGTAACTAAGGCTCTGTCTCAGATGACTGACTGCATCACAGCTTCTCGGGCAGCTACCCTTGACACTGAATCGCGGAGATCCAATCGTCTTCTTGTGAGACAGCGCCGGTAGTCCTCGTGGCGATTGACTGATCAATTCATGCCCCGTCACCTTCCCATCAGTCTCAGCTTCCGACCGCGAGTGTGGCGCTACGGAGTACCTAGTTGCAAACTGGAGGAGCCCCGAAAAAGCTTAGCTAGCTGGCTAGCCGTGATGACGACGGAAAGGGGTCGGTGGCTCTTGTGGGCAATTGCTGGCGGGACAAATGCTAGGTCATGGATACTCCATACCTACATGATGCTGGTGATGGCGAACCCATTTGTTACGGGGTACACAGGTAGAGTTGAGATGAAAGAACGAGAGATCGGCCCCCGGCTTGCCCTGACTCCTTGAGTCAAACGCCGTATCTCCGGGCCTGCTTGGCCTGCTGTGAAACTGCCATGACATGCGCGACACAAGCATGTATGTAGTTCTGTGGCTGTGGAGTCAACAAGTCATGTACGGAATACACTTCGCCCGTGTATTATACCTCCTCAAACCACTATTTGCATAAGTACATTGTGTTAATAGGGGCAAGGCAAGAGCCGGCGATGGCCGAAATTGTATGCAAGGAGAACGTCAAAGCGCTCAATTTCAGTTGCTGTTGCGGTTGACGCAAACAACTCATCCTGGTCATTACTTGGATGTGCTATTAAACGCCTTTTTACGGGTGGACTTCAACGTCGGTCTGGGGGTACGGAGTGAGTAGTTATGTAATATGCGTTGTATGTGTATCTACTCCGTAATAAGCTGGGATTACCCGTACCTAAGCGTGAAACCCGACAGCCTGGATGAGCAGGTAACATTGTAATTGGACAGTCGTGCTTGCCGGCATCTGATGTGAGAAGGGCATGGAGGTTGCGTCGGATTAGATTGGCTATTGGGGTACTCTTTGACTTCGTGTGAAATTCTTGTCCTATGGCATAGTAGTCCTGTGCAATATCGACGTATTGTACTCCGTACGTAGTATGCTACTAGACTGGCGATACATGGTAAAGCGCAGTGATTCCCCTCGGCAATCGAGCTCCATGGATAGCTATAGGTTTCTGCGAGCATGTTTAAGGCAACGAACGACACGTATCAAATATCGATTAGCAAGATAAAATTAACAGCCTGTTAGTTGCAAGGTAGACCATCTCAAGTCAGGCCTGGGGCTATGAGATGAATCAAAACGGCTAAGCACCTCAGGGTATGTCAAAGTGGCAGGCAACTAGTAACCATGAGACAGTCGCTGCATTTTTCGGCACATAAATCTCGTCAATTGCGGATATATCTGGGGGGCTGACATTAAGGTAGATCATTCAATATGGTGATGATGTAAAAGGTGAGGTACAGTCAATCTCGCAGCTTTGCGCGCTCGTACCCTGTTAATTGCAATTATGCAAGATTTCGGGAAGCCATGGTGCTATTCCCAAATTGCAACCCAATGTAATTAACTTGCTCCTTGCGCCATGCTCAATTTCCCCCCTGGTTGTGGAATCCAACGCCAAAAAAAAACACAAAACAAAAATCCACATCGTTGCCTCCTGCTAAGAGCATTACAGATACCTTGTCTGCAGCCATTCTTCATTCCTCATTCGCAGGTCCAATCCATACCGCGCCCACCATTTCCTCGCCCTGTTCTGATCCTGATCACCAATACTATCCTCCAGTGCCTCTTCGATGTTACATGTCCTAAACTCAACGAGCTGCTTCCTGCCCTCCATGCCTTCGAGTTCACCGTGTGCAAACTTGCGCCACCATTCTAGCACGTGTACGTGCTGATGAATTGTAGAGCTGAGGAGGACTTCTGGGTCAAAGACGAGCTTGCTGTCACCTTTGAGACGACGCCAGGTCTCGAGAACCTGGTCTTGGCCCCAGCGGGAAGCCACTTTGGCGACGGCATCGCCATGAGCGATAGGTATACCCGAGGCGTCCCACCATTTAAGGACATCCGCTTGGCCATGCTGGCTAGCCCAGAGAAGGGACCGGCCGGGGCGGAGGACGATTTCTTCATCTTGGGCGGCGGCGTCCCGCCACCATTCGAGCACAAGAAGGTGGCCGCGGCCGCTGGCTTGCTCGAGAGCTGTTTCGGTGTAACGCAGAGGCAGGCCAGATCGCCGCCACCACCAGTCGAGGATGTGGACCTGACCGTTCTTTGAGGCTATGTCTACGGCTTCGGCGTCATATATGTGCTTTTCACGGAACCATTTGCTTTGCTTCCAGAAGTCGAGAACGTCCATTCGAGGATAGTATGCCGATGCGTTCGTGGGGAGTGTTGTGCCGTCAAAGGCTTTGAATAGGTCGGGTCGATTAGCTTCCATGTAGGCGAGTACATCTATCAGAGCAAAGCGTATGATGAGCTTGACGACGAGTGCGGGGACGTATTGGAAAGTTGGTGGCGATTGGGATATCTTTTTACAGATAGCGGCAGAGTTTGCTGTGAGGACGGTCCATTCGAGTTCATGTTCGTAGACTTTGAGAGGGTCGGTGGGATCTTTTGGTTCTAGGGACAACGTAGGTGGCATGGCGAGATTGGTGTATATGCCGAGTGCTTTGGCGAGTTCCCAGTCGCCAGCATAATCTAGGACCATGGTCCAGATTTCGGGAGGGAGTTTCGAGCGGATCTTGACATTAAAGTCAGGTACTACAGCGGTGGCTGTGGCGATTTCGACATCTCGTCCGAGACCGAGCAAATTAGCTTGGTTTTGGATGATGGCGAGCACTTCATTGAACCCACTCCAATTGGGGACTCTTTTGGGATTAAGTTGGCCCTCGTAGTGCCACAAGATTGGCGCCATAGCACGGATGTAATTCCATTTTCTGTGAACTTTGCTCAGCTGTCGCTTGGTCATTGGGTGTGACCACATGTGCGTGCTCATGCCGGGGACAAGGACGATGCTCTTTTGAACGTCCCATCCTCGCAGCACTTCCGCCAAGAATGTGTCTGCTACACCAGCGAGCATCTTAGCGATGCCATCCGCATCCAGCGGGACACAAACTAACAGGTCTGCCCACTCCACCAACTCAAACGCCTGTTGTCGAAAGAACTCCACGTCATCCGCCCGCTCGCCTTGTCCCAAGGCCAGGCTCCGATTCTCCATGACGATAATGGTCTGCGTAAGTCGCGGAACAACATCGTCGACAATGGCTCGCATCTCAATATGGGGGTTCTTGGATAATCGCACGACCAACGCTTGAGCCCACGATGTGTCGCGGGGTCCAGTGGCGGCAACGAGGAGCCGCAGCTTGCGATGCTTCGAATTCATGTCGTGCATTGACGAGCATGACGATGCCGAGGAAATCAGGCGTGGCTGGAAAGACGAGTAGTTCGCCATGTTAATATAATCTTCGAATCGGGGGACATGATGACCAGCCCGGCTGCTGGCTCTCGAGTAGCAGCTCGAAGCGGTGTGCGGTCCCAGACTAGAGGGTCGTTTTGAAACAGAAGATTGGCGGCGAACAGATTTGGGCACCAAACGAAACGGCAGCAACGATACACCGTATCAGACCGTTATTGCGTAGCAGTGCAGCCGTGCATACTAGTATGTTTGCGTCCCAAAAGGAGTGGGTGAGGTTAAGTGATTGGTTCACTGGCGATTATTGCAGAAGGGAGAACAATACAGTGTCATGCAGGTTGAATCGAGCAGAAGCCCAGTCAGGTGGCAAAGACGGGCCTGACGACACTTCACTGGCTCAAAGTAACTAGTTAGTCAGGACACCGAACAAAGTTAGAGGTACCAGAACAGGTTTGAGCGTGGGGCCAGCGAAGCTGGTTATAGAAGTTGCCTCCAGCTACGGCAGAGATGGCAGGGGGGGGGGGGGGATTAACTGCTGCCTTAGCGGCATCTGCACGCTGGCCTGTGAGAGCCGCAGCAACCCGCGTTCCAGCACATGGGCTCACCAAGATGATGTTGTAAATCTGTTGATACGATGCTATCCAGCAAATGCGCTGGTGCGGTTCTCCTCGCTGGCTGCCAAAGCAGAGGGCGTCAAGTTTGCTGCCGCTTGTACTAGGCTGGGCGCTGGCCCACGAAAGCCGACCAACTTCGATAGCGACAATGTACGGAGTACTGGATATATTATATGTAGAGTCATACGGCGCATGACAATTGTTTGTAGTTTACAAAGTTCTTGCCACCAGCTGCTGAGTTCAGAAGTACTTTTCACCCCATTCGGTTTTTATTATTTATTTTGGCCAGAAAAGTGCAGAGTTCCCATTTACCTTTTGGCATTGAAGCCTATTACGGGTGACCACACAGCCCGGATTGTGTGATACATTAGACCGAGGATAAAAATAAGGGCTTTATGCTTTATGCAGCTTACAAATATTTGTCGGCTTTCGTGACTCAGAATCCCGGTTGTCGCACAAGGATTTAAGATGAGTGATGATGTCGAGCTTGGAGGATCAGAGTGATGTAAATAGAAATCTTAATGCTGAGAATTTCCGATATGATTGGCGTTCCATGGTAAGGTTTGTTGTTTGTGCTGTTTGTGATTTTGGTATGTTCGTGCTTTTGGTCCGGGTCCGGGCGATGGCGGGACGTGGGACTCTTGCCCCACCACCGGCTCAGCTATATGGACCAGAATGTCCTCCAAAAAAATTTCAGAACTTGTTGATCCTCTAGCCGTCGCGACCGAACAGCCACAGCTTTTGCGGATCATCAGTTTCCTGTCTTATTTACTGTTCATCCATCACTTCGTGGTCTTCCGCGTCTACACCCCTCTGAGCCTCATACATCTTCGCGCTCATTGCTTTTCCCGCATCTGCCCGCCAATTGTCCACCGCAATGTTGGATCAAATGGCAAATGAAATCAAACTCATCTCGGGAAGCTCTCACCCAGAGCTCAGTGCCAAAGTTGCCAGTCGGTACGTTGCGTCCGCAGCATGAACACATGCCCACGAAAATTTGCCTGGATCATGTTAATGCCGGCCCTGCTAGCCCTTCCAATTAACACGCTTGCTCCGATGTCGGCGGTATTAAGTCACTGACAAGACTCCAGACTAGGCATTGAAGTCGCCAACACCATGAGTCTCAACTACTCAAATCAAGAGACTAGTGTTTCTATTGGTGAATCTGTGCGAGATGAAGATGTCTTCATCCTTCAGTCAACGGCCCCTGGAGACGTCAACGACGGGCTTATGGAGCTTCTCATCATGATCCATGCCTGCCGTACAGCTTCTGCCCGTCGTATCACTGCTGTTGTCCCAAGCTATCCATATGCACGACAAGACAAGAAGGATAAGTCCCGTGCTCCTATTAGTGCTAAACTGGTTGCAAACATGTTACAAGTATCTGGCTGTGTAGGTCCACTTCGCTCTCTCTCGCTGTGTGCTGCCATCTTAGATCCTTGTGAGTGACTAACATGTGACAGAACCATGTCATCACCATGGATTTGCACGCTTCGCAAATTCAGGGCTTTTTCAACGTTCCCGTGGATAACCTCTATGCAGAGCCCTCTGTCCTCCGTTGGATCCGAGAGAATCTGGAACCAGAAAACTGTGTCATCGTCTCGCCTGACGCTGGTGGTGCCAAACGTGCTACTGCTATTGCTGATCGTATGAACGTGGGGTTTGCTCTCATTCACAAGGAGCGTCCTCGCCCTAACGTCGTTGGCCGCATGGTTCTTGTCGGAGACGTCCAGGACAAGGTTGCCATTCTGGTCGACGACATGGCTGATACTTGCGGAACGGTATGGCTCTCCCTTGGCGGCGTAGCTTTATCACTTGAGGTTTCAATGTACTAATTCGATGTGTAGCTCGTCAAAGCCGCATCTACAGTCAACGAGCATGGTGCTAAAGAAGTTTATGCCATTGTCACTCATGGTATCTTAAGTGGCAATGCTATCGAGAACATCAACTCCTCCTGTCTCGCTGGCTTGGTTGTTACCAACAGTACGTAGAATCGTACTCACTGAGGCTTGAATTCTTTACTAACCATAAATCCAGCCGTTCCCCTTGGTGACAAAACTGACAGATGTCCCAAACTTAAGGTGGTTGACGTCTCGGCCACTTTGGCTGAGGTATGTGCATTGTTGCAGAATTCTATCGAGCCGTTCACCTGCTGACAATCCTATTTATAGGCGATCCGACGTACTCATAACGGCGAATCAGTTTCATACCTTTTTAACAACGCCCCAGTGTAAGCGTTCGCGAGTGGATGATGATATTAACTTTGTTTTTATGGCGGTGGTATGTAAATCCATCATTTTCTGTCCATATTATCAGTATATCGGAAACTGACCAGTTGCAGAAAAATTCATGTGCCCCGGCTGGGTTTGAACCAGCTCCCTGCCCGGAAACACTGGTGCCCTAGAATTTCTTATTATAACTCGCAACCCACAGCGATAGTGTGGGTGTTGGAATCCCACAGCCTCAAGCTTGCAGTGTGACCTCACCACAGTACAGAAAGTAGGAGCAGCCTTGACCTAACCAGCTATATAATTTGGTAGGCACCACTTTAGCCTGCAACGTGACCCCATCACAGTAAACAATGGGAGCAGACATGACCAAAATCTGCTATAAATTTGGTGGCAGGGCCGGCCTGACTCACGGCGCCACACGACGCAAGTACGTTGCCGTGAATATCGAACTGCTGGTCAATGTTCTCCTGCAGGGTATAGCCGGCACCTAATACTGATGTATTGAGACGAGTCCTCGAGTGACGAAATTTATTTAAGAGAAATTAGGTAGCTCCCTTCAATCTACGGAATCTGAGCTGGTTGCAGCCGATATTTGTACGCTGGAGTAAAGCAAAGTAGGATAAGGACTGCTGGAGAGACTAGGGATAGAGCGATTTTATGGAGCAGGACGCGTGGTTTGTAGACTTTAGCCAGATTTGCGTACATGCTATCACGCGATATGTTACTTCGAGAAGCCTACACGCAAGATTTCAGCCACGTAAGCCAGCAAAAGGGATGTTTAGTTCAGTGACCAGGGAAAAGATTACACTAGCTAGCTAGAAAGCATACTCTCAGAGATATCATCTCTAAGCTTCTAGATGTATTGAAACAGCAGCTGTTATTGCGATACCTTATTTCCTTCCTTGCTGGTAGCCTGCGTTGCTTGTGGTTTGTTGCCGCCGCTGTTAGCAAAGAGCTAGCTTAGGATTTGAAGCCGTACAAGATATCGGGCGTTTATGATAGTTCCGTCCCGACATTCCCTATCCAAGTGTCGTGTTCAGCATTCTTTTTCCCCCTACGGACGTATCTGAGAGCGAGACAAAACTAGTGGGGCACAGGTTCAACCTACACGTGAACAGGTTACTTACAGTACGAACTGGCTACGGAGTACTCCATACGGAGTACATGCAAGCACGTACCTCCAGACCGGAATCAGCCACGTTCCCATGTACTCAAGTCCCGTACGTCGTGCCTGCGTAACTGTGCATCGCGCGCTGCAACTGAACAGCTCCAACTTTGTATTTTGCATATGAACCTCTCAGCAACAGAACAAGTTTGCTGTTTAATGAGTGCAGCCAGCTGCATGAATGAGGAACCGGTTTACATGCGCACGCTCAGAGGGTTTCTCGGGCTGCATTGTCCAACATGACGACGCAGCTGCTGGCCAACGAGCTGGCGAATCTTATCCAGGAGAGCAAGAGGAAACATAATGATTTGAGACAGGTAAGCATCTACATATAATGTCTTATTCTCTCATGTAACGAGCTGTGCTTAATTTAACACTGATCACATGGTGACAGGCCGCTGAAAAATCTCTCGAAGAGCTCAAGCAACTCGGCAACGTGTCCGAGCAGGCGGCTCCAGAATGTAGGAGCTTCACTATTACATCTATTCCCATGATTTTTGGTCTTTGCTTTCTAACAAGACACTCACGCAGTGTTATCTCAAAAGCCCAATTTTGTCAATCCTTTCATTATAGCGTGTGGCACCAAAAATGCAAAATTCACAGCCATCGCTATTGTCTGCCTGCAACGTCTCATTGTCGCTTGCGCGCTGCCCGAAGCGAAGCTCAACCAAGTCCTGGAGGCGTTGATGCAGGCTTCGTCAGCTGGTTTGGATGTACAGCTCAAAATCCTCCAGGCTCTGCCATCTCTATTACAGAACTACTCCTCTGTGTTGAGGGGGGACTTGTTGGTGACAACGCTGAACATCTGTTTCATTTTGCAAAGCAGCAAGAATGCGATTGTGAACAATACCAGTGCCGCTACACTGCAGCAGCTGGTCGTGTCGGTGTTTGACAAGGTTGTTACCGAAGACAGTATGGTCAACAACATTTGAATTAGCTTCAGCATGGCTGTCACTGACACGATTGGTTTAGGAAACGATTCCGGCGTCCCAACAGTGGGAGAGGCGCCTTCTGCAAATGGATCCGTTCAACTTCGTGCAGCTGCTCTTGATGCATACAGAGTAGGTACTGCTCCTACTTAAATGCAAAGGGAGGTCATGTACTAACTACCCAGATTTTCAACGACTTGTGTCTCATGACAGAGAATCAGCGGCCCGAGTTCTTAAGATTTTCAAACCTGCCTCAAACTTTTGGTCTGGAGCTTATTGAGTCTGTTATAACAAACCACGCATCTGTTTTTACCTCACATCCCGAGCAGGCTCAAGTACTTCGTGTTAGAGTCATGCCTTTGATTGTTAGTGCTCTCAAGGCAAAACCACTGTTTGCTACGACGGTGAGATTGGTTCGTATTTTGTATACAATGCTTCGAAGACACCTTGATATTCTACCCAGGGAGTGCGGAGACGCTCTCGAGATCCTTACTCACCTGCTGGACCAAGAGGCGGCGCTGTGGAAGAGGGCCCTATGTATGGAGGTCTTCAGGGGCATATTTGCTGACTACGCGCTGGTTCGAAAAATATATTCCCTTTACGATGCGCAAAAGAATGAGAAGGGGGCCATCAAGATTTTGGTGGCTACTTTTGTTCGACTAAGTACGGAGAAACCCGCCGTGATTGGCCTCGGTCATCAATCAACAGTACCGATGACCGTTACCTCAAATGCGTCCGGCATGCCGACAGATCAGGCTATGCTGGAAGCTGGCATGAGTGGCATTATTGGCGGGTCCATTGGCTCCGAATCTTCCAACACCGGCATCAGCACCCAATGGAGCTCGGTTCGCGTACCATGTATCGATCAACTCGACAAGACAGAGCCACCACCAATCCCAGAATCTTATGTGTATAGTCTGATTCTGTCCTGTCTGTCATCATTGTCAGACGGCCTGGCCAAGTTTATATTACCTCTGACAGTTCCTAGCGAGAGTCGCAACAGACGCAAACTATCTCAACGTGAAGGTGGTCGAGAATCTTCAACTCCGTTAGGGAAGAGGCAGAGCGGCCGGGAACGCGCAGCATCTTTCAAGAAAAATCCAGTACCTGTCAATCCTCTTCAACTGGAAGATCACCCAATGTACCAGGATGTAAAAATTTGTGCCAGCATCGTTGATGAATGCTGGCCCGCAATTCTCGCTACCTTTTCAACGTTCTTATACGCCGCACTAGATTCGGAGTACTACCACGGCCTGGTTCGATCGTTTCAAAGATTTGCACATGTTTCGGGCTTACTTCAGCTTGTAACACCTAGAGATGCATTCTTGACGACACTAGGTAAATCTGCCGTGCCCCCAAACCTTCTTACGGCCTGCGTAAACTCGGGACTGCCGCGACCATCTACTCCTAGCACGCCCTCCGAAACGGCAAGCACTCTATTCAACAATGCCCGCGGCCTCTTGAGTGTGGAGGCTCTTGGTTCGGGCTCCCCGTCCACTGAAAAACAACGACAGGCTCCTTTCGACACCAGTGCGTCTCTAAATACAAGAAATCTCCTGTGCTTGCGAGCGCTCCTCAATCTCGGGATTGCATTAGGTCCAACCTTGGGTTCGGCATGGGGCATTATCTTTGAGACGCTTCAACAAGCAGACTTTGTTCTGTTCGCCACAGGCAAGACACCTGGTCGAACTCCGTCCATTGGTCGCGCTGCAGACCAAGCTAGCGATGCTGATACTTTAATGTCTAATTTCAGTAACGAGATAAGATCTGTTGAAACTGCTGCCTCAAGACTTATTGAAAGCACTGTTGACTTTCCAAACGTTTCGTTCGTGGAAGTTGTTGAAGCGGTGTGTAGTCTTTTGGAGAAATCAGCTCCAGAAAAGTCAGAAGCGGGCGACACGACCCCTTCGCCTGCCGAATCGCAAAAGCAACTCGGACATGGCCATCGCCGCGTGCTAAGTTTTTCTAGTCCGACGTCCACATCATCAAACCAAGAATTTCTGTTTGCGCTTACCAAACTTGGTGAGATTGCTAGTATTAATTTAGAAAGACTGCTCATGGATTCTCCAGACGTGTCTGGCTGGAATATTTTGACGCATGAGATCATTCATACTGTTGACTCTCCAATCCTGGGGCCACCCGTGAGAGTGAAGGCGGCAGAAATCCTGTCGCGGCTGGCTTTAGAAGCGGCTACGGCAACATCGTTAATACCTGAGGACAGCAGAGGAGCAATTCAACTTCGCTTGTTGGCATCGTTGCGTGACGCCCTAACGAGCCTAAATAAAAATGCACGAGCCGCGTCGGTTTCTAGCGCGGCAACAGACATTGACGTTCACAGAATTATCCTTGAAGGACTGCAGAGTATCATAGAGGGATGCGGCGAAAATCTTGTCAGTGGCTGGGACGTTGCCTTTGACATCATTGGCAGTGGATTTGTGTCATCCAGTGCCAGCATCCAAGAACGCAAAAGGGATGGTGAAGTTGGTTTGCTCTCTACAAGATCCCCGAGGTTAACTCGTTCAGCCTTTGGGTCATTACAACTGATATGCTCGGACTTTTTATCATCCCTCCCCAATTCATGCTTCTTGATACTTGTGGATACTTTGTACAAATTCTGTTCGCAGGATGATGACCTCAACATTGCCCTTACGGTAAGTTTGGAAAGAATGAAGCATAACAGATTATCGTGCTACGTGTGCTAACATACTGTAGACCGTGACATTTTTCTGGGTGTTGTCCGACTTTCTATCTGCCAAGGCAAACACCTTGGAAATTACTGCCGACCTTGTAATGACATCCGACGAATCTGAGCTTAGGAAGAACGCTGCAGATCACACATCAAAGGGGTCTGACGCCGCGTTGTGGATGCTACTACTTCTAAGACTCGCCACAGTCACCTCTGATGAGAGGTTAGATCTGCGTAACTCAGCAATTCAGACCCTTCTGAGGATATTCGATGCGTACGGAGACCGCCTCAGCTCGGAGGCTTGGTCAATATGCATCAAATCTGTCATTTTCAAGCTATTTACATCTTTGGAGGAAGAGTTACGGGCTGCATCTGACGGAGATGTTGACGTCCGAGATCGGGTAGATTGGCATGGCACTGCCGCTGTGGTGCTCGATGGTGTCTCTTCGCTTCTCGCCAATCACATCAATGCGCTCACCTCGCATTCGGCTTTCAATCAGCTATGGCGAGAACTGCTCCAACACTTTGCAACTCTTCTCGACTTCAATGTTTTAGACATCAACACTGCCACTTTCAAAGCACTCAGCCACGTCTTGTCACAGAATGGAGACAACCAGAAACCAACATTCAGCAAATCAACAGTAGAGTTTGCGTGGGATCTGTGGGCAAGGGGCGTCCCGACCTCAAAACCTGTTGGCGATGAAGGCGAAGATAATCAAAATTGCCTTGTGGCATACGTAGCAGCCTTACGGGAGGTCTACAAACTTATTCAAGCTGATCTTTCCGTTGACACGGTCAAGCGCATGTTGACTCTGCTGCGCCAGACTGTCCAAGAGGCATCGGTTGGTACATATGTTAAAGACATCGAACACACTACGAACCTGCAAGGCCAAATACTGGCTGTCGTGGAAATGATCAGAACTGATGTGGAAGGCGTTCCATCGGCTATGATTAAGCAAGTGTCAGAATTTATCACATTGGCGTACGTCGAGGAACTTTATACATCCGGCTCAAAGCGCACATACGTAGCCATGTCCAAAGCTAGTATGAAGCTTGTTGAGCGCCTCATTCTCAATCATGCATCCGACAGGGACATTTACCAAAGCGGATCGTTCTCAGAAGCCCTGTCAGCACTTCATAAGCCGGTTGCTCTGAAATATGGCTTCCCCGTCACTTCAAAATCAGGACAACCTTGGAGACTAGCAACTTCCTCGGTTCTGTCCGTCTTGGATGCTACCCTTCCTCAAGTTGACGCACTAGATTTATCACGCCAGACCGGACGGGACATCTGGGTGACTGTGGTCGCCGTGGCTGATGGTATCCTCAGTGCTGAAGCTGGCGATCCCTCTGCAATCGCAGGCAATCATTTCGAGGAAGACGAGCGTTTTGACATCTCGTCGTTCCACAAGCTCCGGGCATTGATTGTCCCTTCACTTGGCGCGGAAAACGTACCCAACGCAGCACGGAAGGCTTATGCCGAAAGTCTATTCCGGAACTCCATCATTCACAGCTTCACCAATGCGGAGCGGCATGTCTCTGGTAAAGAGAACGAGCTGGAGCTCTCTTCCTTGTATGAAACAAGGCCAGGTCGCACCATACCCGTACCACCCACCCGGCGGAAAAACATGGCGTATGTTGCATATGAGGAGCTCTTCTCCCTTGTATCCGTACAAGAGGGCGTAGAAAGTACCAAACCAAATTCCACGACGACGAAGAAGACGAAGAAGGAAAAGAACAACAGTCCTAGGGAGGACGCATCCACTCTTCACAATCGCATCGCCAGCACCTTAGCACCATTCTTCATTCTTCGATGCGCACTCGCCATTCGCGCTTACGTCGCTGATCAACCGTTAAGAGGACATATGCCTCAGCCTCTTAGCCAGCGCAAGGAACTTGTCTGGACATTGACGAAGCTGGTGGAACTAGAGAGCCGCGGTGAGGCTATTCCATCTCTGAAGAGGGCTGAGGGCGAGAACAGGAAGCATTTATTGCGGCTGTATCCGCTGCTGGTGAGGGCATTGGGCGTAGGTGGAGACGATGTAGTATTGAAGTTGTTAGGTGAGGCTTTGGAAGCGGTTGGGGGAGAGCTAGGAATTGTGTAAATAACGCGGGTGCTTCCTTCAGCTAATTCACGCTTTACGCAATGCCAGGACAAGTGCACCGACCAAAACATGATTTGTTTGCGATATCTGGTTCATCGCCGTAGGGCATTCATTGAATGTCAACCCAGCTTTGCAGCATTAAGGCGTATGGGGGTGGTGGGAGGTGGGACCACACCCAAACATATAGCTACTAACTAACTGGCTAAACTCCATCCCACTTTCATGGAGGGGCATCCCGCCAAAAATATTTACAACATCCCAAGAAAACTCCAACACTCTATTCACATCACCACCACCACCACCAACACCCGCCAATTCCTCAAGATGGGAAAATCCTCCAAGGATAAACGCGACGCCTACTACCGCCTAGCCAAAGAACAAGGATGGCGCGCCCGAAGCGCCTTTAAACTCCTCCAACTTGACGAAGGTAACTTCGCCCCCCCCCCCCAAAAAAGAAATAAAAATAAAAACCCCAACTCGTTCCATACCACGACACATATTCTAACTTTTTCCCCCTCTTCCTCCCCTAGAGTTCAATTTATTCGCCAACGTCTCCCGCGTAGTCGACCTCTGCGCCGCACCCGGCTCCTGGTCCCAAGTGCTCTCGCGGATCCTCATCCAGAACCAGACCTTTGGCCTCAAGAGCTGGCAGAACCAGGAGGCCCATCTGCGGCGCCGCATGCTCTCCGTGTTTCCCGACGCCCTCACCCCCGCGCAGGTATCCTCCATCCACGACAGCATGGCCTCCCAGCACGAGGCGTCCAGGCCCCGAGACAATGTCAAGATCGTCGCCATTGACCTGCAGCCCATATCGCCCCTCGAGGGAATCACCACGCTGCGCGCAGATATCACCCACCCTGCTACGGTGCCGCTGCTGCTGGAGGCCCTCGATCCCGAGTACGATGCTGCTGCAGAGGCGAAGAGCGAGGGGAAAGGGGAGGAGGAAGAACGTCAGGCCCAGTCTTCGCACCCTGTGGATCTGGTACTGAGTGACGGAGCGCCCGATGTGACGGGTCTGCACGACCTGGATATCTATGTGCAGAGCCAGCTGCTTTTCGCGGCGCTGAATCTGGCACTTTGTGTGCTGAAGCCGGGCGGGAAGTTTGTGGCCAAAATCTTTAGAGGGCGCAACGTAGACGTTCTGTATGCGCAACTGAAGATCTTTTTTGAAAAGGTCATTGTGGCGAAGCCGAGGAGTTCGAGGGCGAGTAGCATGGAGGCTTTCATCGTTTGCTTGAACTTCAGGCCCCCCGTTGGATTTCGAGCGAGCCTGGAGAAGCCGCTCGGTGTAGGTCAGAGATTGGACGACATGGTAAAGGAGAGGGAGCTGCAGCTGCCACTGGTAGCCCGGACAATTATGCAGAATACGGAGACGGGTGCGTGGGATTTTGCTCCGGAACTGGTGTCTGGCATAGGCGGTTCTACTAGCGTCGAGGAGATGGAAGTCTACGACGAAACCGACCATGTCGATCTCGATTGCATCAACAACAAGAACAACAATCACAGTGGCAATGAAAACAACAGCAGCAACAGTACGGACAGAAGCACAAGATGGATTGCGCCATTCATTTCTTGCGGGGATCTATCGGCTTTTGATTCCGATGCCTCCTATATGCTCCCTGAGGATTACGTCTCTCTGGATCCTGTGCAGCCTCCAATTGCGCCACCATACAAGCGTGCTTTAGAACTGCGAGCTGCGCAGTCCAAGGCAGTACGGTAAAGACAAAAATATCATAATGCCGAGTTGGTTTGAAACCAGGGGTTTTCCTCCAAGTCACTCTAAAAAAAAAGAGGAATGAAGCTAAACAAGGAAGAGAGAGAGAAAAAGAAAAAGAACAAGTGCCAGTCATGCAAACATATCATATCATGCTCTTACACAAATCTCCCTTCCGCAACTAATGGTCTGCTGGGGTGTCTTTCTGGCCTTTGCCACCCATCTCCAACATTACCAGCCCGGCGGAAGGACCTTTGTCAAAGTTGACGGCGCCAAGGGTTCGTTGATACATGCGAGCGGCTGCATCGTCATGAGTCATGAGCATGAGCCCGCGAAGGTTGGGCCATTCGTCGACAAGGCCTTTGAGAGCACGCATCATCCAAGAGGCGAGGCCACGGCGTTGGAATTCTTCCATGATGAAGACATCGGTGAGATACGCGAATGTGACGTAGTCGGTGACGATGCGAGCCAGTCCGATCATTCTGAAGTCTGACCCGCACATATTTCGAGGCAATCCACCATTGTCTATTTAAATTTAGAGGGAAGGTTAGAAGACGGTTCGACTTGGTTCGTTTCATAATGCTGTGCATTCCGCACAAAGGGGTTTCGTGAGTGATTCTTCGATATCAGTGAACGGCACAACTTACTCCTCATTTCTTCCTCGGTGTCAGGGACATGAAAGATGGACAATGTAAGACAGTTGTCGAGCATCTTGCGCATTTGCTTCATCTCGAGAGGATCGTTCCACCACATAAGGTCTGACTGGAAGACTTCATTGACCGCTCTAGGATCGAGATAGGTCTTGTCAGTTGTGAGAAAGAAGTTGTCTCTGCACCAAGAACGAGGCTCGCCCTCCGGCTGGAGAACAACGCCATGGGAACCCATGATGTGTGGTGTTATCAATGTCTTTTTTGTGTGTTTGTAGATAGCAGGGCTCGATAAGCCTTGCAAACTCAAGTGTTCGTTTTGCCGGTCTTTAGGAGGGAGAGGTCCGGCTGTAAAAGTAACAATATGGGTCGAATCGGCGAAAAGTCAAAGTATCAGAAAGAACCATTGTCCCGCAGGATTTTGTGCGCTCTTCCACAGGATATTGGCGTCAAGATAGAGGGCCGTGGACGGGTTTTCAGGGGCACAAGAGCAGAGAATGGAGGGGAGAAGTGTGGGAGGACATAAGTGGTCTAGAGAGATGTTCAGATCGGGCGTTCGAGATTCTGAAATGCCATGTGTTTTTATTACCGGGGGAAGCCACCATCGTGAGTGGTGGCTACGTATGCCATGGCTTGATCGGTTCGGTATCCACTGAGCAAAGATACCAACAAATGCAAGACGGCCATCCCTGGTTAGAAAACCTGGAGAAGCCTCATGGATTCATCCATTCCTACCGTTGCCTGCCCACGAACGCCTGCCAACGCCTGCCAAAAGCATGCCTCCGGTGCCAAACAAGTCTCAACGGCTACTGGCGGTCCCTATTACGTACATGGAGTGGCCCTGTGATTCGAGTCAGCTGCCCTCTCCCTTCCACCAGCTCTTCCGCCCGCCTCCCAAACCCAGCAACACAAATAGCTATTATAGTTTGTTGACATTCACTCCGGGGCGCCGGTGCTCCGCAGGCCGGGCTGGAGCAGTGAAGCGCTACGTCTTCCGACTCGGTGGCGGCCGCAAGGTGGTTGGTCCGGCGCGGTTAGACTTGGTGTGAGTGGAGAGGAATGAGACAGGAAACGAGAAAAAGGTTTGGGGAACGTTTGGACATCACCGACCGACGGGGCCCCCTAGGCGGCGAAGGCGTGGGTCAGGTGGACTGATTCGGCAGGTCGAGGTAGAAAATCGAAAACATCCTATCCTGTCACCAACGTAACTCGACTTGACTGTCAGTCTTTTCTTCTCTCACAGCTGTTATCGTGCACCCTGCGTTACAGAAGGCGGTGTCACAAATTAATCAGCTAAACTGTTACGGAGTAGAGAGTGCGGGGTACCAACACGGCGGCGGGGGAGAGGATGAGAGGGTGAAGCCGTGAGAGGGTGAAGGCGAGAGAGGAAGTGACGAGATTACATGGACGCAGCACATTTCATCGATAATGTAAACGACGGTCATACAGCATTTTGCCAGCAGAGATCTGTCGAGCCAATTGCGATGGCCAGCCCACACCATGGCAAACTGACTAGTTGACTACTCTGTACGGAGTAGTTATGCTCATGTCGAATGCGGCAGCAAAACTGTCGTGACGTGTTCGGCCCGGGTGCATCCAGTATACCATCACCGCCACAAGTCGCGAACTGATTCTCCTTTGTCGCTATTCTCGGTCGGGGCGCACGGATCAATCAGCTTGGGGGGGATTTGCGATACGCACTGCCTCTCTCCATTCTACACACGAGCTTCGGTTTGCTCTTGCCAGGTAACAACAACAGTCGCTACAAAAGTAAGTACCCAGGCATTTTTAGATGTGGAACAGCAAAGGGAGATTGTTCACCAGAGAGCAACTGGGAAGAAGCCCTTGCACACCATGACATTCAATGGAACTTGCCGCTGTGAATGCAGATTCTCGTCACTTTTCCAAAATCAATCAACCTTATTCCCACTTTTCAAAGGCCCCTACGAGCATCTTACAGATCGCCAAGTCCACATGCGTGCAGATACCCTGGAGATGGAGCGTTGCACAGCTTGCACAGCCTGGACAGATGTCGCTGTTGCAAGCGACAGTGTAGAACCCGTCAGGTCTCGTATCGAGAGATCAGTTATCAAGCAGCTGCTGTGACCTGAGAGCGAGTACAGCCCCATGCTGCTGCCCGCGTACAGGGCCATTATTGACCATGGACCATGGACAATGACGTGGGTCTGGTCTGTTATCTATAGTAGTTGTGGGCGATTAGATTAGTTCGGTCCTACTCTGCTGCCTGCTGTTGTGGAAGCACGACTTTCAGCGATTGACATGAACGATGGCCAGTGGGAGGTGGAGCAGATGCTGTCTGGGTGTCGGGCAGGGAGACGGATTTGGTATTTGTTGAATTGGAGAGGCTGTTCAGCAAGTGAGTAATTACTAGAATAGCTGGTAGCTAAGGCTGATGAACGTGCACATTTGGTTGCTCAAGTTGAGGCCAATTTCTTTAGAGGCCGCCGACACTGACCAATTATTGAGACATTAACTGAACAGTTTAAAAACAAAAAGTTAAGAAATGCTATGATTTTAGAAGCCCAGCGCGCGTTATCACATAGACGCAAAAGAAAAATGGCCATTGCTGGCTGGAAGGCTCTCGAACGGACGTGATAATGCCCCAGACACCTGTCGCCATTTGGTGGTATAGGGTGACAAACGGGACCGGCGTTGTCGCAGGCGTAGGCAGCCAATGGCACATTGACTGTCGTCTGCCACTCAACATAGTGTATCCGTAGACTTCCCAAAGGATGTTTTCCTGGTTCGGCTGCTCAAATTAATACATTGGAAGTGGCGCTATTCAGAGTGATGTCAAATTCGACACGTGGATGCCAACAGCGTCTGCTGTGGTTTGATTCGTAAGGCACCTACCTAAGACGCGTAGAGTACAGTTAACACATTGATCTGAACGATAGATCGTTTTTCACCTGTTAATGTTTCCTTTCATCTGCCCAACGTATTCGCAGCTACGCCTGCAACTGTCTATGAATCCAGTCATCCTCAGCTAAGCTCTTGGCTGAGCCGCGCTTCTCAGTTTCCCATCGTAGCATCCTGCGGACAAAGCACAGAAAACACGCCTCGTCCTCCCCATCAAGCGTGGTCTCTTTCTCTTGAAGCGTAGTAGGCTCGGGTTTAATATTTCGAAAGAGAAGTTGCCTCCGGCGCCACAAAAAACTCGCGATAAGGGGCGGGCGGCGGTAGTCCAAGCAGACTGATCATCTCAGCGAGGTGGGCTCAGCTAAGATATGTTTGGAACTCCAGATCTTGGCCAGTGAACAAGGAGCGGCCTTCAGATACGTCCCGGATCTATCACACATAGTCGGTATATAAAAATACACCGGTTAGCTTCTGGCGTCTTACCATGCCGCCCACGTTCCATATGTCGACGCTGTACGTCCATGGCACTTCTAATATAACTTCTGGGGCCCCGTAGGTGTTGGGCTGTGCATATTCCAGATGTTCTGCGCCGCCCATAGCGGCAGAGCCAAATTCGCAAAGCACAGGGGTGCCCATTCTCTTGGGTATTTCTAGTTCCTTGGCTATGTAAATGACACGTCCATCCAGCTCCTTTCTTGGCCAAGGGTTTCGAAGCTGGCCCTGTTCGAAACTGCCGAGAACCGACTCATCCGAAATCTCAAACATTATGTCGTGTGCGTTAATATCTGGGGAAATGTACATGTTGCTATAATAAGTGGAAGCGAGGCGAAGTCAAAGGACATACCGGTGTGTATGACCTGGCTGGCATTCTGTGTGTAGATAATCCAACGCAAAAAAAAAAAATTGCTGGAGAATGAACGCAAGCACTGGTCTAGGTAACTTCTGGACCGAGTTGCGGTGAAGAAACGTCCACATCCTGGGTGCAACGTGCCTGTTGCGCTGATACGCTTGTAAATATTGAACTCATCGCCTAGTTGTTGACCCATGGTAGCGGATCTGATGAATCTTTTGAGGGTAGCATAACGACGACATCAATTATTCTGCTTAAGGGCACGTTCCACAGGGGGGAACACTCACGACAATCATTGAAGGCTCACTGCATGTCCCGCGCCAGCTGAACTGTGGCTTCGCCCGGGGCCTGTTATTCCTGTAGCATATGCTCCCAGTCGGGACAGTCTGATTAATGAAGCAAAAATAAAAGAGGGACTGGGCCTCAGAAGCAACACATCGGCCATTAAAACTGTAGTTACTAGCCAAGGATATCGAGCCGCGACATTTTCCGGAATGTTTTCTTCCTCTATTTTTTGAGTCGCAGATATTCTAGGGAAGCTCGGAGTTGGCAGAAGCAAGTGGTTTCCATGGAAGGCGGAGCCAGTTTGAAGGCCGGAGAAGTGACGAAAGCATCATTTGCAATCATATGCTCCGTATGGCTCCTCACACTATAGGATATAGGATTAGTGTGCGGAGTACTCCATACTAAGTTAAAAACCTCAACGTCGGGGCGTGATCGTGACGGAAGGAACTGGAACACTTCGAACACTTGGAACAGATGGTGGTGGAAGGGAAGAAGACCTTGGTTCTTGGTTCATGGCACAGTACGTCAGGTGATTTGGAATCACAAATTCGCGTCACCGGCCTCCCCAGCGACGTATGAAAGTAGCGACAAATCCGGGATTGTCAGTGCTAGAATTGCTCCAGTCGATGGAAGCAGACCACATCATATTGACTCGGATGGAATTGGCAGTATGAAGGGAGGGGATAAGCGAGAGTACTCGACCTTGTCTACGTAAGCATAGAGGTATTAACGGGTACATTTACTGGAGGTTCAGAGTTCTTACCCACGCTATAGTTAGAAGACCATGCAGAATCAAATGCTTAATAGCAGTGCATCTCCTGGAGAGCCTGATCAAATGTAGCCTTCACCCACTGTCCCCGGTTTTTGGTAGTGATTTCGCGTGACCCGTGTAGCCTACCAAATCCTGACATTTTAATGTAGTTATTTGTCTAGTGCCAGCTTGCTTTAACCTCTATTGTAGTAGAAAATAGGAGACGGATTAAGTCCCTTTAGTCTTATGCTTTTGCCGGCCCGATACCGCTGTCGGTACATGTGACCAGGCTCTCCAGAACCTGGGAGACAGCAGGTCCATTTGCCTGGTTACGCCCTAGTCGATCGGGGACCTTGCTTTTATCGCAGTTCTCGAGTTTCAAATCTGCGGTTACGTTGTATGAAAGTGAGCAGAAATTCATTTTCGGGCATTTTGAGAGAGCTCACAGGTTGTATTATTAATTTTGATAGTCTCTCCATTAACTTAACTTTCCAAAACATTTTCCAGTTCTTATCGAGCTTAATTTATGCCCGAGCTGTTTACTTTCTCGCAAAATATTTCTCATAAAACCAACAAGAATTAAGTGACTTCTGGTAACAACCCAAAGCAGCTCTTTCCCCAGACCATAGACATAAGCCATCTAATGATCCCTTCGTTAGACAATTAGCATGCAAATTTCGCTAGCGGTAACGAGGCGAGGACGCGGCAAATCGTTAAGCTTTGAAGAGTTCCCCAAGCAGCTCTTGCCGGCATTCCAGATAGGACTACATCGGTCTCGAAATTGCTGGTGAAGACTTCGTTGATTGTGAGGTGAGAGAAGAACCTGCTTGACACCTGCCTCGTTGCAAGATGAAGGATGACACACACGGAGAACGGATATCGGTAATTACAATATGCATTCTGTGACCTTGATAGCCTGTGGTTGGCCACAATTCAGAGTCCACATGGTGATTATGATGAAATTTCGTCTACACATCGCACCGAGTAGTTGATACGTCTGCGCTGTGATATTCGTTATAATAAATATTTAGTTTCATGGCAGTAACTACAGGGTACGAACGTGGAGTGTCCTCATGAGAGCGACGCTGGCCATGTTTAAGATGCATCTCGGATTACATTGGAATATCCAATGGTACACTACGGAGTATACTGTGGCCATGCATTAAATTTGTCGGTCACGTCGCCAGGCGGAGTCTACAATTTCGTAATACAAGAATACAAGTAGAAATTATGTCTGAACTAGCAAATAAGACAATTCATGAAGTGTAAAGTTCTCTCACACACGGAAACCCGAGATCAACTGTGGGAAAAGGAAAACGTGTAAGGAAAAGAAAAAGAAAAACCATCATTTGACATGAACAACTTTTAATTTCATTGAGAGCCAGATTGCGAGAGAGCAATCTGCTTCCAATGATCACGCTCAGCCTCAAGCTTGGCAATGCGATCCTCTAGCTCGTCGAAGCGCTGGGCCTTACGTTCCCGTGACTTTCGAGCAGCCAGGGTATTACGAGCTCGCTTCATGGCAACGGTATCATGGGGATCATCGACAACAATAGGTGGCAAAGGCTTGTCACGCTTGCGCGAGTTGACACCAGCGACAGAAGAATGGCGACCACCACTGGTAGGCGACTGGGAGGCATTCTTGCGGCTGCTGGTGCCAGAAGCCTTACCGACAGAGTCTACATCCTCCGACTTTGTTGTGGGAGAACCCTCAGCATCCACTACCTCAGAGCTCTGGTTGGTAGAGTCCTGAGGGAAGAGTGGATACCAAGGATCACCGGAGCCATCAAAGTCGGTACTGCCGAAGTTGGGAGAGACGTCATACCCATCAAAGTCTGGAGACTCATTGTAGATGGAGGGAGATGTCAAAGCCGTGAGAGCAGCAGAGTTCGGCGCAGACATGAAAGGCTCGTGAACGAGCAAATCATGCGGCGAAACGGTGCCCATCGTGGAAGTAGAACTGGACATGCTGCCATTGAAATCCATGGCGGATGGAACTGCTGGAGATGAGAATGCCGAAGCACCGCCTTCGAAGGCGGTGAACTCATCCAGGTCAACGTCTGCAGTAGCATGTAAGTGAATGGTCTTTGAAGCATGTGGCGATTGAGACTGCTGGGTGGACAAACCTGCCGCGTTCATCATATTGGCGGATTGATGAAACAAGGGCACAGGAGGCCTAGCAGAACGGGTTCTCTGCTGTTGATTCAGCGAGACGGAAGACGAAGGAGCTGATGAAGCGTAAAACTGGGTCGCAAAACGGTTGGCGTTAACTGATGATGATGGGTGTCCAATAGCCTGTAGAATTTGGGCCACTCGCTGGTTCTGGACAGCTGCGGAAACTAGCTTATCTCTGCGATTGTGGTATGAATGACGGCGCTGGCTGGACAGCGGATCAGAAGACCGATTATGACGGGCTTGACGAGGCTGGGGATTGTCGAACAAGACAAAATCCTGTTGATTCTCGACGGGGCTTTGACTTTGATGCGCGGATGGTGCCGGCAGGCTTGATGGGGAGTTGGGGAGCCATGTTGATTGGGAATCCGTGGTGAAGACTGGGAAGTCTTGGGCCGAAATGTTGGCGGTGGTAAGAGAACTTGAGCGAATGCCTTCTATAGCAGAGCTAAAGTCCAGATCAACCGAAAGGTGAGCTGAACAGGGGGATTGAGTGGAGTAAATGTTGTTTATGTTTTGAGACGTAATTTTGACGGGTTGTGGGGGGACTCTCTGAAGGAGATAGTTTACAGCATCTTGAAGGTCGCCTGAGGCGTTGATCTGATCTGTGACTTGTATGTTTGTGGAAATTTTGGGGGTGGAGGGGAAAGAGAAGAGTCAGAGATGGGAAAGCGAGAACACGGGGACGTTATGTATTATTTCTCAGGCAGCAACCAGCGGAATGCGAGCCGTGCGGGTGCGGTACCAGACCGGACCGTAGTAAGCCTCATACAGGGCTATCAGAGTTCTACGTGGGCACACGTATGCAGCTGTTAAGGGCTTCTGCGGCCATTTCAGGTACCGCGCCCTTTCGTTAGCCGGTGGGTCTGACCGGTGACTCACACTTTTTTACATTAACCGTCTTGGGACTGGCCGGACCTGCGCCGCAGTCAGCCATGGCGCAGTGCCAACCCCAAGTTGGTCCCTTGCCTCCGCCCATGGTGCCGTCGCTGCCCTCTCTAGGCCCTGGAACTGCTGGGCAGCGTCCTGGTTCCGTCTTTGCCAGGGCCCAGCCAAACACAATACCTGTCCTGTGAGACCGTTGTGCAGTCTTACCGTGCGTGTCTTTGAGTGCTGCAAGGTGTAGGAGTGCCCCGCGTGCACAAGTGTTTGAGGGATGGAAACCTCCGCCAATCTCATGGTCGCTGTCGCACGATTGCGATCTTCCCAATGAAGAAGAAGCCGAAATTGTTGCGCCTACGCTGGGGCTATTGACCAGCTCAGCCCGGTAATCGCTCGTGCCTGTGCTCCCCGATCTAATACGGAATACGCGAACGCGCGAAATGGGAAATTACTCGCCAGCGTACATATCACGTTGTGGAGGAATATGCGGGCAATCTATTGGTTAGTAAGAACCATACTCTGGGAGCCCCATTAAAATGGCGCGAATAATTACGAGCAAAGAGCCGCAAGAGCGGGGAGATTTGAAATGCAAAAAGAAAATGTGGCTTGGACTCGCCTGAGACGCTAATATAAAACGAAACATTAAATGCGCAAAAAAGTACCTGCCTTGATGCGTCGACAGCATGGAGACATTCGGAAGCAGCTGATAGGATAATACAGGCCACCATTAACGCTGTTGGTTGGTTTCATTCATGTGCCTTTCGGCAGGCAGGACATGGGTGCATAAACGACCATTGAAACAACCAACCACCACTCCGTCGGTCCACTAGCCCTTTTGTCTAGGCATCTCGTTCCGCGAGCCCGTCCAGGAAGTTGTCAGCCTGGCGTTGAGCCCTGCGAGCACCCATATCCCGCCGGCGCTGTTCAATCTCCCGTCTGCGCGCTGTCTTCTGATCCTCTCGCACCTTGCGCTCCTGCTCAGTACGCTTGCGCTCTTCTTCCAATCCAGCCATTTCTTTGGATCGTGCCTCTTCGTCTTTACTGAATTTGTAGAAACCTGTACCCTTGGTTCGAATTTCGCTGTCAGCGTCGTAGTGCTTCTCGGCAGGTGGTGTTGCACTGCGGTCCCGCTTTCGGGCGAGTTCCTCCATCTTGTCGGGATCATCAGGATTGAATGCCATGGCCTGCACTGCATCTCCATAGATCAAGTTCACTGGCGCAGCAGGTCGTGCAGACATGCGCTCGAGCTCCTCTGCACCTAGCAAGCCCCTCCGTGCTCTGCGTTCCATGTTCTCCTTCTCAGCCTTAGTCCCACGCCTCATGCGTCCGAATTCATCCTCGTATTCAATAATCTCATGGCCATCGTCGTCGCCGGCATCATCCGAACTGGAGCTGGAGTAGTCGTCTTTCCCCTCAACATTCTCTGCCCATTTCCGATCAAAGTCGATCAACGGAGCCGTTTCATTCTCCTTTGGCACGTAGTCACCTCTTTTCATCGCTGCATATAATCGCGCCTTGTCCTCCATTTTCCTTCTTGCACGTGCGAGTTGCTGGGACTCTTCTTCTGTCCCCGCAACTTCCTTGAGCTTGAGTTTGTCGTCATCATCGTGTGATTTTGTCTCCTTTGGTTTGCTGCTCCGGAAAATATCTTCTTTTCGCTCCTTAGATGGTCTTGCACGTCCTGGAATAGGCGTGGACGAGGTAGCACTGGACATGAGGGAGGTTAATTGTGCCGTAAAATCAAGTGATGACGAGAGCGCTGTGTCCTTCTTTTGCTTTTTGGCTGGCCGCCGGCCATAAAGGTTTGGATCTTGAGGCATCCTTGTATGATCTTCTCACTGACAAGCGATGGTCTGCATGAAGTATGGCTGTATGAGAGTCGCTACGCAAGCGGAGAGCAGGTAACTATATGAAGTTGACAAAAGGTGAAAACTCGGCACTGCGTCGCAAGCCTCTAGCCAAGAAGCACATTAGCCAGCAGATGGACGCCGTGTAAGCCAGACAGTTGGGGTATATTGTTGAATTATGACTATCAAGCCGTGAATGACTTGTTTAAGCTTTGCCGGCTAGGAAGAGAATATGACCAGCATCGTAGAATTGCCGCATGTAGTACTTGCCACAACTCGTTATTGACGATCAAAGCTACTTTTGAAGAGGAAATGTTGTCACGCACAAGCCACAGCAGTTAATTGATCAGCCACGGCTGTCCGGGTCTAGCCACACTACCCCTCCATACTGTATGTGGCACAAAGTTCTTACAAGTTGGCTACCGTGGAAGAGACCTGAAGCGGTTCAAAAACTTTATGCCACCCCCTCTACTTCCACCGCAACGTCAATGCCAATCACGCCAGAGTCTTCCCCCCCCGCTATCGGATCAGTGAGAAATTGTCCCCCTGCAACTACAGACTTCATTTCAATAATTATCCAACCATGAAGAACGCACAGCCTGTTTTTGTTGCCGTTATTGGTACAGTTTGAATCTACATATTCCCCAAACCTAAACTAGACGCTAATTGTTGGATTGATACAGGCGCTGGTGGAGTGGGAAAGTCCTTCCTGTCGCAGCTTCGAGACCTTGCCATTCGACGACCTTCTCCCCAGTTGAAACTCTGCTATATTGCAACCAGCCGGAAAGCCATCTACAGCGATGACTACTTCGCCATCGAATTGGATAGCGCCGTTCAAGCTTTGGCCGCCAGTTCCAAAACACCACGCGCTGTCCCCGACTTGCTTGCATATCTCACCAAAGCTCCCGGGAAGGCCATCATCGTTGATAACACTAGCTCTCAAGATGTTGCTGAGGCTTATCCGGCAGCTTTGAAAGCTGGTATCAGCATCGTCACTCCCAACAAGAAAGCCTTTTCTGGTTCATACAAACTGTGGCAGGACATCTTCCACGCTGCGGCTGATTCAGGTGCCAAGGTCTATCACGAGTCATCAGTCGGTGCTGGTCTACCAGTTATTTCAACTCTGAAGGATCTTGTCGAAACCGGTGACGAAGTGACCAAGATCGAAGGAGTATTCAGTGGTACCATGTCGTTCTTATTCAACTCTTTCGCTCCCGTTGGTGGCGGCGGTGGCAAATGGTCAGATGAAGTGAAGAAGGCTAAAGCTCTTGGCTACACTGAACCCGACCCTCGTGACGACCTCAATGGCCTTGATGTTGCTCGAAAGTTGACCATTTTGGCTCGTCTGGCAGGTTTGCCCGTGGAATCGCCCACCTCATTCCCGGTGGAGAGCCTGATTCCAAAGGAGCTAGAGTCCTGCTCTAGTGGGGACGAGTTCTTGGAGAAGCTGTCCGCCTTTGACCAAAAAATGGAGGAAAAGAAAGCTTCCGCTGGAGACAAAGTTGTTCGATTTGTTGGCAGCATTGACGTTGCCTCCAAGAGCGTCAAGGTTGGACTCCAGACCTTTGATCCATCTCACCCAATCGCTGCCCTAAAGGGTAGCGACAACATCATTTCTTTCTACACGAAGAGGTACGGCAGCAACCCCCTTATTGTTCAAGGCGCCGGTGCCGGTGGTGATGTAACCGCAATGGGAGTAACCGCGGACTTGATCAAGGTTGTCGCGCAGATTGCCTAGACATAAGTATTGTGTAAGGTACGAATCTGTGTAGCAAACTTCACGGCTCGTCCATGTGGTTGAAGTTTGGATGCTATCGTCTGCGTGTGCTGCGCGTTGCTGATGTCGCTGCGAGAGTCGAAGAGCTCGTGGTAGTTTTCAGTTCTGTCGAGTCTCGCTGCACGGTGTCACTGCTGCGCGGCTCATTGGGAGTCGATAGGTGTCTCCATAACCAGAGGGATATATCTATTGTAAGGAAAAAGAACAGTGGTAAAATAAAAATCGTGCCAATAAAAGCCTATCAGCAAAGCTGGGGGTCAGTGTCAGATGGTTGAATGGGACTGGGTTGGACGCGTACACATAGAGCGGAAATAGACCGTATGATAAAAGAAGCAGACTGGGGCATCAAGTAACTCCCAACATCCCACGATCCAGCCTGCAGTGTTGCAGGCATGTCGATTCCGTACAAAATTCGTGATGCGCGATGATTTTTAGGTGATGTAGCTTGGTGATAGGGGGGCGTGACTGCGCAAAGTGGAAACCGAAAATAAGCTTGATGGGCTCCTAGTAGCGATGGGTGAGGGTGATCAGCAGTTCCTCGGCAGTGGCATTGAGCAGGTGGAGGGTAGCCTTCACCGCCTGCCACATTCGCCCAATGATGCTTGTCATGGTTCTGCATTTCCTCACCAAGACCACTACCTCTAAAAAAAAAAAAAAAGGACCGGTAAAGTCTTACGAGAGTCTCCGAGCAGCACATTTCGACATAGGAACATAACAGATTGTTGGACATGGCTGGCGCAGCTAACAAAAGGGTGAACCGTGAAAGGTTCAGCCATAGTAAGGATCAAGATGGCATAGCAAGGATGCCTCGCAAGCGGTTTTACCGGCAACGAGCCCACGCCAATCCATTCTCAGATCACACTCTCGAATAGTGAGTCATCCGACATGGCTTCTCTTCCAAGTTGAGAGAGATCAAATTTCTAATAGAGTACCAGTCCTGAATCACCCCAGTCAATGAATTGGTCGTCATTTTATCCAGCTTATGTCGCCGGAGGTGCGCCGGAAGATTCTACAAAGATAACGAAGTTGAGCAAGGACGTAGAAGTTGTCGATATTGGATGCGGCTTCGGCGGCTTACTTGTCGCATTGGCAACTCTCTTGCCGGAAACATTAATGCTGGGTATGTGAATTACCGACTACTACTGCATAAATGAGATGGAGTACGTTGAGAACCATACTGACGCCAGCTTAGGTCTAGAAATCCGAACCAGCGTGACCCAATTTGTCCAAGAAAGAATATGGGCTCTTCGAGAACAAAGCGGCGGCAACTTGTACCAAAATGCTGCATGCATACGCGCCAACACCATGAAATTCCTCCCAAACTTTTTCAAGAAAGCACAATTGAGCAAGATCTTCATCTGCTTTCCTGATCCACATTTCAAAGCCAGAAAACATAAAGCGAGAATTGTTTCAACAACATTGAATTCCGAATACGCATATGCACTACGACCAGGAGGGATCGTGTATACGATTACTGATGTGGAAGCCTTGCACCTGTGGATGGTGCAGCATCTGGATGCTCACCCTTCCTTTGTACGAGTCTCCAACGAAGAGGTGGAGAAGGATGAATGTGTTAATGTGATGCAGAACGAGACCGAAGAGGGGAAGAAGGTGACAAGGAACAAGGGACAAAAGTTCGTAGCGCTGTTCAGACGTGTGGAGGATCCTCCATGGGAGTAGATAAGTGTTTTAATTTACCGGCTTTTTTTGTTGTGGCATGGCACACAAGTAGTGTTGCCTGGAGGGAGGGACATTAAAGCCGAAGTGGAATTGGCCTTTGTCTGCTCGACGATGGTAGAGTTGGCCCCTCGTATTCCCTTGTGCACTTGGGCAAGTCACCGAAAAGGACCAAGACTCCGATGAGCGGTGACACGCACACAAAAGCATTTGATTCTGCGAAACACCAAGAGCCGCCATAAACAAAGTAGCTGTCAGGCATTACGCGACATTAATATACTTCTCGAGTGGAGAACCTTGTCATTCTCCGCCATAACAACTATTTAGAAGTTAATGAACATTTAGAAGTGATTTCCAGCCGAGCTCCGTGCTCCATCGCTGGTACTAGAGCTCCCTAAACAAAAGGGCAGGGTCGGTCGGCTAGCTGAATGCCAGGATGGTGCGACCAGCTACAGGTGCCGGGTACGTACCTAGGTACAGTCCCTAGTCCATGGCTCCATACCTTGCGACGTTTGATAACCATAACCTTTCCCGCGGCGACGACACGACTCGACCCGACTCGACTTTGCAAACAAGGCAAGCAGACGATGCAGCCTTATCGACTGAAGCTCTGGCCATGGCCCTGAAACGCAGAGATGTAGCTATCGCTGCCGTTGCCGCTTTTATTTCTTGGGGATACGCGGTAAGCTGGCTACCCGTGTTGCGCTGGGTTGGATACGCTTTTGTGTCTGGTATCCTCATCACATCCCTCGGCCTCGTCGCAACTCTGCTGCTGACCGCGCAACGACCGAAACATGAACCAGCCCAGCTTCCGCGAGCTTCATTTGTTCGCTCGAGTCGCTGGAGCAAGGAAATATCCGCTTTGAAAAAACGACAAACCTACGAGAAGCAGATCCTCCAGCTTGGAGGCTCACCGCTTGTTGCTGGCGCTGTTGATGAACTTCTCGACTTGATACTTCGTGACTTTGTCCGTAGCTGGTATTCTCATATTAGCTCCAACCCGGTGTTCCCCAACGAAGTCGATCGCACGCTGCGCCTGGCAATTACGAATTTGCTTGAACCGCTACGTCACAAGGACTTGGCTGAAATCGTGACAAGCCGTCTCATTCCAATTCTTACGACGCACTTGCGAGACTTCTACGATGCAGAGAAGTCGGTGCGGGGGAGAAAACTAAACCGATCTGTGACGGAGTCAGAAGAGCTAGATCTGGCCATTGCGTCGAAATATAAAGATGGACATTTGCACCCTGCTGCATCTTTGCACTTTCCAGACACGAAGATGGTACAGCAGGACTATTTGCGGTCTCTCGCGGAGCGAATTGTACCAAAGATCTTGCCTCAGAAGATGCTAACTAGTCGTCCTGTGTTTGTCATCATTCGTGAGATTGTTAGCTGCGCTGTTCTTTCCCCCGTTCTCCAACTGCTCTCAGATCCTGATACTTGGAACCAAGTCATGGAGAACTATGGCCGCACTATGCTGCAGGATAGATCAACAGTTCGCAAGCTTAGAGCTGCCCTTGATCAGCATGCTTCTCCGACTCCTCGAACCGTAAAGATGGCTCCCGCACCGCGGCTCGCGCCAGGTGACAGTGAACGCAAATTTGAAAAGTTTATTCGTGCAATACGGAAAGTCAACAACTTATCGGATGCACGACGATTTCGCAGTGAAGTGGCAAGTCAGCTAAAGAGAGACTCGTTGCAGGACGATCAAGACCCTGTCTACTTGAGACGCTTGGAAATGGGCAAACGAATTCTGGATCAAAGGGTTCACCAACTTGCCGCTACCGGCGAACGCCAATCCATCCCCTTTCATGCGGGCCCTACGCTTGCCACGACGACATCGAGATTGGAGAACGTAACTCTTGTAGAACTCTTAAAGGATGCGTCGGGAATGTCGTATTTCATGGAGTATATGGACCGTCAACAGTTGATGTCTTTGGTCCAATTCTGGCTGGTGGTAGATGGCTTTCGGAATCCATTGGAAGATGATGGCCAAGAAGATGACCATGACTCGTCCGGCCATTCGATGTGGACCGAATCAGACAGATTAGACTTGCAGCAAATCAACCAAGCTTATTTATCGAAACCTGAGCTACATGTAACAGAGTCGTCAAAGCGAGAGGTTCGACAGTTTCTTGAGGCTGGCAAATCTGCCACCCCGCTACAGTTCCACAACGCAAGGAAATCCATTTTGAAAGCACAGAGCGCAGTTCTGGAGGAGATGCAATCTCAACATTATCATGGCTTCAAAAAATCTGATTTATATTATAAGTGCTTGGCGTCACAGGAGACATCTACAGCAACCATGGTGCCCCCCGCAGCTCCGCCAATTCAAACTTCTACGAGCCGAGCCTCACAGCCTCATCCGTCCAAACCTAAGCCAATTTCCCGGCTTGCAACTTCGGCTTCTAGTCAAATAACGAAGAGAACTGGATCCGCAGCCGATCTTCGAAGCACTGACAGTAATCCGGATCCTTTAACCCATCCCAGCCGACCCCTAGATGAGCCTGAGGCTTCTTCAACGCCATTATTCGACAATGACGATGCTGACAATGACGGTATGGTTGACTCCGTACACAGCATTGACCAAGACCAATTTCCGCAAATAACTCCAGATACGCAGGTAGTCCAGGCTGTTGAAGAGGCTCTCAATAATATTATGGACGATGAAGGACCAAAGACGGCAGAGGACTTACGGGCTTCATTATTCGGAGGTGCAGATGAAAGTGAAGCCAGCTTTCTCACATCCAACGACCGTAGCTCTAATCGAGATTCCATGGATTCAACTCGGCCCGCTGTGGCTGCCAAAGATCAGGAGAAGCCTAGTCTGTCGTCTTTGGGTCTAGTAAGCGCGGCGTCTAGAATTGGCGTTTTTGTGGACGATGATCTATTTGAGCAGGAGGATAAGTTCCTACCGGACGACGACGAAGATGGTGGCGCCAGCAACACCGACAAAGATGAAACAGATGAGGTTCATGAAGCGGCTCCTGGAGATCTTGGCTTGGCTGAAGCCATCACAGCACTAAGCAATGACATAGACCGTCTGGTGGCACAAGAAGCCGTCATCAATTCATTGACTCGAAAGGCAGAACTGACAAACAACACGTCGGAACTACGCATTTTGCGCAAGTCGAAAGCAAGTTTACAGAGGGAAATTAAAAGAAAGGAGCTTCAACGACAGCAGTACGTGGTTCAAGAGAGTGACAATAGTCTTTATGGCCGCTCGACGGTTAAGATCAAATCAATTCAAGTAGGTCGGGACGAGGACGGTCGCGAATTCGCCATGTACGTTGTAGAGGTCCTGCGAGACGCAGGCGAGCAAATGCCCGCTGCATCATGGTTGGTTACGCGGCGGTATAGCGAGTTTCACGACCTTCACCAAAAATTACGTTCTCGATATCCCTCGGTACGACACTTGGACTTTCCTCGTCGTAGGGTAGTCATGAAGTTTCAAAGCGAGTTTTTGCGCAAGAGGAGAGAGGCTCTGGAAAAGTATCTTCGAGAACTTCTCCTTCTGCCGGAGGCGTGTCGCAGCCGAGAACTACGCGCATTTTTGTCGCAGAGTGTCATCACCCCCGGCCAAGATATTCTGGATCGTGAGGACAAAAAGGACATTGTGTCTCGACTGTACGACTCTGTGGCCGATGGCATGGAAGATATCTTGGGCAATATACCAGTACTGGACCAAATTTCCGTCGCCGGCCAAAATCTCATTGCTGCTGCGACGAATCAACTGAATTCGATACCGCTCAATGAGGATGAGGATACTTTCCCCGCCGCGGAGGCGGAAGCCGAGTTGAACGCGTTTGAAAACAAGGAACTAGAACCGTTCATCAAACCTATATGCGATATCTTCTTGGAAGTGTTTGAATTAAACAAAGGAAACAACTGGCTCCGCGGACGAGCGGTCGTCGTTGTCCTCCAACAGCTGTTGGGAGGTACTATCGAAAGAAAAGTACGCGACAACGTCAAAATGCTGCTGCAGGATGAGTCCATCCTACGTTACATTTCTATGCTCAAGGATGTCATGTGGCCAAAAGAAGAATTGCAGCGGGACCGAAAACCACGGTCAGCAGCAGAAAAGAAGAAGACTCGCACGGAAGCAAGTCTCATGTTGGCAACGCTGGTGCCCGATCTGGCTGGTAATGTGGTTGGGAGAGTGAATGCCCAAGCTGCTAGTCGCCGCATATTTGCCACGTTGAACAACTCTCGACTGAAGTAAGGAAACCAACGGGCCTTGAGCTTAAACGACTTACTTTGGGATGGACTTGCTAACAGATCAACAGTGCTCATTTGGTATTTACCATGCTCGATGAAATCATATCCATCATGTTCGAACATGTATAGCGAGCGAGTCCTTGGATGGCAACAATTACGCATTGTGCTAGTGGCGGCACGCGATCTGGGGGCAGGGTTGAAAGTCTGGCGTGGTTTGTGCTTAAATTAAGCACCGTGTTTGCCAAACATAGCGGCGTCTGTGAGAGGGGTTGAGAAGCTCGCAGGGACTAGAAACTCACCAGTCTAGCTTGGTAGGACAGGAGTGTTCATCGCCTCGTTAGTGAGCCAGCTTGAACTTAACCAATGATAGCATGACTTTTAGAGATGACTACCATTTTTAATGTGAATGTTTTGGGGCAATTTTGGGATTTCTACGGAGTAGATGGAAGAAATACCTGTACGGAGCACGGAGCAGTTACTTCTTAGGCACCTTAGTATTATGGAGTTTTTTTGGAAACTATTTGATACTAGTACGTACCAGTACAGCGCCAATCGATCGGGTATTAGCCAGTGACAGACCAATTATACCGTGCAAATTCCAAAAAACGTGGTTTATCATTCTAAAAAGCTCCGGTGGCGATGGGAAAATGTGGTCCGTCCGTCCGTCCCCACAAATAAACGGTTTTGCCAACTGCCACCGCCCTCTTCAGCCTCAGCGTCGCACTCTGGTCACGTTTCGAGCTTGCAGCTTTCCCCAGGTTCTCCTCACCTCTCTTTGACAGGCTACCCAGGACGAACGCCATCCATCCCATCTGCAGCACAACACATCTCACCCACTCTCCGGGCCTTCTCTCTGTTCCTGGTCGTATTGCGGCCACCAAATCATCCTTGGACTTGATCGTTCGCTTCTCCCCCGCTGGTCGAATCGACCTTTATCTCTCTGTAGCGCATCCAGGACTCGGCCAAACCCCCGATCCCCATCGCCCGTCATGACTGAGGTGTCCGCCACCAGGCTCTACTTGGGCAACCTCCCTCGCAATGGTCCATAAACCCATAACCACCTCCAATTCCTCCTCCTTCGCCCCTTTGGATTCCAACTGACTCGCTTTCCCGGCAGCTACCAAGGCCGATATCGAGGCTCACTTTGCGACTCATGGCACCGGAGACATCACCGAAGTGAAGCTAATGAACGGCTTTGGCTTCATTGAGTACAAGGATCCCATGGATGCCCGTGACGTAGTGCCGGGTTAGTCGACTCCCTTCTTTATCTTCTTCTTCGTACACGTTCCACGTCCGTCTGGATTACCATCTTGTTTCTATATGGACTGTGCTAACTCGCTGGCCTTTGGCGTCCATTACTATAGCTTTTCGTACGTGGCAAATCCTGTCTCCCGCTTTGCTCTTGGCTATGAAACCCGGCAACGTCTGGCGTGCATACCTTTACTGACTATGGACAGATGGGTCCGACTTCATGGGAGAGCGTCTCACAGTTCAATTTGCCCGTGGACCCCGAAATAGGGACGGCGGCGGTGGTGGTGGTGGTGGTGGAGGTGGCTTTCCTAGCCACGAGCGCGCTCCGCCACGACCTCGCCGAACTCCTCACCGGATGCAAATCACCGGGCTCCCGAACGAAACCAGTTGGCAGGTCTGTCTCCATCTCCCCGCTACTTGTTTCTGGACCTCATGGACAAATCCCCTCCCACCTGTGTTACTTGGATCGTTTCTGTACTCTGTCATTGTTGGCCTGGATTCGCGCGCTCTGAAAGCGGTTTGCTACTTTGTGTAATCTGGACTGGCAACATCTGGGCCGTTACCACCGCTGGAGGCGAATCCTGGGTCCCCCCATTTGCCCCTCCCTTCCCTTTGTTTGCTCCCATGGCCTGGGCTTTCTGTGGTCAAGCTTGTTGCAGTTACACAATGGGAACTCGATGGGATCAAGCAGCTTCGTGGACATTTCTCTCTATTTCTCTCTTTCGGCGTCACACAAAATTGATCCGGCTACTCCTTGGAGCAGGGACTTACGTCAATTCTGGTTATAGGACCTTAAAGACTTTGCGCGTCAACCCGGACTTGACGTGGTGTATTCCGAAACCGGGCGAGATTCTAACGGAAGAGGGTAAGATTTGTCGAACAGGGGCCGTCAAAAGGATCGTGAGTACCTGTACAGCGTTTGCTGACTACCTCCTAAAAGCTTTGTCGAATACGAAACTGCTGCCGACCTGAGAACTGCCGTGGAAAAACTTGACAACCGCGAATTCAAGGGAAACCGAGTTCAATGTGAGGCTGACGTAAGTACCATACTTACGCCAAGAGTGAAGGCTTGCCGCTAATATTTTTCAAAATCCAGACACAGCCTGATATGCCACAGCAAGAACGACGCGGTCGCTCCCGCTCTCCTGGTGGTGGTGGTCGACGTCCTCACGGACCTCCTCGATTTGACGAATACGACCGACGTGGTCAGGCGGGTCGAGGGGGTGGCTATAATCGAGACCCCGGCCCCTATGGCTATCGTGACCGAAGCCCCAGACGTGATTACTATGATGACAGAGCCCGCTATCGATCCCCTCCCCGTGGGCCGCCTCCGATGGAAGAATATCCCCCTCCTCGCGGTCGTTACGATGAACCATATCGACGGGATTACGCCCCTCCTCCTCCCGATCCTTACGCCAACGGACGTCAATACGATCGACCTCCCAGGGATTTCCCTCCTCGAGAGCCTGCGTATCCACCCCGAGATGGGTACGCTCGTGAATATGACCGGGGCGGACGATACTGGTAAACATTTGTTCCTTGCGTGTGGTTGTCTATGCTGCGTTTTGAGCCTGCCGTTTTGGCTGAGCCGCCTACATCTACTACGAAGAAATTGGCCTTGACCGGTGGTAATAGATAAACTGCCCATCATGGAGCATCCTCGAGAACAACATTGCAATCAGTAAGCGCGGGGGCAGGGAACTTGCAACCCTACATACTTACTGTTACACGACATCGCGAGTCGAAATGAAACAAGATGAAAAAATGATTTTATGTACTGGGGGATAGTGGGCCGAAAATTTTACGGGTTGGTGGACGTTATCTGGGATTTTTGGTTGTTCTTCTCTCCGATTATGGCGTCCGCGCAGGGAGTATCATGTTACGCTGGGATTTCTGGTGAAGGCGGCGGGGCAGGGGGCACTACGGCGAACGCGAATAGCTAACAGGGATGGAAGGGTACGGGAATCCGCGGACGTCGATAAGAAGAAGACATATCGTGGCATGCTCTTTGTTGAGAGCTTGCAGCGAATGATCATGACCACGAGATGTACGATTATCAGAATGCATGTCATGTTCATTCCTTGCCGTTCTGAAGTTTCTTTTTCGTTAGTTTATTGCTATTTCATTAATTCATATCTGCTGCGTCTTGTAAAACTTAGATGACTCCTGCCAGTATGAGCACGGCTATATTGTCCTAAGAAGGGTCACCAAATGGGAGCTGTCAAACAATGGCGGGGCAATGTGAAGATGAGAATGAAATTGGAAACATCTATGTAGAGATGTGAAAGTCGTAAACATAAATGGTGTTGGTCGCTCTGTATAATGGTGTACAACAACTTTGCACATGGTCCGTCTTGTCCCTGACTGTAATAGTGCGGCGAGGGAGGGTCTTGGGAGGGTATGGGGAATTAAATCGAAGAAAGCCGCGGACGTTACTCCGTCGACACTGTTCCTCCAAATGCTGAATTATTCTTATCCGCCGCCCTTGTGTATATGGCGGCTTCTTTTTCGCCTACTCTTGTTGATTGGCGCGTTGGCTTAGGCAGTCTTCTTCCACTGGCTGTACACGCCAATCAAACTGCTCAGGGTGCCAGCAAGGCCGACGAAGCCGTCATCAAAGCCGACCCAGCCGAGGGCAGAGGCGGGAACAGTAAGGTCACAGAGGTCGGAGATGAGCTGAAGCTGGCTCGCGGATCGCTCACTATAGATTTGCGCGATTAATAACAATATTCCCTCATGTGGTGCGGTGTTGGTTGTAGGTGTGCATATCACATGTCAAATGATGTATATGCGTATGCCCGGTATATCGCAGCCGACATGTGGACTGGGAGAAGGGAGGGACAATAACAAAAAAAAAGGGGGAGGGAAGAAGGAGAGGAAGAAAAAGTAACTCACAGGGTAATGCGCTTGCTCTCAACAACACCCTCTCCATCCTTGCGATCGATTCTTGCTTCCCGCTGCTTCAGCTTATACTGGGTATACAGCTGCGAGGCAATGCTGAAGACCAGACCCATGGCCCAGAATCTATACCCGTGAGCTTGCAGGTTCTTGGCACCCTCCCACTTCTTAATGCCAGCTGCGTCGGGCATGGCGGCCGAATCAAACGTCAAGTAGCCGGCATAACCGATCTGTCTGCCGATGGCGGCGTAGCGCAAGAATGCATCGAGAGACTTGGTATCGGCGGCCACGACAGCGGCTTTTAGATGCTCGACGTTCTTGCCGACACGGAGGATCTTGCGGGTCAGACCGAATTGCTTCTTGGTGACGTCCCAAGGGCTGATTTCGGCCTTGGTGGCGTTGGTGCGGAGGAGGTACCAGGCGTAGAAGCGAGCAAAGTACTGGATCGTGCGCAGGAGCTTGTCGCGACCGACGGTGGAGGCGACGAAGCGGAGGTAGTGCGCTACGGAGGGGTGGTAGGCGAGTGCGTCGGCAACCATTTTGACGTGTTTGCGATGAGATGTTGCGAGGGTGGTGGTGATGATGGTGTCGGATGAGAGAATGAGGAGGAGAGATGAAGTTGCGCAACTCTGGTGGTGTTCGTGTTGGTGTTGGGTTTCAAGTCTGGAGGCAAGACGGCGGCGGACCGGACACCGGAGGGAGCCGAGTTACGAGCGGCGCAGCGGGGCAGTCGGTGCAATGACGGCTGTTCTGAGATTGAGCAAGAGAGTGCGCCGGGTACAGATGCTCGGTTGCCGATGATGTTGTGTCTTCACAAACGAATCGAACAGATGGATTCGGGCGGATGAATGCACTTCGAGGAGATTGTTAAATGAGTGACTGTAGAATGGCGTGCGTCGCCCCGGCGGCATCGGTCGGTCTGTCTGGAGTCTGGTGCAAGGAGATGAAGGTTGCACATGCCGAGGCTTCTGTCTAGTTTCCCACGGGGAAGATGGCCGCGGCGGCTCCTCTCCCTGATCACAGGCACTCCAAGCCAAGGGAAATCAGCAACCTCACCGGCAAGGAGAAACAGCCCTCCGTTTCCTCCGTGTTCCAGCCACGGATGCCCAGCCACACGGGGCGCCCCAGCCACTTACCACAAGCCACTAACGGACAGGTTGACCGCGTCCGAAGCAACCGATGGAAAAGCATTTAAATGGCAAAAGTTCCGGGAAATCCTCTTACGCAAGTGGATTCTTGTGTCTATCTAGGTCTAGATAACTATCAACTCCGTAGCCAGCGCGGGTCCTGTCCACCTTTGACCTTCGGGTCTTGGATAGCGAGTAGCTCGGTCTCTCCAACCCGAGCCTCGAATAGCCGCTCCATCGACTGCCGCGCTCACCCGCCCTGAACTTATTGCATCTGCTCTCATCTGCTCTTTCCTGCTGGATTGGCTATCGCAGATAGCAACTACTCCGTAGGGTCGGGACAAAATGAAACTACACGACGGGAAAGGCAGGGCCGGGGACGACACACAGCCCCCAACGGAAAAGCAAGGGCCCAGGTAGCACATTACATATGTATTACCTTATGGTTATCGTGACCTCATTGTTGGCCGGTTTTCCTGACGCTTAATAAAAAAAATACCCAGAGGCATTTGCTGACTCTTTCCCGTTCCCTCTCCTCTCCTCCCCTCCCTCCCTCTCCCGCTTGTCGTTCTCTTTTCATGTGTACCTGCCTCCGAATTACCAAATCGTTTTGTGACTGTAAGCTTTGCGTCGCACGTATTGAATTGCATTGATTTTGAAGGCCATTTTTCTTGCCAAACCACATACATCGCGATACCCCGCGCTGCCCCTCCACCGAGGTTAGCTTCCGCAGGTCCCCCGTTCCTTCTCAGCCCGAAGCAGCCGATCACGAGGACATACAATTCCTCCCTGACCTTGGGCTCTCTTGCCTCTCAATATATCGATTTCTCGTTTAGACGCGCATTTTTATCTCATCTTGTAGACCCAGATACCGACAAGATGGCAGACAACAGCAATGGCGAAAAGGTCAACACCAACATCGTCACGCTGACTCGGTTCCTGAACGAGGAGCAGACCAAGCACAAGGAGGCCAGTGGTGACTTTACGTACGCTTTCTTTATTTTTCTCTTCCCGCAATCCCTGCAACTCATGAACCGCTTGGGATGACGGGAGAAAATACGGCTGCTAATTCAATTGATTTTTGTGCAGCCTTCTCTGCCATGCTCTTCAATTCTCATTCAAGTCCATCGCCTACTACATCCGTCGCGCCACCCTTGTCAACCTCACCGGGTTGGCCGGCTCCTCCAACACCACGGGCGACGAGCAAAAGAAGCTTGATGTCATCTCCAACGACCTCTTCATTGAGGCCATGCGGTCGTCGGGCAAATGCGCTTTGCTCGTGTCCGAGGAGGAGGAAGACGTCATCTTCTTCGAGAGCGCCAGCGGATCCCGCTACGCAGTGGCATGTGATCCCATCGACGGCTCCTCCAACCTCGACGCTGGTGTCTCTGTCGGCACCATCTTCGCCGTCCACAAGCTCCCCGAGGGCTCCAAGGGCTCCAAAGCTGACATTCTCAAGCCGGGCACGGAGCTGGTCGCGGCTGGCTTCACCATGTACGGCGCCTCCTCACAGCTTGTGCTCACCATGAAGGACAGCTCCGTCAACGGATTTACCCTCGACAACGGCATTGGCGAGTTCATCCTGACACATCCCAACATGCTCATCCCCAAGTCAAGGGCTATCTACTCAGTTAACGAGGGTAACTCGCTGTACTGGGAGGAGAACACTATTGGGTACTTTAACTCGCTGAAGCAGGCCCAGTCGAACGGCAAGCCTTATTCTTCAAGATATATTGGGTCCATGGTGGCGGATGCCTATCGTACCCTTCTGTATGGTGGTATTTTTGCTTATCCTGCTGATAAGAAGAGCCCCAAGGGCAAGCTGCGTATCTTGTATGAGTGCGCTCCCATGGCCATGGTGTTTGAGAATGGTAGGCTCCCCTCATCCCCTCGCCCCTCCCTCTCCTTCTCCTGTTTGATGGCCGGTTTACAAGTATGCTGACTTGTTTTGTAGCTGGTGGCCAGGCCGTGGATAGCAACATGAAGCGTATGATGGAAGTTGCTCCGGAACACATTCATGACCGCTCTGGTATCTTCATGGGCAGCTATGATGAGATTGAAAAGGTCAAATCTTTCCACAAGTAAAATTTTAATGTTAGTGGAGATGTACAAAATAAAGAATTTTGGTATATCATGAGAAGAAGGTTTTTTTATCAAATTTTTAAATTTTTCTTTGGTTTGTGGGTTAGGCAGAGAAATTAAAAAGAGCATGAAACACATATATAGGACAACAATATACAAATTGGTAGTACCAACTACACAAGTCTTGAAGGTGACTGCGCCGTAAATTGAACCGGATTCATCCAGTGTACCCTCGTATCTATCTTCTATACAGCGAGCCCACAAGCCCATTTTATCGCATCTGAGGATAAAACTCAGAGAACAGCACGAACAAGTATGTTGCCTACCACAGCTTCGGTATCAGTCTAGGCGTGTTCTTCTTCCATTCTTGATACTCTCTGTTGTTCTTGAACCGCTCATCGTGGCGTGCCTCGGTCAACGGAATGCCCGATACCTTGAGCAACAGGAAGCTCGAAAACGCGGGTGCGGTGAAGGCAAGCGCCGTTGTGGCGAGAATGCCTACGGGGTTGGAGAACCCCAGTGCTACTTGGACAGGTTTGAGGGCTAGGACGCCAGCTGCGGTGGTGGCTACACCGGTCCAGAGGGAGATTTCGCCAAAGTAGTGCGGGAAGCGGCTGGGCGGGAGTGTTAGCTTCTCTTGTAGGATATATTTGGGGTTTCTTGTCTCCTGTCTTCTCTGTCTCCCTCTCCACCCCTGCTCTCTTTGATACAGAAACTACAAATGGTGTACTTGGGATTTGATAGTGAACATGGGCTACACATTGAAGGATCATGGCTGCGGATTAGGCCAAGTGCTTCGCTTTTCGTTCGCCACCATAGAACGAGTTTCCCTGGAAACTGTGAAGTGAAGCCCAGGATAGAGAGAGACAGAGAGAAAGACACAGAGAGAGGAATCCCCAAGCGAAGCACAACGTACCTAACTGAGAACAACCCCTTGCACAGGAACTGCTCATCATGCTGCTTCATCTTCTTCCCCTCCACCCATCGACTCTTCTGCATATCCGCCGCAGTCTCCAGCGCGATACCGCCGGTCCACGCCCCAATACCCAGAATATCTGTCACCGTCAAGCGCGGGATGGCAGCGAAGGCCGCGGCCGGGACAGCATTCAACGCCATGACAGGCATGAGCATGAAAGACACCCACATGGCCTGGATGAAGAATGAGACTGCGAAGCGGAGGGGCTGCGTGCGAAGACGCTCGAACCGCGGGTCATGGCCGTCCTTGGAGATGCGGTCAAAGAGGTAGACTCCCACTACGAAAGGAAAAGATGAATTCCTTGATCAGTACTCATTGAAACGCCATGTCCATTGGAAGAAGGGAGGGGGAGGGGGCGATAGACATGCATATCCAGGGAGGTCCGCATATGGAATCCCATCCATATGTGTCAGCGGAGAGGGGGTAAAGAAAAACATACATCTTGTTGCCCATGTAACTGCCATGCCCGTAACAACCACCTGTCTCCAGTTCCAGCCGCCGCCGGACCCAAACGCGCTCAATAAGCTTGGCAGCGCGGCATGGCCAACCCGAGCCCTCAGCTGCGGCAGGTATAGGCTCAATGCGCCGACGGCCAAGAACGTCAGGGACCCGGAGAGGTCGAAGAAGCGTTCCGTGCCTGCGAGCACGCTGGGCAGTCCCGCCGCGGCTTGTATGGCGATGGCGGCACCAATAGAGGGGACAATGGTTCGGAGGAGCGGGGATTTGAAGCTTGTGATGTGGAGGAGATGGTTGAGAATGCTCATCTTGGGTGATTGAGGTGGTGGTTCAGGTGAGGTGGTCTTGCTTGGATCTGGTGAGGAGGGGGTTTTGTTGATATTGCAGAGGGAGGAGTTAACTTAAGGTAAAAGACGTTGTATGCTGAGTCATGTGTTTTTCGGATTGGATGTGGAGCGTGCGAGTCACGATGGTCGACGGACCATGCAAACAATGCGCATCGCAACGTGGCGGTGATGGTGTTTATCAAAGTGGTGACGCCATTGTCAGCATGGTGAGCTCCGGAGCTTAGAGCAGTAGCAGTAGCAGTAGCAGTAGCTAGCTAGGCTAGCTAGCTGGTCGATGTGTGAGCTTATGGACGAGCTTCCCGATCGGCCTTTGGCGGGGAAGATAGCCGCCCATTGTGGCTGTTGACCGCATACGAAGGATACGAAGATGCGCGATAAGCGCGTTCAACAGCACTCAGCATCGACGACACATGCTCATTTAAAGCTGAGATGAACACCAGTGCAATACAGACATGAACTTAGGATAGGACTAGATAAGACTGGATTTTGACGGCTATAATCATACAATAATACACGTAGGAAGCAGGCCGTGGCTTAGCACAATGTCCGTCTTCGAATTTTTTAAACCAGTCCACAGAGCAGACACTTCCACCACGCATTCTTCTCAGTGGCTCTCTTCACAACTACCGCATCAGATTTGAGGTCCTCTTCCTCTTCATCGCCGTGATCCTCTGCGAAGGAAACATGCTTCCATGCAGCGATGGAAAACAGATGCAGCTCAAAGTCGCCTTCTTGCTTTCCAAAGAAACTAGATCCAGTCAGCACACGACTCATGGCATTGGAGTAGCCATGATCATTTCGAAATTATTCAACGTTGGTGACGTTCCGCAAGATCATGCGTGGACAGGCAGAAGTACCTTCTCATCATCAGCCCAATTCTCTTCACATCCTTCAAGTCTAGCTCTGGGGCATCCTTCTTCTCCCGGCCCCTATACGTCGGCTTGAACGCATCCCACGTCAACTTGACATCGCCGGGCTTGTCAGCCACAAACTCTGCCTCCCAGCTAACGGTGCTTTTCTCGCGGCCGTCGTCCCTCGGAGGAAGCAAGTCATTCTTCAGCGTCACGGCGTATCTCTTCCCGTCTGCCTTGTCTGGTCCTCTGATGGATACGACTACGCCGTCGTATTCTTTCAGATTGAGATGCAGTTCGCCCAGGGAGTGCTGCGAAGCAAAGCCTGCGCCACCGAGGGTCGATATATCCAGGTGACCGTGGAAACGAGCATGATCGGGGCTGTCCACCGTGAGGTACGAGTGGCTGGCGCCGCCGCGGACACGATCATCCGAAGTCACCCAAATGTCAGAAACCCATGGCCTGCAAGACGGGTTAGAAGTCGTCGGTCCCTTTCCATCTCCGCATCCCCATCCCCATCCCCAGAGGCGAGGAACATTTCAACAAGGCTGATGAATACGAAGAGTGTGCAGAGGGGGGGGTGTGTGACTATTGCTTTTTATGTGAACTTTGGCAAGTTCACGGGTGTGGTGTGCCGTGGGTGTGATGTAGCGTGGTACGCTGGCTCGTTGCAGGACGCACGTACCTGTCACCTCCATAGAGATACAGAAGCTGGTCGGGCATTGTCGCAGAAATTCCCCCTATTTCGTTCTGTTCCTTGTTGCATCCAAGTCGCCGGTGTTTACTCAGTTCAGGTCCGCCGCATCGATGTCTCCGTCGTATTTCGGCAATGTATGTTGGTTGAGTGTTCAATGGCATAATTGGTGTTGGGTCGGTGATTCGGCCGTTCGAGCCACCGACACCAAGTGGGTCTTTTGGGGTCATCTGGGCCAATCAGCGTTGGCGGGGCCAGCACGACGGGCGAAGCCAGATGAAATAGGTGACATAGGCAGTTACTCCGTACATTGTTCTCATGCCCGGCGGTGGACCACGCACTTGCTGTACGTATGTACTTGTCGTACAGGTAGTTACGGAGTCGACAATAGGCATGTGGTGGCTGCATGCTTTTGATTGAATGCTATTTTTTTGGCTTATTGACGTTGACAAGATCCGAACGGATCAACGAATCAGCAGACCAGCCGACTGCTGCTGCTGTGGTTGCAATCCCAAAAAAAAACTTTGGCAGATACACACCCAGCCATGTGATGTTATGGTTACGACGCAGAGAAACTCTAAATCCTGTCAATTGGACTGGCCAGCCCAAGAAATTGGTCGTCTGTACCGACTACCTACCTGCTTTTCTAGGGGGCGCATGTATCGATTAATGGGAAAAACGGTGCGCCGTCGGCAGTACTATGGAGCTTGGTTGGTGTCTTTTACTAAAAACGGCTCATGCCGAGCAGCGTACGATCAATACGATGCGATACGATACGATACGATACGACCGACGCGAAATGTGTTGGTTGGACAAAAAAAAAAAGAAGTGAATCCATCTGCAGCCATACACACGCCCGCGCAGGCTCGGTGTAATAGGAAATAAAAAGAGCAGGCGTATTCGCAATCCGCCAACAGACCAAGACAAGACTGCCACGACCAGAAGCGGGCTGTACTAGGAATCTACAGACCGCAGGGCGGCAGGGCACACAGCCAGCAGGGCACAAGGTTCCTCCAACGACTACAAAATCAAAAAGCCGTGAAAGCCGCCCGAGTCTTCGGAATTATCATAGACATACTCCCCCGGTCGGCATTTATCGTGGTATAACTTAATTCTTCATTTCAGTCCGTTGCGGATATTGCGTGATAAGCCTTAACTCCGTTGCTTCTGCCTAGGACTTAATCACCGACTTACAACAAACAATCACCGAACGGCGACGCTCTAAGCTCTAAAAGGCCGTTGTTTGCGCCTGCAGCAGCGACCTAGCAGCCCTGGCCGACATGCCCTGCTGCCCCTGTAGTGTCCAAGCTTGTCTGCACCAGTTGCCATGGACCATCCATGGATGGCTGTCAAGGGCGTCCCATGTCTGCAGGTGAATCGTCTATACTCCGTCCGTAGGCACTCCGTAACAATCCGTCCAACTCAATCCTTCAGTCAACCAGCTAGCCAGCCAGCCAGTCAGTCAGTCGGCTCAGCGGCCATCCTGTCGAGGCTGTGCGGAGTGCGGAGTAGGAACCAGCTCCTTGCGCGCCCTTTCAACTGTTCTCCGCAAGCCCTGCCTCCCTACTCCGTACGGAGTATTTGAATAAGTATTCGAGAGCGGCGGGGGAGAGTGGGGAGGGCCTTGTCCGAATCTCACACGGACCAATCTGCCGAGACGCAAGTGATTGCACGCCGTACTGGTGTTAGTTGGGTGGTGAACTAAATAGCCACAAGGCTGCGTACGGAGTATACAATACACTTTCTACTCCGTATTGTGCTGTCATTCACTACTCCGCGGCTAGGTCCGTGTCCGTGCTCAGTATTCCGTACTCCGTACCCTACGGAGGAGCACCTGAGCCCCTATGGCCCCTATGCCCCCTCTGTCTTCTGCGCTAGAGCTCTTTGCTTTTTGGGGGCAGAGACGCCAGGAAGGCTGGACCCCAGAGTTTGTTCCATACAGGGCAAGTCTGTCCGCCCTTTTGGGGCGCCTTGGAGCCTAGCCGGCCGTTGATTCGTTTATAGCGGGTTCCTACTGGCTACTCGTCGCTGGGTCGCTGGGTCGCTGAGTCGCTTGCCGCTGAGCCTTTTACCGTCTCATTGTGACGCTGCATGTGGACGAACACAATACTCGACAACATCGCGCACGCCTCCTACCCATCCATCCCCCTTCATTCCTGGAAGATAAGTTGGTCATTCTCTCGTGCTGTGTTTTAAACGAAGATTGCATACTAGCGTGCCAGATGGATTCATTTCACAGCCCGATACAGTGCTGATAAGTATACCCCGTTACACCATCCATCCTTTGGCAAAGTGGAATCTTGGTATCTCCCCAAAAACGAACGCTGTCAGCAGCTTGTTGGTTCTAATGCTGGAGCCCACGCGTCCATTGCATCAAGAGACCCCTCCAACCAGGCATACAGGCAGGCACCCACGCCAGACACTCTCGACATCAACTGACGGATAGACGGCCCGTTCAAAGTCGCAAGCCTGGGGATTCCACATGGCTTCGCCCTGTTCATCGTCACCCGCTCGTCACACCACCCACCACAACCATCAGCAACAACTTGCGGACCTACCTGGTGATGTACTATACCTCCCGGATTCTGGTCTCCAGGTTCACCTCCGCAGCATGATTTCTGACTTGCTTTTGTGAACAAGAACCTTTGCCATAAATTACAATCCCCATGTTTTGCGCCCACACACACACACACACACCCCTTCTAACAAATACCTATTATGCGGAACTCCGCCTTTTCTCTACAACATCCGCAAAGTAACTTTTTGGCGCTTCCCACTGCAACATGATGATGGTCCATGTCAATCATTTCCCACACCGGCCTGTACAGTTTCTATTTTGCGCTTGCACTTGCGTGCTAGTGTATCGCTGGACAGCGTTGTACAAGCTAGTAACGTCCTCACTATCGCCGGGCAATGTACTCTGTACTCCGTACTAAAAGGGTAATTTTGCCCGCCTGCTGCCCGCCCCGTCGCATCTCAGCCGTGTCGCTACTGTAGCCAACGGGAAGACAGAATGCAGCCCTGCGGCACATTCCATTGACGCCTTTACATGCACGCCCCCCCTCTCCCCCCCCCCGGCTCAATGTATGTACGTCGTTCTTGTCGGGAACACGCCCTCGTTTATTCCTGCCCGCGCGGCGCGAAACATTGCGAGGCGTATTGTACGGAGTACTTGTTGTACGCGGCGACCAAGGAGACAACATCAAGCTTGGCGATGCGCATGTCTGAGCCCTACTTGCCATCGGCGGGTTTTTTGCAGAAACAAGGCTGCATGCACCTGGATGTTTTGGATGCCACCAGCTTCGAGAATGCTCCCAGAGCACTGAGCTGCTAACTCCGGCTGAATACGGAGTGCCGAGTAGCCCGTCCAATCCTAATGCCCATCGTCGCGCGCAGCCTGATTGATAGCTGCTCAATACCCAATTCAATACCCAGCACAATGCTCCGTACTTCTTCGGACGTGCAGCGCCGATCTACTGCCTAGCTGCTCAGTTTCTCTCCAGGTCATCTCCTACTTTGCCTGCGCTGAAAAGCATGGCAATGCAACGTAAGTCAGACTAGCCACACACGACAGCCATTGTCCTTCAATCAAGTCCTACCTGAACGGCGTCGTATCGCACCCATTCGTCCATGCAATGCATGTATCCACCGCAGAGCCTCCCTCCTAGCTAGCATCGTTGAATTCGCAGCGAAAAAGCGACAGACAGCAGCAACACAACAACAATAGCAACACAACAATATGAACATTAATCCCACAAATCACGAACATCCCCACGCCCAAGCCCAAGCCCAGCCCAAACCCAAGCCCCCTCCCCTTCCCCCCCCTCATCCTTCTCCTCGCACAACGAGTGAGCCCATCAAGGAATGTATGTACTGCACCCCTTCGCAGAGCTGATACTCTGATACTCGGCGGGCCCTTCATTCCCCTGTATCCTGTATACTGCTAGCCTTATCGCGGCTCTTTATTCGTGGAAAGTCCGAGCGTTCGCCAATATCGGCGGGCATTCGGCAGTGCAAGAGCGAGATGCTCCAGTAAAATTCCAGGCCCCATCTCCGTCTCCCCCTCCCCCAAGGCCATTGGCCCCAGCCCACCCAGCCAGCCCTGTCCCCAACGCAAGTACTATATTATAAGTATCTTCAAATTGATTTTTTATTTAATATTTTTTCAAACAAAAAAGTAAATCCTAAAATAGCATGTCTTGACGCCGTCGCCGCCGGCGCATGAGCTTTACTTCGTAGGGAATGCTCCCTACACAGTCCGCATACCATATTCCTGCCCTGGCAATGTACATATAACAATCAAAAGTCGGGGGGGGCCCGATTCAAGAAAAACCCATGTATGTCGAAGTCCCGCGACCAACCAAGGTGGGCGAGCTGAAAAGGCGGACGCGGAACGGCGGACCTTCGCTCGCATGGTCGACACCGACAGGTGCTTGTTCCCTGCAGGTCGCAGATGGAATGTCTCGCCCCACCTCCACCACCACCATCCCCCCAAAATGTCGGACTCTGGCCTACCAAGGGTGCTGGTGAGGCTGGATAACGTCGCGTTGCCCAGTGGCAGCATGGCAGAAAAGGCGGGCAGGCAGCAAAGTTACATACATACATGCAAGGCCTTGCTAGGTTCCATATGGAATGTGGAATATGGAATATGGAGTACGGAGTCGTTACGCCGCATATACAACACTGCTGCCGCTACTACTCCGTACTACTACGACGACGACGACGACAACGACGACGAAAACGACAATGACAACGACCACAGCAACGGTCACAACGTGATACATGCTCAGGGTGAAGGGGGGGATGTGAGATGCTCCAGACGGCGACTAGAGGTCAACTGAGCAGTCTGTCGGCCACCCAGTGTTCGCGCACCCCGAGCCAAAAACCCAAAAAAGGGTGGCAGATTTGGGCGGGGCACCGCGCGGCATCTGTGGGCCCCGGACGCTGAACCTGAAAGCTTCCATAGTTACCACCACACACCAGGTTGGGGTCGAAATGTCGCTCGACGTCACCACTGACACCGAGGGGTTCGCTGGCCTCGACCACGGCACGGCGCGGCCTGTCTCAAACGACCGAGAACAAGGCTTGCTTGCTCTCTTCCAGTGTACCGAGCCGCAAAAATCCTTAAATTCACATACGTTGGTAGTAGAGGGGAGGCTTTCAGAGCACGTCGTGCGTGCCTTGTTTGTATTTCTCGCTGATACTGATATCTACCGTGTACCGTATATCCAAATCCTGCCAAAAAGCTCCCAGCTTGCTTGCCCCGCCAAGAAACCTCTCCCAATAGCTTGCTGTCGCCAAGGCGCAGCCGCCTACTCCCTCCAAAACGCCTGGCAGAACCCAAAAAAAATAAAATAAATAAATAAATAGAAAGCAAATTGTAACGAATACAAGACAACGTGAACCAAGAAAGCAGAAAGTTTCATACATGTCGTAGGCCCGCGCCGGGAGCCTGTTCAAGAACAAGGCCGCGAAGCCTCGAGAGGGGAGAGGGGTAACCCGACGAGTCTTCAGCCTTCTTGTGAGCTCGCCTCGTGCATAATGCGTCGCAACCTGTATCCCACCCTGTCTTTATCCCTGCGCCGCGGCTGAATGCCAAATACAGAAATATCAAGTCCCAATGTCTCAGCCGACTCAAAACGCCTCGTTTTTGTTTTTGGCAGTTGCCTCCGCGTAACCGTTCTAGTACGCTCGGCTCGGACGTGATGCAGATCGAGTCCGCCCATGCACCACCAAGCCGCCCCGCACTCACACACACACGCTCGCATACATACATAGAGAGCGACGTCAGGCCGCTCCAGGTTTGAGTAACGAAGAGCTATTGGTAGTGGCGAGTATAGAAATGCGAGATGCGAGATCGGGAGAGCCATGTCTCCGTTGCTTGTAGTCATATCTGCTGTTGCCAACAACTACTGTTGGTTTTGAGCCATGCCTGGTGACCCTGGCATCGATAGTGGCGTTGTTGGGTACTCGTGGCCGGCGTCGGAGCACGAGGTTGATGTGTCATACGAGTGTGACAATGGAGGTGTCTGGTTGTTCAATATAATCAGCAAGACACGTCTTGACAGACGGGGAGATGCTGCCTCGCGCGACTCACATGAGCATTGGAGGATTCATAGTGTGTGTGCATGTTCATTCCCACTCCAGGGACAAAGCTGTAGTTGAGATAAGGATTCATGTTCTCCTCACACGGCTTGATCGTGTCATTGAAAGTGGCCATGGCCGGTAAAGTAGTAGGCATTGCCGTGGTTGTGAGATAGTTTGGATAAGGGTCCGCTGACGACATGGGAGGATATGGCTGGGCCGAAGCGTATGGATCCATCAACATATCGTCTGGTGAAGGATAGGTAGGATATGAGAACATGGGAGGTGTATGGGAGCGCTCGCGGCCCCCGAACACGGAGGCAAATACCATCTCGTCATTGTTTTCCATGGGAGGCGTGAACTGCCCGCGAGGAACAGGCAGTTGCTTGGCTGGGCGAGGAGGGGGTGGCGGTGATGACTTTTGAATCTTGGGTAACGATTGACGTTTTGACTTGCTGGGTGTGGTAGCCTGGGGCTGCTTCTCGGTCTCGCCATCGTCTGATGAGCCAGCTCGGCGCTCAAGGTCTTCCAGGCGGCGCTTGAGCTTCTTGCCTATTCACAGCCAGTCATGTTAGTGACTTCAATTCCTGTTGTAACGGGCGACCTCAACAACGACTTCCAATTGCACACTTACGGTAGTTGCGCTGGGCAATGCGATTCTGTATCCTTCGACGCTCAGCAAGGTCCGAGATCTTAGTCCAGTCCTCGTCGGGATGGGCAGAGCTGCTGAAGGCACTGCTGGTGCCGTGGGAAGAAAACTGTCTAGTCGGAGCTTGCTGCGCGCCGTAGGAGTAGGCGTGTTGTGGCATGGTAGCGAACATAGACATTGTGACAAAGGTTGATCTATGGTTCAGGAGGGATGACGATGAGAGGCAGGTATCCCCTGTGTTCGTTTATACAACGAAACAATCTTGTCCCCTACGCGTGCATTCAACGCAGAATGGGAAAACGAACAAGACGCAAGACAGGGCAGCTTGAGTGTGCTGCAAAGGTGAGTGTGCGTGGCGGTGTGTTGGTGAGTAAGACTGGGGAGCAGAGAGCAAGTTCAAGTAGTATTCCAGATCCCAAATCAGTATGGCGATATAACTGCCAGTAGGACTGTGTCTTGTAATGAAGAAAAGTGAAGATATCGAGCTAGATGAGAATCATGGTGAAAGAGGATGGGTTGTTGATTATATACCTTGTATATCCAAAAGGCGCCAGACCTTCTTCTTCGGCAGACAAAACTAGGTCCCTCCGCCTGGGACAGACAAGGCGGGAAGGCAGTACAAGATACAAGATACCTTGGACTTGTACCAGTGTATTGATTGCACGCCCCCCAAAGCCCCATCCATGTCTGCAGTCCTCGTTTACTATTATCATCGCACACCTACGAAAAAGAGTGGCCGATCCATTGCCCAAGCGGATCTTCAAGGGGTGGAGTTTGAAGGTTGAAATGGGCGTGGGCAAGGGTCTCAAGGCGTGAAGAAGCAAAACAACGGAGCCCCGGGTGTGCCCAGACAATCAGGCAGGCGGCAGGCGGCAGGCGAACAGGTCGGAACATAGTACCAGGGTACTTCTTGGTCGGTACAAGCCCAAGTACCTAGGTACGGAGTACATTGTCCCGTAATAGAGCCAGGCTTGGGCAAAACGGGATGGAGCTGGCTCCGGCACCAGCACCCTGTCGACATGGCAGGTCCAGTGGCGGACCACAGCCAGAAGCCCGCAGGGCCAGGTACTTAGGGAAGTGCAGGGGGAAAAGGAGGGGGGGGCCGCAGGGCAGAGCAGGGCAGAGCAGGGGCGGTACCAACCCCACTTGACGTCTGCCTTGTGCGAGGGCTAATTTATTCCCAATTCTGCCCACGCCGCCTCCAACGATGTTGCCCTTAGCCTACCGACCTGCGTCCTCGCTGGCAGGGTCCAGGCACCGGAAATAGCTGTTTTGGTCTTACTGGATTGCTTCACTAGGCTGGCTAAACTAGACGGGAGTTTGCCAGTCGATCCTGTTTCGTTCGGGCTAAGTCGTAGGGCTGTGTGGAAAGACATGAGAGAAGCCAATGACGCATCCAGACGACCTGTGGCCCCCAAACTCATTGACCTGAGTGACCCCATTGCAACAGATTTCCTCTCGCAGCAGTCGTTTCGAAGGCTTCCAGATGAACAGCGCAGAGGTCAGGCTGGTTGGCATTGATTTCCGTATTGAGGGAACCGGAGCAGGACCGACTTTTACGCCGGAGCCATTATAGCAGCTCATGAGCCCAGCGAATTAGGTCTTCGTCCTCGTCGTATGAAGGATCAGCACTATCTATCCGCCCGGAGGACCAAAACAATCACGGAGTGCTGCCCTCATCTTTTTTTTCTGATATCATGTGTCAGTATCCTATCTGAGATCATTTCCCCAGCCCGCGGATAGGACTATGGTTACACAGACCAGGCGGGCCAAGCCCCTGGAATTCCTGGCACTCATTCTTCATCACCTTTGATGACAATATCGGCTTACCAATTTGTGCCATCCAGAACGCTAAAAAAGATCACTGTAGCACCTTTCCGTGCCACGTGTACCACGCATAATACAAATCACGATTAACCAGTACCAGAGCTTTCACTCCCCTCCATGTGTAGTTTGGCACGGCATGCGTCAAAAGGATTGCATGACATATTGAATCCCCTGCCTCCCCCCTCCCCGGTACCAAATGCAAGTATCCATTCGTCTGGGGGCCAAGGCTATCGCTGAGCGACAACCAGAAGTCCGGAGCGGATTCAATCCGGTGCTAGTAGCCAAGGCGTTCGAATTTGTGCAGTGGGTGAACCGGGCCAGAGCTTAAGTCCAGTGTCCGCACGGCAGAGAGGTGGACCAAGCTAGTCCGTATAAAATACAATTCGCGGTGTCCTCCTGCTCCCATGTTAGCGACAGCCGGGGGCATTGATCGGAGGCGGGACTTATGGGGGGAGGCAGGACTCAGAAAGAGGAGGAGAAGAGGTTCCGGAGCCGTTAGTTGCTTGCCTAGGCGTTGATTGCGATCGCTATTACTGAGAAACCCCACGACATGGGATAAATTCTCGGCATCGCTCCATCTCGCTTCCACCTCGCACCCATCTCGCATCCATCTCGCTCTCAGCCCGACCCGCTTTTAGTTTCCTGGTAACTGAATCGATACGTGGACAAACTTTGACGTGTACTTCTTGAGTGTGTGCACTATCATCTCGCAGACAAAACCATAGCAAGAGCTCAATCAGTCTTTCTCTTGGGGTGCAATGAAAGCATTGGGTGCTATCCTGGTAATGCTCGACGCCAAGGCTATCGCTATGGATTCCGTCCGTTGCGAAACAAAACATGATGACTGCACTGTTTTTGCTGGTGTGCGTCGCAATGTGATAGGATGACGCGGGGTTTGACTTCCGCTGAATTGGGACACCGCCATGGGGCGGTCATTCTTGCCTGATGTGCAGCCAGCTCCGCGCTAACCCATGCTCTACACGTGCTTTGTAAGGAACCTATTTTTGGTGTGAGGGACTTACCAAGCTCCAGGCTATCATGTTATTGGTTTATTTGCTTGCTGGCCTCATGCCCTTGTCCGTTACGTGGGACCCAGTGGCCAGTATGACCAGGATGAGCTTGTCTATCATTCTGCATGGCTAATCTCCATCGCTCGTCATTGGGCGTGTCAAGCGCCCAGGCGCGGCAGGTTGGAATCATGTAATGTCGCCGATGACTGTTTATGTGTCCGCAGCTAACTTGCCCATAGGGGCGGACTTACTTGTATACACCTCGTAGTTCTGTACGGTGCGGTACACCTGCCTGGTGCTCCCCAGCTCGTTTATAGCGGAGCAGCGCCCCGTCCAATACCGCTCTCTCGTGGAGAAGGTCCCAATTCAGGAGATAAGTTGCGCTCTGTGGCGCTCATTCACCAATCTGTCCTTCACTACTCCGTACAGTAGATTGTATGTACGGAGTACTGCACACCCGGATCCCTTCCTCCCCCCCCCCCCCTCTCTCCCCGCCCGTAGTCCCCCCTATCGGATCTTGGCTTGTGCTGCCCTGCCCCCCAACGCCTGAAGCCGCAGTTCCTCAGAATCCGCCCCAGTCTCTCTCTTATTTAGTGTTGTTGTCGATTAATCCACTGTTCTATGAGCTGAGTGCTGTGCCTCCTCCACGCTGGACCACCGCATAACTGCATGCTCACTCAAAACTTGCACAGCCACCCTCCGACTTTCCATTTTCAGTACCAGAGCTGTTGTTAAGCGCCGCACTGCCCTGTTTCAACGAAGAAATAGAAACAACGTAACTGCTATTGAGCGCTTGCTCCTCAAATGGCAATGCGGTAAGCCTCGACTATTTGTGGCGGAGTCGCGCCAATATCCTGCGTGCTACAATTCGTATCGTAATTCATGCCTCGATCTGTCGTTAAGAATAGATGCAAGTTTCATGCCTTGAAATAGCTTCTCTTGTTTTGCACCGTAGCCACCGAGTAGTTGCACTGCTTTCAAAACCAGGGTTTCCTTTCGTCCTCTCCACGTGCGCAGCGTGCGATCAGAGGTGTGACAAATACGCTCGTTGAATCCACCAAACTACAGCGACCTGTGGATTGACGACACTACTAGCTCAGTCCAAGGTTCCAATATGTACAGAAGCGACGGGGCGACTGAAGAGCTGTCCCTTTTTATTTTTAAAATGCCCGGCCAAAGCAGAGCTTCCGCGGATGTTTCTGAGATAGCATGCACCGGCAGTTTGTCGCACGTACGCCAGTGCTGCGATGCATAGTTCTCACTCGGCCCTTCTTCGTTGGCATTAAAGGTCTGACATCCAAAGAAGCCCAGCCCTATGGACCTTACACCGGGGGCCAAATGGACGGCATTTGTTTCAGGCACATGTCATGGCTTCTGATGATGTAAGTGAAGCTTTGGTGTTATCGTGCCCCGTTTCCCTCGCCTATTTCGCAGCGTCATTGGCCAAAGCGTTGATGCTACCTCTGCGGCCTTGTCGTGAAATTTTCTCGATTCAAAAGGCCTCTTTCTTTTAATAGCGCAGCATGCAACATGAATTTATGCCCTTGAAGTTATCATAGAAGGGCATTGTAAGATACCCTCGTTCAAACGCTAGCCTACTGACTCAATCGCCAAATACGAGACGCCGTGTTTGGAAGTACAACGAATCAATTTTTTATATCAGTGCTAAAGATCGCCATGCGATGTTACTATTCTAGGCCAAGCTCATGAGCGAACAATACAAGGTTCCGTGGCGGTGGATAGTATTACTATAGTAGCGTATGTATGGGTACGTCGAATGCTAAATGGCGAGGCCGTAAAGACACCTAACTTACGTGGTTTGGTCACTGAACAGTGAAGAAGGATCCTGGGCAACCAGGCGACAGACTGTGATGGCTCGATGCCAGTGGACCCGTAGTAGTAGTAAGTGAATTGAAGAGCGCTGCACTGACACAGAACGGCTCCCATCGAGAAAGAGCCCCATAGAGCTATCCCCAAAATAGTAGAGTCGTGCGATCGTGCATATCGACTAGTAACAAAACGGACATGGTTACGTGATGACCACCAGGTGAGCCCAGCTCAAGCTGTCCAGATGCTCGGTGCCAGGTGCCAGGTCCGGCTATCGCTGCATGTCGCGCTCATGCAATCCACTACTAGTTGCGGATCATTTCTAAGTTTCACCGCGACAAGGCTTCTTCTTCGATGCAGATGCCTACCCTGCCTGCAAATCTCGTTGATGCTTTGTCATCCACCACCTTGGTGACACCGTCAATGGGCGGCAGGCAAGGGCAGCCGGGCGTGTCTTGAAGCCGGTTGACCCGCGCCTGCCACACACTTGTCCAGTCGAAATTCGGGTGACTCTGCTTTGTGCTCCGTACCTGCCGCCGCTTCCAGTAATCTAACGCCCCTATCCATCGAGTTCTCCTGACCCTTCAATCTGGTTTCTTTTCAGAGCGGAGGATGTACATGTCCCCAAACCAAAACAGGCGGCTTGGCCTCAACTCTCCTCTCTGTTCCTTTCCCTACGCAGCAATTGATTGCTCCGTAGTTTTAGTCTCTTTCATGTTCCAAGTAGAGGCCATTGCAAGCTAGCCCTGTTTTCCAAGTGTTACTCTACCGGCGCCGTCATTCAGAGATCGGTCCCGGCAGGAAGGTTCGCGCCCGGGGTGGTTATGCACAACTAAAGATACTGTAATTACCGGATGGCTCACGGTGCTTTGAAACTTGCGTGAATGTATTTAGTCTTCTCCGTGCACCTAAAACTCCGCATTACAACTATAATGTAACCCTAATCCGACGGAGTGACCTATTCTCGAGCGTGCAATCGACCCCGTTGCCGTCAATTGTCTGAGAGGACAAGCACTCTAAATCATTCACGCCATGGCGTTAGATTAATTGCCGTCCAGACTCTACTTTTAGTGGGTGGCGCGTGCTCATTGGTAAGTTTACGTATAATGAGGAAGGACTTGGCATGGTCTTAGGCTTGCTGGAAGTTGAATGCCGAGCACTATCGGTGGCGCGCTATGATAGAAGTTGATCCATTGAGGAAAAGCATCGGATACTTTTTTACGGCAGCAATCTCGCGCCATCTTTCGGAGACATATTTTCCACTGGAGCTGCTGGCAGTCGTCGTCATCTTTGCTGGCTCAGCTCCCAGGCACGGAATATGAAATTGTAACATGCAAGCAACAATTCGAGGGCTACCCCGTACTCCGTCCTGTTATGTCCCCCATTGCTACATTGAGCATTGGCTGGGCTTGACCTCATCAACAGCCTTTACGTTTCGATAGAAGAGAAGCGGCGAATACAGACCAAAAATTTCTTCCCCCCTGCCTTACACGGTGTAGTCACCCGGTGAGACCAAGTTATGCCATAAGTTTGATGCCGCCCACGACGCCAGATGTTTAATGAGACGAACTCGTGGTGGCAGCTACGAGCAGCTAGCTCAAGGGAGTTGTACCCGAGGCAGGATGATGGAGGTGGCAGGCGATGGCCTAGCCAACCATGGTTTGGACGAAATTGGACATGGGGGCCAGAAAAGACAGGCCGGGGCTGATCGGGAGGTGGGGGGCTCTGGTGGTCCTACAGATCTCAAAGCAGAAACCCGTGAAGACTCATAAAGGTGGGGGTTATTGAGCGCGGAATCTTGGAGGTAGAGTGGATTAAATTCGTCTACGGCAATCACGTGGCTAAGTACCTGAGGACGAGGACAGGTGGATGTCGGCGCATCGTACTTGCCTGGCCTTGTACACGTCTGTAACAGAGAGCACCAACTGCCACCGATCCAGTCTCCTCCTGGGGCGTTGTGACACACTCAACACCACGACCTTTTACCGGGAAATTTCTTGAAAGATTGGCCCAGCTACTGCAATGCAGCTCCAAGTACGTAGGAGGGAGTACTCAAATTAATTATATATCTACTAGCGCGACTCTATTGCTCATTTCATCTGGACCACGCACCTTCATGGTGAACTCGAAGCGGGCGGACGCCTTCTGGCACAGACAGATCTTCACATTGTTAACCTCTGATATGAACACGAAATTTTGTGTCCAGCCTGCAATAAAACTATCGTGTCAGGTGTCAGCTACCCGGCCTCGGTACTTGAGTCAAGTATAGGGCTCTCAAAGCCCCCAAAAATCTTCTTCCTAAGTGCTGGTTGGCGCTGACGCAGCACAATCTCATGCCGCCAGCGCCAGCAACGCGACATGGGAAGCACCGATAAGCCATCCTACAATACATCTACCGCTAAGAGTGAGGCTCTTCATGTCTGCCAAACTCAGGCGGCTCGGCGTGCCCGAGCCGGGAAGCAGGGCAAGTCAAGCCAGGAGTTTGCGTTGTATGTACGGAGTATATGCAGACGAAGTCGAACCAGCCAAAGACGGGAAAAATGCGCGTATGCGAAATGAATCTACCGAGTACCCAGTGAGACACGGACGGCAGAAAAACCAGCATTGGCTCTGTCGGAAATGAGTGCGGCAGGCGTGTCACTCAGAGAAGACTCCCAATCGGTAGGGCTGAGCGGGAGGCATGCCAGGGCCCCTGACTGTCCATGTCTATTCGTCAGATATTGCACGGAGTACGGAGTACTGACCACTACAATAAGTACTCCGTACTCTGCGACTTGCACTTGTCTCCAACACTAGGCTTGTGGAGCGGAACGATGGCAGTGGCGTGGCAGATGGGATAGACGCAATAGCTCATGGTTGCTCCCGCTCATGAGGGTCTCGGGCCGGAGAACTGGCTGTCGCGTCGATTGCTGATTGGCCGCGTCGCAAGTCTGTTCATTACGGTTTTCCATCAAATGCTTAAGTCCGAACACCCATCGAATCCCGTTGCTCAGGGCTCAGTACTCCGTAGATTGACGTTGCATCGCGCCATGCTGGGGTGACTGGGTGACTGGGAAGCAGAATAACTCGGTACGGAGTACGGAGTACAGCCCATCACAATCTCCAAACTGAAGTACGAGCCGGATGTTAAGCCAGTGATGCGGAGCGCTGAACGAAAATATGCTGCAATGGAACACAAGCCACCGCTATTTCACTTGGGGAGGATTGGAACTTGCATCAATATCTCATCCGAGCGGTGTTAACCTCATGCTATTGTATGCTTTTACAGAGCTCTGTAGTACGGAGTGCTCGGCATGACACCCAGGCGTGGGCTTCAGGGGTCAGAAAGGTGCAAGTGGATTGGTGGATAAAGTCCACGGTTCTGGCGAACGAGCAGCACCGGGAGGAATTGCCGACAATACCGACTCTCGTATGCCATATGCGATGCCTGCAAGATTCGCATCACATTAATACACGTGCGACGGCAACTCGTTCAACGTCAATAAGGGAAAGTTCCTGGTACTATAATGCGCAAACCTCAATCATTCGAGAGGTTTCATCTGAAGATGCGCATTACAGAATGGGCGAGCGTTGCAACGGGCTCCCACCGGCCCAGCCGCCTCAGGCATCGCCCTGTTACAGACCATGGGTGGGTGGATATTTTGCCGTGCAACTCCGTCCGCCTCTTTTGGGTGAGAGCCGATTGTGCTTGGTGGTGAAGTGGCGGGGAAGGGGATCGCAGCAAAAGGGCGGAGCACCACCATCCAGGGCGACGTGGGGCACTCTGGGCACCATCATCTCGACACCACCTGCTCCGTACTAACTACTCGCACGCAGCTTTGGGGAATTTACTGCGCGCGGCTCCTCTCTGCAACGAGAGTGTGTGGCAGCAGATGGCTTCAAAGGTCTCACCGACGGGCTGCCGAAACCTTGCAGTTTAGGGGAGGCGTGAGAGTCGACGTGTTTGGTTGCAATTATGGCTTAACGACGGCTGATGCGTACAGAAGTACTACTCATACCGTCGCGCTGGTGTTACAATCAGTAGTCTCTGCATATGGCGGGCTCGTTTACCTGGACGACCGACCATCGATCAGTGCCGCACAAATCATGTGCCATTACTAAGTCACTGATGTGAAAGGCCGAGTCCATCGATGTTTGTTTGCCTAGACTACGTATATAGAGTTGAAGTGACGAACCCGAGCCGCGTCAAAACGGTTATGATCATAGATAGAGATGGGGTAAAAGAGCGTATCTTACTGTAGAGCAATACACACACCATGCTTTCCACCGCTAATACCAACGACCTACCTGCCTTTTCATTACCCAGGCAATGCCAACGAACGAGGGCAGCCGCTTCTCATGATGGCAGGTTGTGGTGTCGGCGGTTGGTGGAGGCAACGAATCCTCGTTTCGCCTCAAGTCATGCTCCGGTGCTGTTGTGCGAGGGTGTGTGTTTATTGTAAGGACAAGGTGACATTTTTTCCCTTTTTGGCGGAGCGAACCTATATGCGATGTGAGCAAGGCGTGGATGTGAAACCAGGTAGGAACAAGCGCGCGCAGGTACGGAGTAGTATACACAACAAACTGTACTCGGTACTCTGTACAGAGCAGAGTAGTCCAGTACTTTTGCATCTTCGCATACACACCATCCTGCTATGGGGAAGGGCTTGTGACAACCTTTCTGCAGGTAATTGCTCCCAAGATGCGTATCAACCTCATCCCACCGCAATGGTCTCAATAGACTCCCGGGTGGACTTCTCAATGGACTTGCGGAAGCAGCCTGCGAAGAACAGTGAGGGGGGAGGGGTTCGTCCCCAGTCAGGTCCGTTTGTTCCGCTGTTCCCGGGCCTTTGGCTCCCCTTCGCCGGTCCACTGACACGCGATAGTCCTAATCTTCAGCAGCTAGCGATCCCACCAACTCCCTCGCTCCGCAAGCTACTCCGTACAACAGACGTCGTTGGCTATCCAAGGCAAGGCAGCTTCCTGTTTCCCAGTTGTTTCCCAGTCCTAGCTCTGCAGCCCGCACCTGGTCTCAACAAGGCGGCTCTACCAGCGGGTGGCAACTACCCCTCTGGGCCAAGTCTCGCGCACTACAATGACTGTCTTGTAGATGGTCTGACGAACATTGCCCGGCTGTGCAATACCGGTGCATATCAGGGTCCGGCGGTGCGTGCTATGGCCGATGAAACATTACAGGCAACCTTTCGGATGGTGAGCCGCGTACGTGCAGATTTGGTTTTGGGGGCTACAAGGCTGTGCGAGTTCAGCTCAACGACCGGGTTGTGAAATTGCACCGCCGGCTTTGGCCTTCTTCGTCTAAAAGGGCTCAATTCAGTCCAATGATCCTTTCAGAGGGACACGCTGCAACAGTTTTATATTGGGAAATAGCTTATACTAAAAATTCTCCTGCCAGATAGCCCGCACCGGCCCGGATACATTATAACCGTCTCTGATGCTGCATATCGAAACATGGCCCGTGTTCTGTGGCAAGATATATGGCCAGCGTGTATCTATTTACAGTTGCGACCTCATGTGTGTATAGGTGACGGGGGTTGGAAATATTGAAAAATAAATCGTCTTTGATGCGGTATACCGCCGGTAGGATCAATCGGTGCTGGTTCTCTCCGACCAACTGAACTTCACTTCATACCAGGTCAATCATGCGTATTCAACAAGCCGAGTCTCGTCCCAATATCAGACGGGCTAGGCACATGCAGGATTTCGACGCTCTGATTACAACCATGATGTGGTGGATACTTGCTTTTTATCCCACTTTTTACTCCGTACTGCAGTTTCCTTTCGACTGTTTTTCTGTCTCTCTCTCGGCTTGGCATCACAAAGCCTGGCGTGAAAAACGCTCCGGTCACAGACACAATTTAACTCTGCCGTCCTTGAACAAATGAAACCATGAGGCCACAAGCTCAAGAACAAGCGTCGTGTGGCATGTCGAATGAACAGTGTGGGGAGGACATGGGCAACAGGCGCGCACGCCCCCCTAGTCCTCGCTCACGACGACTCGGATCTCGCTGGGGCTTTTCGGACTTAGGACTTACTAGTATTGTGGCAGTTACCAGTCCTACAAGCCGCGAGCTCAATCGGAGATAGTGCACACACATATTCAGAGCGAGTCTCCGCGGGGGGCCAACGACGACATATTCACAGTAACAGCGTAGGAGCCAGCAAAGTATTTCATTGACGTCGTTTATGTATCCCCTTTAATATATCTACGGTGCAAGTCGGACGGCCTCACAAGACTACGCAAGACGGCATGGTAGTGACGGCGAACGTTCTGATGCTTAATAGGACTGCCGACTTTGAAAGAGTCCTGGATGAAGAAAGCTTGTTTCGCGACGCCTCAACGTTGTCACTTGTCAGGTTCAATCCCATGCCAAGTCAAGCCTGAGTCAGAATCATATCGTAGCCGATCGCCACGAGACAAGAAATAAGTGGCGCTGAGCTGGCTGGTGACAATAAACGGGCGGCAAATGGAGGCTGTGACTAGACTGGCTGTATTTGTAAGTGAGCGTATTGTACTCCCTAACTACTCGGTAGTGCTGTAGATCAATTTATTATTGTACTAGTAGTGGTGGTGGGATATTTTAGGATTGATGGCTGTTACGGCTTTTCATCTCGACCGCCTGCGGGCCAAGAACCGCCAATGTTAACGTTCGTGCCCATCTACCAGTTAGTTCTGTGGCAGTGTTGGAGGGCAACTCAGTCGGAGGACAGAACTGTGCACCGGGAACGACGGCGATGATCCTCTCGTGTTTTGCCCAGTGCTGACTGTCGAATGATGCCAATGTCTTGGACTGGGCTTGTAATGCAGCCTTACACGTCACTCGCTGACAAAGCCGCCAATCTAGCTAGCTGTCTTTGAACCACGGAGAAGGGGCCATCAAATTGATTCCACATGATATGGAAGGGCCGCTGTTCGACCGCCCCATGGTTCCTGGCGCAGCAGGCCGGGGGGGAGTGAGTGAGTGAGTGAGTGAATGCTTGACTTTGAAGTTTTGATGCTGTATGGACGATTGAGAGTACTCCCAAAGTGCATTGAACTAACAAAGGAGTGGGTATCACAAGTTCCTCACAACTACGGAGTAGTTGTGACTTACTACTTACTAACCAACTTCAATCTCGCCAAGGATCGATTTTGTGATAAGACGACTGGCTCGCGGTCTGTCTGTCGGTCTTGCTTGGGTCGGGGGGTGCCGTTCGTCGCCATGTGCCAGCGTGCCAGTGCATCATATCCCACATGTACCGACCGAGTCGTCAGTGTGTGGTCATCCCGGTCGTTCAGTGAAGGTGGGCTCCGCGCGCTGCCCTGCATTGTACCGTAGCATCGAAGCATGGCTTTTGCATCCTACGACAAGGTGTATTGCGCGATGTGCTGCATGGTGCGGACCGCAAAAGACGAGCACCATCGGGCGACTCGCACAACCATTATGAAACAGCAGCATTAAGAGCGCGGGGAGATTCCGCTTCCTAAAAAAAAAAAAGCGTGAAAGTTAGGCGCATGGCAGGCAGTGCGGAGGTCGAAACAGACTGAATAGCAGAAGGAATGATAATACGCAAGCGTATTGCATGCATAGTTAGTGCATATTTACGTACTCCGTCATGTACGGGGTACTTGGCAGTTGTGCAGCAGTCCAACGAGGTGGTGTACGTCGCCGTGCTGCGCTGTGCTTGGCTCACCTCTGCTACTTCGTCCCCCCGCCGCTGTGCTATTTCTTACATCTGCAGTGCAACACTGACCACGTTTCAGCGTGCAGGATGCGACCGGATTCCATTTCCACTTCCACTTCCACTTCCATTTCCATTGCCGTTCCATTCCACCACCTCTGGCTCACTCCTCTGCTGGTCTCGAATCCTGGAGTATGCGTATTGTAGGCATGTAGGGTAGGACCGCGGTTGTCGTGTGGGTGCCATTGCATACTGCATGCTGCATACTGCACAGTGTAGATTGCAGATGACTTCCCTGGCCGTCAAACAGGCCCAGGCCTTCGGACGACAGCATCACGCACCACCAGGGATACAGACGGACGGACGGACAGCTTGTGACATAATCTGCCGCGCGGCTCAAGCTTTCGCTACTCCGTCCGTCTGGTCCCTCTCGTTGTCGGCCAGTACTCGATACTTTACCCTGAACTCGATATGAGGTCTGTTGTATAGTAGGCAGGCGGGCACCGCGTTGCGTCGATGCTTGCATGCTCTTGCATCTTTCCCCCCCTGCAGGTTCTTTGCAGCCTTTTGCGGCCTTTTTGCAGGTATTTTCGAGGTTCCTCCTCTCCCTTGCGGAGCAGTCTCCGTTCATCTCGCCTATGTTGACCTATTGAATAGGACTTTCGAATGACCGTGGGGGTCTTTACGTCTACAAAGGCGACGGTCCCGGCAAAGTCTGTTGGGCGCAATAGTTTTGATGGAGCAATGCAATGCAATGCAATGCGCTCCGTAATGCAATACAGTTCAAGAAACCACATCTTGCACGCACGCACGTCTGTATTCAGCCTCTACTCCACTCCGCAATATACTATGGAGTATTGTTCGCAAAGGAAAGTCCCATGCCGGCCTGTGCCAGAACTGGGGGCTGGGAAGCAGCGTAGTAGCGCAGTATGATGGCCACGTTTCTGTTAGCGAACTCAATTCCTACGTCTTATCATCATTCTAAGACTAATGGAGCATAACAGATCCTCTGAATTTACTTATCGCAGGCTATAACAACAAACCCTGCCAAAGGGGGGGTGCAGCTGCAGGTTTGCCTGATCCTGTGAAAGGCCTCTTTTCTCATTTCACTTACTCGGAGTGCGTCCGTATGGAGATATGGAGGAGGTGCAGTGTAGCCATGTTGATGCCGCTTGGTTTGGATTTGCGGCTGAGAAGATTTTTCTTTCTTGTTGTTTAGTCTGCCAGGATCATACTTCCGCTTCTACTTCCACTTCCACTTCCATTTGGGGGCTGTGCACTCCAGGCTCCCTGCATCAAATCGTTTTAACCGCTGCAGATGCGTGACAGTCCCCACGGTGGAACGAGGCATGTCTGGAGAATCCAAAGCGAGGTCCGTTGACGGTGGCACAAGTCCGCCGCAACGAAAACCGGCACCGACGCCGCGGCGGAGCTGCGACCGATGCAAAATTGACTCTAAAATGCAGCTCTTCTCCTGTTGGATGTGCCCATGGCCTCTGCACGTTGGTCGGCATCCGCCAGCGTCTGTGTCGCAGAAATAAACTGCATTGAGAGTACCAACAAAAAAAAAAAGAGAAGGGAATCCAGGAACACGACAAGCTGTAGCAATGACACAACTAACTGCCCCGTCTTGATGTTGGTTGACTTCACGCATACAGTGTGTTGATGCCGCACCTGGCTCGAATTCCTTGGACGGATGCCGACAGCTGGCTGGACTTGATTATCCGAGTTTCGCCGGATCTGGAGTGCGAACGCGCGAACTCGAAGTGTGAATTAGGTTTCGCGCGGGGAAATGGGGAAGGAGCGGAAGATGGTGAAGGGAAGGGAGCCAATGGATGGTGCAATTGCGCAATTACAAATCAATCACCGTAGGCACGTTTGCGTCATGCTGATGAAGCAGAACCGTACTGACTGTACGTTCTGCACAGTAATGCCTAGTAATGCACGAGGCTTGCTCGTTAATCCAAAGTTTTGTGTGTCCAGATCTTCTCCTCTTTGCAATTACCCCAGCCTTGAGATAAATACTCGACGCCACGGAACAGTCTGTTGTCGAGGGACTAACAATAGCAAGCAATCATACTCCGTACTCATTCCAAAGACCACATCAACTTACCTTTACCCCGTACCTGCCTCCTCCTAATTACCGTACCTGCCAACCGGACTTCGCAGCTCGTGCCGGGGCACTTCATTAACCACTGCACCACGACGCACAACAACGAGGTCAAACGGCCAGTCAAGCCACGTCTTTCCTCTTTACTCCATTCGTACTAATTGCCCAATCCTTCGGTTTCCTGGGTCGGTCCAACACCAATTGAACCTGGCCGTCTTGCGATAGCCCGAGCTCGGATATCGGTCCCCTGGTACCCTGACGACGACTACGGCGGTAGCTTTTGTCGACAAGGAAAATTTTAGTCCACCAAATCGGCAGCCACTATCGTCGTCACCGCTCGATATGGCTCGTCCAACTGGTCTCGTTGCCTCCAAGGGCATTGAGCTTCTAACTTGGAGTACGTCATTCTGCTGTTCTGTCTTGAATACTTGCCAAGCTAGAGTGTATCAATCGCTGCTATCGTCGTTTACTTCAAATCCCCTCCCCTCCCCTCCCTCCACCTTTCGTTTTCGTGGCTCTCTGTTAATGTGTATTGTATCCTGTCATTATCCCTTCATTATCCCTTTTCCCCCCTCTTCTTTCCCCACCCCTGTTTAACGGCTTAACCAGAGGTATTTTCGATCGGCGAGAAGTAGTGCTCCGCAGGATCACTGCTAGTTACTGTTACCACTGCTACCATCACCGCTTCAATCTTTCCTCTCACACGCCCTAGGCCCAACCGGCTCGCTTGTTTTCCATGAACAGATGTAGACCAACCAAGTCTTCGATCTGTCCACACATCGCGCACTAGAGTTTGGGTACGCGTATTGTGGCTTGCCGTTTAGCCATAAAAGGGCCGTAGGACAGCCTTGAGGCGCTTTTCAGCGTGGAAGTCCTGCGACATGATCCTTCGTGAAGGTCTCGAAAGCTATGCCTATTCACAAAGGAACCCTGTCTGTCCGGCTTTGCTCCAAATCGGACACTCAGGCCTGGCCCCCACACCAAGCTGTACTTCGTGCGTTGGCTCTTGCTCCTCATATTCCTTCAGTCTCATGTGCCACCCTATGCGTGACCATTTGACCCAATAGGGGTTCGTTTACGGCTATCGCTAAACGACGACGCCCGAACCCCCGGTCGTTTTGTCACTGCTTGCCCACCCCTCCCTTCTCCACTCGCGAGTGCGAATTGAGCAGGAAGACGGATGCAACATGGGCAAACCCGAGTACGGACTACCCTTCATGCTCCTTCCCAATAATTCTACATGCATAGCGGAGACATGTTGGTTGTGCTCAAAGTGGAGGAACTCCCTGCTTGAGATTGTATCTAGAGTGCTGACCTCCTGCGTTAACCACGTGTAGGCACCCCCAATGGCTACAAGGCCAGCATCCTTCTCGAGGAGTTGAAAGACGCGTATGGACTGGAGTACTCTTCTCAGGGTATCAATATCAGTCAGAATGTTCAAAAAGAGCCGTGGTTTACAGCCATCAATCCCAATGGCCGAATCCCTGCCATTGTTGATCACGACAATGGTGATTTAGCCGTCTTTGAAGGCAACGCCATATTGTCCTACCTAGCCCGTCGGTATGACACGGAGAGACGCTTCTCGTTTGCTCCCGACGAAGACGACTATACCCGCGCCGAGTCGTGGATCGGCTGGCAGCATGGGGGCTTGGGACCCATGCAGGGCCAGGCGAACCACTTTGTCCGCTTTGCAAAGGAGAAGATTCCGTATGGCATGCAGCGCTACGTGGGCGAGACAGAGCGGCTCTACGGCGTTCTGGATGCTCGCCTTAAAGATCGTGACTACATTGTTGGTCCGGGAAAGGGCAAGTATAGCATTGCTGATATCGCGCTCCTGGGATGGGTCAACGCCGTACATGGCACAACCATATCCATTGAACAGTTTCCATATGTCAAGGCGTGGTTGGCTCGCTGCTTCGAAAGACCTGCTGTTCAAAAGGGCTTCCAGGTACCTTCAGCGTCTGCCTCGGCCTTGAAGCCCCAAGAGGGGGAGGTGGCCGCAAAGATGGAGGCGCTGAGGGACATGGTTGACCAGGCCAAGAAGCAGTATGGATATGTTTATTCATCGCCGTAAAAAAAGAACACGGATGACGAATCATTGCCATCGTATGATCCAGGCGAGAAACGGTCCCCACTAATTCGCACTTGTGCGAAAGCGAGTTCAACATACATAGTGTGTACGGAGTAACTAGTTATCGTACATGAAGGAACTGGTTAGCAGCAGATTTAGTACTGTATTGTATGGCGAAATAGTATGTATGTGCTCTATTGTGCTCCGCATATTTCATGTCAAAGGCTTGGTAGTGTTAATGACAGGCCACATATTAATAAACTGGAACCTTTGCCGCGGCAAATATCCGAAGGGCTGGGAGTACGCCTGTTCAACACACCGCGTCTAGACCACCAGGTGGGAGGGAGGTCCCTTGTCAATCAAGGTGGACAAGGCTGATGTCGTGGGCACCGAGCAAAGGCGTGTCGTGGGGTGTTGTTGTGGCTCCGAAATCCTCCCAGAGAGGCGGGAAGCATGATTCCATAGCACTGTACTCCGTAATTAGCTGGGTTGATCGTATCACGCAGAATCCTTCAGAGCTCTGAAGTGAAATGAGCGAACATCGCTACCAGATCCAGACGCAATCGTGGACCAACTGGTCAACTACGTCACATTTCCATGCATGCATGCAGGCAGGCAGGCAGGCAAGCAGGCAGGGCAGCACTGGGTGTGTAACGGCCCTCGCTGGCGGGCGGACGGGCGGACGGCGGACGGTTGGTTGGGTGCGACTCCTGCAGCAGGCCCATCCATGTGTTGGTTATGAAATCGACCGGAAAGCGTGGCAACATGGTTTGTTTGCTATTACGGGAAACAGGAGGGCTGTGATCAACAGGACTTTGAAACATGATGGGCCGGTGGGGGGAGGGGGGTTGGAGAAGGCAAAGGATTGCTGGGGCCACCCAAGAGTTGAAGATTGGGTTTTCTGTCTATCTGTCTGGTATGTCTGCCTGTCTGTCTGTCTGCTTGTCTGTCTGTCTGTCTGCTTGCTTGCTTGTCTGTTCATCGCGTCATCATTTCCGACAAATGCGCCGTGGCAGGGCCCGTCGGGATTGGTCAGCGGGGAGTGAGTGCTGAGAGCTCCTACGCTGGACCTGAGGGGAGGGGAGCGGGATGGGCGAGCATGTTGTGTTGTGATGCTGTGTCGCTGTTCTGTGCTGTGCTGTGCTGTGCTGTGCTGTGCTGTGTTGTGCTGTGCTGTGTCGTGTCGTGACGCTGTGTTGTGTCGTGTCGTATTGTGTTGCGATGCGTAGTGTTGCGACGCCAGTCGTGACATCATGGTAATTTTCTCGCCGGCTCGTCACACGGTGTACAGAGTCGTACCTACCAACCTACGTGCATTATGGTTGTTTCTGCCCTCTACGTTCTCTTCTCTCTTCTCTCTTCTCTCCTCTCTCCTCTCTCGGCCGCGGTGCGGCTACCCGGGGCGGTGGTATACTCGAGAAGTATATCCAACTATCTACGGATTACGGAGTAGGTAGTTGGCTGTTCAGTTAGTTGCTCTGTGTGTCGGGAATGGGGGACACTGACGAGATTGCTTTTTGCGGTTCGCTGGCTGGCTGGCTGGCTGGCTGGCTGGCTGGCTGGCTGGCTGGCTGGATGGATGAATGGATGAATGGATTCTACGTGGGAGACCGGACAACTTTTCCAACCACTAAACTTAATACAATACGTAGGGACTCGACTACCATATAAATGCCATGAAAGGCTCTGCAGCAGTAGAGTCATGTATCCCATCAACCGTATAACGTATATATCGCAAGATGCATTACGCAATATCAGGGTCGCACCAAACTCAGTCACTCACTCACTCACTCAAATCGATTCAACCGCACCTCGACGTGAATACAAATACATTGACATATAAAGCTTAGAATTTATACACCCATTCGTCAGCCTCATTTCCCCTTCTGCCAAAGCCATTCTTCCCACAAGTCAATCCATGGATCTAAAACCGATGCTTGTAAAATGAAAACACCCAAATTCGGAAGCTTCAATGTGCCCATAAACCCTTTCTGCCAAACGCCTGAAACTCCATCCTCCTCCCTTTCCGTGGAATCCTTCGGACTCTTTTTCTTCTCTCCAGGTGCCATTTCTCAAGGAAGGGAGCAACCACACACATACACATTGAATCCTAACCTCTCCAGGTGTTGATGCCCGGCCGGTGCTGCCGTGATGAATTCGCCCCCTCTCAAGTATTTCGTACCTTTGCGCCTTTCTGGAAAACAACGAGCCCCTCAGTTCATTAGTCTCTCCCACTGAGCACTTGTACCACCACAACTCCCTCAAGATGCCCCTTTCAAAACGTGTCTAAAAACAATGTCTCCAGATAACAAAAACAAGAAAAGATCCATCCGGAGCCGGCGCCTCAGGGTTAGAAAAATGTGTGTCGAACCCCTATTTCGTGCAGAATGCCGAAAGTGATGCATTTTTTCCTTCCAGTAGAGTGAATCGAGCATCGCGTTCCAGACCTCAGGCCAGGCCCAGACCCATGAAAACAATGACTGGTAGACACGGGGTATCGAATGCCAAATGTGCTTTTTATCCTCGGTCCGCAATTAATTCTCCTGTTATAATGGCGGACACTTCCTCCATTTTTTTTTTTCAGTTCGGGTCTTCATATTGCAAGTACTCCCACCCGAAATATCAACAAAACAACAAACACTATGCTTCCTCGCCTATGAGTTTTACAATTTTGGGTATGTCTCCATTTCTCCGTATGTCGCTGTGACCAATGCAATGAATGTCATTCCTTTGTATTACAAATCGGTTGTGGAAGATAATCGTGCGTGCGTGCATTTTTTCTGTTTTCAACTCGTTCACTCGATGCTCACATGGTAGGAATGCCTTGCGAGTTCTGGTCGGCCACGTTGTCCGAGAGATTGATAAGCAGTTGTGCAAGACATCTCTTCGTTGCGGCATCATCTCTCAATACGGAAGAGAAGGTGGCGTCTCGGAGCGGCTCTGGTAGACATTGGCGCAGGGCCTCACGAGCACGAGCATTATCGCTGAGTCTTTTATGTCTTCTTGTTAGCTAACAAGTCATTCATTCATTCGCCTGCCCGAGGGTTCTGCGTTCTACTCACCTAAGGAAGCACCGAACAACATGCTTGAGGAGTCGAGCAGTCTGCGACTCTACTAGCTGAGCCACCATATTGCTCAAGACAGTACCCACGGCGTAGAATCGTTCGTAGGTAGCACAAATATAGTTGAGTCCATTGTCATCAAGCAGGATTTTCTGCACGATGAAAATAGCCACAGTCTTGCTAAGCTCGGAGCCAGTCTCCATGATGCGCAGGCACAGAGGTATTATCTCCGTGGTGAGGAGGAAGTTGATGACATCCGACGAGTCATTCTTTACCAAGGCGCCGATGACGCCGAGGCTTGTCAATCGCAAATATTCGTAAGGCCGCGACTTGGACGTTGTGTTGAGAAAAGGATACAAAAACAGAGGGATATGTGCTGTGTGGTTCGTCCCGTCAGTTATATTTTGCCACCTCCCAAACAAAAAGATAAACCTTGCAACTATTAGATTATACACCTACCATTCAGGAACAACGTTCGTGTATCATTGTGCGACGCAACGCACTGCAACAGTGCCAAGGAGTTGCAAACTCGGTTGGACGCACCGGCCGTCAACTGTGAGGGGTTGAGAAGAGTGTAGACAGAAATGATCTCCTGCAAAAGCGAAGTCATAACGCCTAGATAGCCAAATAAGTTAGTTCATGGTCATCTGGCAACACTTCTTGCGTCGTCCATCTCCTGGTGCCAAAAGGCCAAAACCTACCGAAGGAATGCCAAAGAATAAGCGGAAGTTCAGCAACCTGCTCCCGCTTCTTACTAAGTTCCAACAGGGCAGCCTCTCTCGTGCTCTCAGTCAGCAAATCAGCGATAAAACCCATGGTACGCCTGTTCTCCTCTGAAATGTTGTCATGGTTAGCATCCGGCGCATGGCCGCTGCTCATATTGCCACCAGCTCCAACAGATGAGTGATTGCCAGCCATGCGGCTAAGGTGCTGATGTTGTTGCTGTTGCTGGGCCTGCTGCTGCTGCTGCTGCTGCTGCTGTTGTTGTTGTTGTTGTTGTTGCTGAGCCTGCTGCTGCTGTTGAGCTACAGAGACGTGACCTGGCTGGTGGTGCGACGCTTGCTGGTGCATCCAGTTAGAGTCCCCTTGGGGATTATACTGATGATGTCCGTAGCCATGCGAGGGGGGCATCATCTTGGGCAACGAGTCCGGCTAGATGGAAGTCGTACGGCGCCTCTAAAATCGATATTTTGCGTCCAGTGTCGGGCGTCGGCGTGGTCGTGTCGAGAGTCGTCCAGAATGAGCTTTTTGCAGCGCCGGAGGGGGGAGAGGGGTCAGTGAATTGAAAGTAGCTGTGGAACCTGAGATTCGGGTGTCGTTTCGATGGCAGCCTGCTCTGTCCTGTTCTGTTGTATCGTGTTCAGGCCGGGGGTTCAGTGCGTTGCCTACGAAGGAAGAGGGCAGAGGGAAGGCAAAGGTCGGTTCAATGCGCTCGCTCGCGTATGTGTCGTTCAAAAAGGCTCCACCAGACAACAAGGTGCTTCAGTAGGCTGGCGAGTGAAATTCAGCGGCCTGCTATGCGAGGGCATGTGCAGGTCTCGACACGCAGGCTCCGGCGATGCGACGAATTGATTCGAGGGTGAAGCTCGTGGTCAAACCCGTGGTCGTGATCGTGAGCAAGGACGTGGACGTGGACGTGGACGCAGAGCAAAGGCCGGCTGTGGTGTGCTCGCCTGCGCAAATGCGCTCCACCGCCTTTGACTCTGCCGTGCGTGCGTGCGTCCGGTTCCTCCGCTTGTGGACCGAACCGAGCCAAAGCTCTCCCTGCCTCTCCGCCTTCCTACCTCACACATGTACAGCCAGCGCCAGCAGGGCCGGGCCCAGTTGACGCTCAACGCTTTCCATTATTGCCGCCGGCCGCTGCCCGGTGGCTCCAGCCACTGTAGCTACAGCAGCTATGCAACACTCCATACGGAGTACTCCGTACTTGGTTGTTCAATCAGCTACGGAGCGGATGCTCTGCACCTTTGACAGTGGCACGTACCAGGAGAACTGTGATTTTAACCAATCAATGCCACGGAAAACCCCTTTAGATGTGGGGAAGCGTTGCTGCCGGTCAACCAGCCGCTGCACTCGCCTCGTCTAGTCAACGTCTACCAGCGCTCTCGCAGCTGCCCGGTTGGTGGCTGGGTGACGACCGCAGCCCAAATGCATCATCACCTCATTTCATAAGCATGCATGCCGTATGCATCATCCCCATCACAAGCTATTCGGGGCTTGCTGCAGGTAGCCGGCAAGTCTCGCTGAGGTGTCACCAATTTCCTGTCAAACATCTGAGACATGTATTTAAAGCCGAGACTTTGGAGCCTGTGAAACCCAACTGGTGGCTTCTATCCGCGGCTCTCAGGCTACTACCCTAAACTGAGCAGTAGATGTTCATATTTAATATGTTCGGGCATAATTTCACCAATAACAGCGGGTTCAAAACAACCGTTAGATCAACCGGCGGGATACCTCGCAATTTCGATTTGTTTCATTTCCACACTTGACATTGAAGTGACTATCTCAACCGGCAGAGCAAGTGTAGCGCAGTACATTGTGGCAATTCTCTCTGCGAGATTCAATAGTTATTCTCGTGGCGGATGCGTCATGTGTGGGCCAAGAAAAAAAAAAAAAAGGGAAGCCCACACAAAAAACGAGTGATCCAATGACTATGATTCATATCAAGTATGAAAAGGAAAGCTATAAATGCTGAAAGTAGCACCATCTGCGTGCTTCACTACCTCCTATTGTTGACCCTCTAACCACCTATGTGCCTATTATATATGCTCTGAACCAACAAACTTCACCTCACCCAAGAACCTATTTTGCTCTAGGGATATAATGCGTCGCTGGCATTGTTCTTCCAATGCTCTGAGAGCCCTACTATGAAAAAGAAACAATAAATTGGACAAGGAAAAAAAAAGGGGCAGAATGGGAATGTTATCAACGCTCAACATGTCGCATAAAAACATGATACCCGCCATTATGTTCCCGATGATTTACGCCTCACTCTCATACCAGTGGTCCAGAGCGCTGATTTGTGCCGTGTAAATTAGTGAGCTGAGTCCCACTGTGAACTTGAACTCTCCGCCATCGCGGCCCCGTAGGCAAACAGCGCTCGCAAGACTAACACGCCGAGGTAGATTGCTTGTTTTGGTCACGCTCAGAAAACCGGGATAGCTCCAGTCAGCGGATGCCGGCATTGCATGTTCGACTTTTCTGGGTGACACAGGGTTGGTAACTGCATATGGAATCCACTTTGGCGGACCTATAGCCGCAGATCCCTGAGGATCTGGTCTGCCATGTTCTTGAATTGCCACGTATTGCCCGCCATCCGCTTGAACTGAATCCCGTGCAGTGACAGAAGAGGTACTTTGACGATAAATATCTCAAATTCCAGAACCATGCTCTCGCCCAAATCACTTTGCACCTGCGTGCTCGTCTCTCCAGGCACTCGCCTCGTAGTACCTCCATGTCGTCGAGGGATACTATCTATTGATGTTTCCGAGTTGGAGTAGCTACGGTCACGATCATATCGATCTCGTTCTCTGTCTAGTCGATCACGATCTGATCGACCTGGAGTTCGAGGGGTTTGGGGCTGACGCTGATCTCGATCAAATTCCCGAACGTCATCTCGGTCATCATTACGCATCAAGCCGCCAAAGCTGAAGCGACGCCGATGTCCAGGAGTGTGATTCGGACTCATGGGATGATCCTGGACCATGTTCAAGTCGATGCTCGGTGTGTGTCGACAGGCAAAGCCCCCTTTGATCTCTGTGAAGTCGACGTTCAATTGCTTAAGTACTCGCTTAATGTCAGCGCGGATTGCCGGTACAGATTTGCCAGATGTCGTCGATACACTGAAGAGGCCCTTCAAGAACACGGGTTTCGCCAGCTCCGCGCTGTCAAGTCGATCTGTTGACACTCCGCTGTGATCTGGATCCAAATCCGTCTCTTCAGGCACATCGGCTTCTTGGAGACCTTCTCGCTTTAGTCGACGACGTTGAATGCTCTCTCTGCGAGCGTGGCCAAGTGATTTGGTTCTCATAGAAGCCGAGCGTGAATGACCGTGGCTCCGCTGAGAGGGCCCTGCTTGATCATTCGAAACGGACTGATCGGAACCGCTGGTAACTACGGCTTCTTTTGGCAATCTGCCTCCTTCGCGACGACGCATTTCGGCAGAATTTACACTAGTAGACCGGCCCAGGCCATGCTTCCGTGAGTCCCTGGTGCCGTGCGCGGACATTGGTGGGCTGAGAAGTGCGCTATGCTGAGGCTGGCTACTGCCTGAGCGAATAGCTGGCATTGGTGGTTCATCTCGATCCCGCCTGCCGCGACGGAGGCTAAAGCTCTTCTTTGGTGTTGCGGGAGCTGAGGATGTTGACGGGTCCGATGGCGAGTGAACCTGAACCATAGGGGGATGAGATCGATCCTTATCAAGCCGTTCAGGGTCTCTGCGTTTACGGGTGCTGAACCTTCGCAGCAAACCTGCAGCAGTGCCTTCTTTCTTTTGCAACTGTTCCACTTTGGTTTCCGGAGCAGGTGGCGCGTGCAGTTTCGTTGATTCTGGTGCATCGTCTTCACCATGTGTGCGAGCCCGAGGCCTTGATCGCCCCCCAGTGGCCTTCTCACCAGGCATTTCAAAGGTAGCTGCATTGGTGTGAGCAGCCTGCGGAGCGACCAGCTCTGGCATCATTTCTGGCCCCTTTTCACGGTCGCGGTGGTCTCGGTCTCGGTCTCGGTCTCGATCTCGGTCACGACCACGGTCACGATCTCTCTCCCGCTCCCGCTCTCGCTCCCGCTCCTTCTCCTTCTCCCTCTCCCTTTCACGTGTCTTCTCCTTGTCACGCGATGCACTAGTAGATGCTGGTGCCGTGGGAGCAGGCTCACGGTCCTGCTTTTCTTTGACAAGATAGTAGATGGAAAGCAGTGGACTGAAGGCATAGAGCGGATCATGACCCAATTGTAGCGTGTCAGTGCTGGGGCCAGTCAAAGTGTCCCTGCTGTTGGAGGAATTGCGTCTCTTATAAAAATCGAATCCGAAACCTCTCTTCTTTTCAGTTTCCTTGCTGGGAGCAGGAACTTCTCGTTCTCGTTGATACAGCCTAATAGCATGTTGGTAGTCATCTGATTCCATGATCTTGGTGAGCTGAGCTCTGATGGTTTCGGGTGACCCGAAGTTGAATCCTTGCATGGCGTGAATAACATCTGCATCTAGGGAATGAGTCAAGGGCTCTCGGACGGGAACATAGTTGTCGGGAGGACCATTAAAACCCTTCGTTATCCACGGATGGTTCATTACTTCTTGCATGGTGGCACGCTGCTTCGGATCGGTCACCAGCATTCTAGCCATAAGATGTTTGCATTCTGTTAGGCATGATTGTTAGCTTTCCAGGCACAATACGTTGACAACACATTATGAGAAATGAAGCGCTATTGATGCAATATTAACTGGACTATTCACTTACCACTTGAAAGCCAACTGGGATAATCAACCAATCCCTTCTTGATCTTGGCATGGAGGGCAGGCATGCTCTGGTCATCGAAAGGCACCTTACCGCAAACGAGGACGTAGAGAACGATGCCAAAGCTCCAAACATCGACCTCTGGCCCGGTATACGCTCTGGCTTGTAGCAGCTCAGGAGCAGCGAAGTAGAGACTGCCGCAGAACGTCTTGAGGTGGCCACGAGGGGAAAACAGATTGCTAAGACCAAAATCAATGATTTTGATGTCGCCAGTCTTGCTGATTAATATGTTTTCGATTTTGAGGTCACGGTGAACGATACTGTTCCGGTGGCAGTAGTCTAATGCGCTAGCAATTTGGCGACTGAACTTTCGAGCTTGTTTCTCTTTGAGCTTGCCGTGAGAGATGATATAGTCGAGCATCTGGCCGCCATTGACATACTCGAATAACATGTACCAGTGATAGTTGGTGCGCACGACATCTCGCATGCCGCAGATGTGGGGATGGTTCAGGAGAGTGACAATAGCAGCCTCGCGGGCCGTTCGAATTTCTTTCGACTGGTCGGCTCGTTCTTTATCTGCACGAGTTTGATGTTCCTCAGTTGAGCCTCGGGGCACTATCTTGCACGCAACCTGTAGAGCGAACAGAAAGTGGCACGTCAGTATTTGTTTAAACCAACGAAAGGGTGCTGGATGTAGTATCTGCTGGGTTCAAAGGGGACACTGAAGGCGGGAGAGTGACAGAGGGACACGACATGTCGAGCAATGCGGAGTAGCCAGCAATGAAATGTTGACAACCAAAAATGAAAAAAACCAAAAAAAAAAAACACAAATTTCCAAGAGTACGAACCTGTTCGCTACCATCTTCCTTGCGAGCCAACTTTACTTTCCCCATGCTACCTGCGCCGATTGTCTTGCCAAGAATCCATTTTCCCGACTGGGTGGGTATGGTAGTGCGTGATCTTGTCTGCTTGCTGGCAGAGTTGGAGCCATGATGAGCGTCGGACGGAGCGCCATGGGAGGAAGAAGGGGCAGAAGGGCTGCCATTATTAGAGGCGACCGCCGAGGGGCTCATGTCGGCTGAAGGGAGCTGTTGGTGATTGTGTCGTTGAGAGGACGACCGCGTGCTGGTCCGGCGATGGAATGATCGGACGTCAGACGAAGGGGTCGAAGGGGACTCGGTGGCGGCTACAGCGCCCCTTGTCGAAGAGTACAGAGTGCGATCTCTGCTTCGATTCGAACGAGGTGGAGATGCTAGGTGTGAGGTCTCGTAGTCATGTTGCGGAAGAATATCCTGGACAGGGCGAGAGGAAGGGTTTGTAGAAGTCGTGTTCGAAGCGGACGCGTGGCGGTGGTGATGACGCTGCTGTTGGAGATGGAGATGGTGCTGCTTTGGTTGATGGGAGCCTGTGGAGCGGGCGTTGGCGTTGGCGTTGGCGGTGGGAGATGGATAGGTGGACTTGTTTGTGGTGGTGGAGTCGGAAACCAGAGACTGGGGCTGGGAATGGGAGTGGGAGTTGGACTGGGATTGGGATGTAGACAAGCTGCGGCCAGAGGCGTTAATGGCACCAGGGTAATCAGAGGTAGCAATGGGAGTTGCAGTAGCAGCAGCAGTAGCAGCAGCAGCAGCAGCAGCAGCAGCAGAGGTCGCAGAAAACGATACTGGAGGGCGAGAGGAGCGTGGGGTCGCTGGCGGTGTTGATGCTGAATGAGGCAAATATTGGGTTTGGGTTTGGGATTGAAACTGAGATTGGGACTCAGATTGGGGTTGGGATTGGGACTGGGATTGGGCTGGGACAGCCGTAATAGACCTGGCGGAATAGGAACGGGGTGGCGTTGGTCGAGAGAAGGACGTTGACGAGGATATTAGCGAAGCGGATACCAATGAAGTGTGGTTGACATCGATGCTGTGGCCGTGGTTGTGTGAGAGAGCGTGGTTATCTTGCGTGTGGTCGTGGTTGTGGTTTCGGTGGGTAGCCATGACGGCAGCGGCTGCGGTGGTGATCATGGGTCGCCGAGCCTGCCAACTATTTAACTTGGGATTTGATAGACAAGCTATGTACTCCGTAGCTGAGCTCAAGTGGACAAATGATAGATGGCGATGCGGATGGCGTCAAACCAGCCGAGGAAAGCAGTATGATAAGGACGAGGCTCAAGAAATCCAACACGCAGCTTCATGAAGAGCCTTTCTGTTGACCTACAGCATCCATGCAACCACAAGAGGTAGTTATTGCGCCCGCGTATTTTGACTTTGCGCTGTCGTGCGACCAAGCCCAAGATCATGAGCTGCTAACCCCCGCCACCCTGGATAGTTTGGGCACCGAGTCGATGAGTGGCGCCTGGCTGCTGCTGCTGCTCCAATGGTCTTTCAGGCGTTGCCGATTTATCAGCTCTATCATACAACAGATTTGATATTCCTGGGGTTTGCTGAACTTGGTTGTCTGCCTCGTCAATTGCACGCTGGGTCGGGCCGGATCTGGACTGGCACCCTCGCTAGGAGGATTTATCGATTAGTGACTCTTCCAGGTACCAGCAGCTAAATAGCTATCGTTTGAAGCTGAAGCGGATCCGTCTCGGATGAAAACAGCGCTGGCCCGGGAATACCGAGACGTGTCTGCGCGCCTGGCTCGAAGTAAAACGGTATCAGAGGTTATAATGATAGTAGCAAGACTAGTGAGCAGAATTCCAATTTTCTGCAGCACCAGGGACCCTGAACAGGCGAATTGAGGATGAGGATGAGGACGGAGGTGAGTGTGAGGGTGAATGCATGCATGAGCTATCAGCTGCAGACGCTCAAAATCCAGATGGAGGCACGAGTTGGTGCGTCATATATGCCACACTCGGAAGGGAGTAGAAAAGCCGAGATAAGAGAGAAGATGGAAAGGAGAGAGAGAGAGAGAGATAGCCGGACGTCGTGCAGTAAGAATAATTCACTTGATGCATACATTAAGATTGGTCCTTGTTCTGCGTGATACGTGTACAAGCGCAATCGGCGCGCCCTCAATCAGTCACACTATTGTGTCCAAGACTCTGACCCAGGTTCGAGACTAAGACACCGATGCCAGCAAACAAAGAGACAGACTCCAATTGCTTGGAAGGAGAGGGGTGCAGTGCAGTGCAGCGGCCGCCGGCCTGGCAAGACAATTGGGCAAATGCAAGGGCGAGACGATGGCAAAAGCACCGGTCGACGCTTGTGCCATGCGTCGGCCGCATGATGCTGCATTACTTTACAGTACGTGAGAGGGGTGCTACTGGGCAGCGCGAGAGGTCATGCACCGAACGCAAAAGGAAGTTCAAGAAGCCGAAGGCACACCGAGGTCCTGAGTCCTCTCTCCCTGAAGCACTATATTCTACGAAGTACAGAGGATGTACACGATGGGCTGGAGTTCTCAGTGGGCTGCACGGAGCGGGATATAACTATGCGCTGTGCAGCCAGCGTAGTTTCTCCGTGTTTTCTTTTTTATTGCACCCATCACTTGACATCGTGCTCTGCCCTCGACCGGACCAAAGTGCCGAGCCTCAATAGCTTTGCATCACACCACTTTTCAGGGGCATCATCGCTGCTTGCAATGCCACCGGAAGCCTCATGCTGCATACTGCAATTGCTCGCTCGGTCCTGATGTGGTGATGTGTGCCTCTGGCGCGGCGGGCAGCAACGGCCTTTTGGCACAATATTTATGAAGCTCTGCGATAAACTAGTCACTTTTGCCGTGGCGGGCACTTTCCCTGTTCGCATGCCCCTTCTTAGTGGCTCTTGTCTTGTTACTGTCCGCAAACAACGACTTTAATTGATGGCTACTCCATACAATTGGGTACGGGTTAAAGTAGCCTCCCCTTTCCTCCCCACTTGACTTCCGTTGGTTTTTGTTGCATTGCCCCTGAATGCGACGCTGAAGCGGGTGCAAGATGGTTGTCTCCACATAATTCATCTGGTGTACGGAGTAACTAGCTCGTCGGTTGACTAAGGCGCAAAGAAACAGGCTATAGTAACCGCATGCTGAGGTCGTCATTGACATCGCTGGGCTGCTGGAAACAATGAACAAGATTCAATACTCTTTGATGCTAGTATGGTACTGTTGCACCACACTGATGTGAGCAAGGAGAGCTCAGCAGTGGTCGGTCCCCCTAAATAGCGGCCACCCACATTCAGATGTCCCTCAACTGCCTGCGAGATGTCACGGACTATATCTTATTTAATATCTGCTGGTCATTATGGCGACTACTTAGTCGCAATAATCAATGCGATATGGAAAAAAGAGCCGATATTTCCTGTTTCGCGTTTCTAGAAGAGCACTCTGGCTCATGCCGCTTCTTTCGTCATTGTACTGAAAATCCTTGCTGCTGGCTACGCCAACTATTTATTGTTTACTTCAACTTATCTTCCCAAGTTTCCATCTTTCTAGACCCAACTTTCTTCTGGCTGCATCGTACCCTGGTGTCCTGGTTAAGTCGTGAAGTCGATACCCTTCTCCTCGACCCCCGGATAACTATCAAAAACGCCGTTTCTCACTGCAAATCCATGAGCCCTATCAACGCATCTGTTGCAGCGATCGAACCGAAACGAAGCCTTAAATTGCTAACCCCCCGCGTCGTCAAGTTGGCATTCGACATGACTCAAACGGGTATGCACTTGATCACTAGCCCAGTTTCACCACTAAGTGTGTTTAGCCGCTACAACACACTGCGCAAATAGTCATTTGAAAGTTATAGTAACGAGCTAGCTTCACCAGGAGGTTATGTAGCTACACAATTATATAAAAGGGCTCATAGACTGTACTATTTGGAGGGGTCCTCAAGTTTAAGCTTGGAAATGTACGGGAAATTCAAGGTACTCCGTACTCCGTACGCTATGTCCACTTGCGTCCGGAGTACTGGGCCCTGCGTCAAACTGGGAGACGTCAGCCGCTCGTCGGCCTCATCAACAAAGTAACGACGCTACCGCCAGCACAGTATTCGGTAACCATCCAGATAGACTGGCCAACGAGATGAGTATCAATGATACAGTTAATATTTCTTGCGCCTCTATCGTTCAGAAGCTTTAATGTGTTGACTTCCTTGAGAAAGTCGTTGAACGTGTCGGCACCGCCAGGAAAGCCGCTGTCCCCTTCCTCAATGCTGATAATTTTGATGGAGACAAGTTGCCTTGACTTTGACCCGCGTGCTTTGTATGCACGACCGAAGCTTCGTTTACCGATACAGGACGTAGGGCAGGGGATTCCTGCCAGCAATGGCACACTCTTCCGTAATCCAGGATTGGGGTTTTTCTGACATCTTCAACGGCATCTTCTTTGCCTGCCGAATACTCGGCGTAGCCAACCTTTTGTTCTTTGTGAGAACAAAATAGTCCACGTCTGGAGTGGCACGAACCATCTCGATGAGCAGTTCCAGTATATTTGGTAGGCTTTGGAGTTGTAGACAGCCTGGTTTGTTCTTCTGGTTCGCTGTAGGACGCAGCGGAAATATCTAGCTCACCTTGCCTCATGGCTCTACTCCGCTGGGCAAATGGCTATTAGTCAAGGCATTGCTGGCATCTCATGAAACAGGTGCCTTGATCTTTGCCATCGACAAAACAAGACCAATTGAAAGCTATGTCAGCAAGCGAGTGGCAGCGCAGGTTAGCAGCGGCCACTGAATGCATCGCCAAGAGGAAGGTCCAATCCTCATGGGAGGTATTAACCAGCAATCAGGTCAAGCTTTGAAGGGCGCTGCAACCAACTACTATAGTGACGGAATGTAAGCGAACCATTGTACTATTAATCCCAGAGCGGATGCAATGCACCGGTGCTATAATAAGAACACCGCTTCTTCTCATGTGACAGAACCCAATGCCAAAACGGTGCAGGGCTAATAATAACTGGTGATTTGTCCAAATTGCCCGGAAGCTAAATCGCGGAGTTGGACACAAGATACCGCTAGCGCGGATCTATTCGGCAATTGGGAATAAGCGCCGATCATTCAGGAACCAAACGGCTTAATGCTTCCTCCGGCTGACGAGTAATCGGGCCTCTTTAGTGACGTCGTCAAGCTGATTTGGGTATTGTAGACGCGGTTGAATTTGCTCCGTTTAGAAACTAAGCCTATTGTATTATTGGAAGGGCTGCTGAGGATAATTCCAATAGAAATCGGCTGTTGAGGTTCTGTGTATAAAAGGGACAGCCTCGTCGCGACCTGTACCTGGACTATATCTTGAGCAAGCAGCAACTTCCAAAGTGCTCGATCATAAAAGTCCGGATCGAAAAAGAAGAAAACTCAACTTTCAAAACCAGCACGATGCAGTTGACCACCATTCTTCTGTGGGCTACCACGGTTGTTGCGTTGCCACAGCTGTCGACCCGTGACGACGGTCCAACGGCTGCACAAAAATTCGGCTGGAAAAACCTGGTTCAACAAGACAACTTTGACGGAACCAAAGTCTCCTCCGCGTGGGGAATTTACGACGGTCCCGGCCATGCAGGCAACGGCCGTCGGTCTCCCTCCGCGTTCTCAGTCAAGAACGGCATTCTGACCGTGACCGGCACACCGGACGGCACCACTGGCGGAATGGCATGGAAAAAGGGACAACTATATGGTCGATGGGAGACGCGTGCTCGCTACACTGCCGGAACATCGGCATATCACCCTGTTTTGCTTCTCTGGCCCGACAAGGAGGACTGGCCGGTTGGAGGCGAAGTGGACTATTCGGAGGTGGGAGATGGTAAACGACAAACGCTCGACTTCTTCCTCCACTATGGAAAAGATAATCAGCAGGAACATGCGTCAACTCAACTTGACATGACTCAATGGCGTAACTACGCCGTGGAATGGACCAAGGACCACGTTGTTGGCTATGTTGATGGGAAGGAGTTCTTCCGTAACAAGAACAGGGCTGCTGTTCCGCCTCGATCGATGCATGCTACTATTCAGCTTGATTGGTTCCCTGGCTCTGGCCCCAAGGGCGCTGGTAAGATGGAGGTGGACTGGATTCGACAGTATGCCATCTAGACCATAGGTGTTAAGGGCGATACAACATGAACGGAGAGGGGCAAGCAGAGTGGGATTCAGAAAGGTTGGAAGTGCGTATTCGCTATAGGATCTCGGCACAAGACTTTTGGTATTGTACATATTTATACACACAGCCACATGATATGACTTATACTTGTGCATGCATTTATTCTCCATATGTTTGCGTCTGGAAATTCTTATCCAGATGAGCACTGCTAAAATGGGGTGTTTGAACCTCGAGAAATACTGCGTTGAATATTATTTATGCGCTGAGGCGTTTAGCACTCTTCAAAATGTATCGTCTTGTCTCTTTCATAGTTATCGTCGCATTCAAATTAAAATGCTGCCTGCAAATAAAAATACTAGACGCTGGTACTGTAACTGGGGGGTGGGGCTTGCGCCTTATCGATAGAGGCAACGAAGCTTGAAACGGCAGCTCTCCTTCGCATCTACTTTGAATCGCGAACCGACATCAGCTCCGGTAGTTGGAGGACATGTCACAACAACCAGTAAGATACATGAAACTCTCATGATTAGGGTAATGCCATGTCGTACAAGCGCTCCAGGACGGCGTTCGAAGCGGATGTCCACGCTCCCTTTGCGCTCTTCGGAACGCCTCTTCCCGATGAGAACGACGCGCGCGACGATGGTTCATATCTGCCTGTCTGGAAACAGGATGTAAGAGACGAAAAGGGGAGAAAGCGCCTCCACGGAGCCTTTACTGGAGGCTGGAGCGCAGGGTAAGCCATCTGTTGCATACTCACTAGATTTGGAGAAGTGCTGACATGGTATTTGGTGGTAGTTATTTCAACACCGTCGGATCCAAGGAGGGATGGACTCCTTCTACGTTTGTGTCGAGTCGCACAAATCGAAAGAAAGATGACGCAGCGTCGGCGACGACTCAACAACGAGCGGAGGAGTACATGGACGACGAGGACATGGCGGATGCGGCTGAAGCACAAACGATCCAAACATCAGGAGCCTTTGCCGGGCTGGGGTCATCGAATCTGGAAGAGCGCAGTACTGGAGGCATCATGGGTCTTCTCCGATCTTCAGGCGATACCAAAGGCTCTCAGTTACTGCGTAAAATGGGTTGGAAAGATGGCCAAGGCATTGGACCCAAGATTCGACGGAGTGCGCGCCTGGAGGTGGCCAAAAGCGCAGCTGCACCGGAGGATAAAGTGTACATGTTTGCTCCAGATGACGCTCAAATGATTGAGTTTGTTCGAAAAACGGATAAACAGGGTCTAGGACACCGGGGAGGGACGAGATTACAAAGCTTGGGTAAGAACGGCGGGTCGGGCAACGAGGGATCGGACGAGGATGATAGCGCACAAGGCACAAAAAATGGATTCTCGCTGTTCAGTGCGAACAAGAAGAAGACTAAAACTGAGCGTGGTGCCTTTGGCGTTGGTGTCCTAAATGACACTGGCTCCGACGAAGAGGATCCATACGAGATGGGGCCGAATATCAAATACAACCGCGTCATGGGAGATGACAAGAAAAAGAAGAAAAAAGTAAAGGCGGCGGTGAACCCGTCTCTGCAGAAGGCCCCGGTGTATCTGCCAAAGGCAGCGAGGGCTGGCCACAGCATTCGGCGATGTCACGACGGACGTCTACCACTCGATGGCTTTGTTCTAGCCAAAGTCATGGAAGACTTGGCAGCACTTCTTTCCCAGTACGCACCGCCTGCAGTTCCGGACGGTTGGAAGTCTAAGAGAGACCCCTCCATCGCCAGAGGCGATACTTCCGCCTACACGTCAACGGCAGATGCTGCCAAAGCGTCTGCCTTGGATCCAAGGTCTCGAGCGGCCCTATTGGGCGAGAAGGCCCTCCCCGGAAAGTCGGTATTTGACTTCATCTCCTCATCGGCAAGGGACCAGCTGGCCGCTGTTTCTGGGAACATGAATCTACCTCCCGGCCTAGGAGAGCTCCCTGAGGGTCAATCACCGCTGTCAGAAAGTGCAAAACGTCAAAGGCTGTGGGACGAGGTTTCCAAGCTGGATGAGCCAACCGCCGCCGCCGCCCTTTCTCGCATTTCCAGCGGACCATATGCAGATAATGAAGCCAAACGAGACCGCTATAGAAAATATCTACTGTCGCAAGCCAATCCAAAACACCAGCCAATCCCAGAAAAGACCCCGCGAACAACGGACCAGGATTATATTCGAGAAATGAACGAATTCTACAACTGCGCTAGGATATTCAAGCCCATGACCGGGTTCATGGCATCCAGATTCACCACCTCTAAAACCGTTCTCAACCCTTCTTCTGGTGAAATCAGCAATGATGGAGCCAATGGAAATCAAAACAATAGGGATCTGTTATCAAAGCCGGAACCCAAAAGCACAAATCCAGCCGAAGAGGCTGCCAAGATGGGCATGTTTGGCACCATGACTCGCTCCGTGGAAGATTTCTACCCCACGCGGCTGCTGTGTAAGCGATTTAATGTTCGGGCTCCAGAGCATTCACGGCCTCATCACGAGGCAGAAAATGCTGCGGTATCAACGGCTGCTTCTGATGGTCGAAATATGTCCGCACGATCTGCTCCAATACCAACAGTCTCTGCTGCGGCACCCACAACAACTCCCGGTGAGGAGCCGCGGCCACAAGCCCTGGTCGCGCCTCTGCAGCAGGCCGTGATAGTTAATCCGGAGAAGAATGACGCTGTGGAAGGTAAAGCCGCTAACGCTGAAGTCCTGAGGGCAATCTTTGGCGACAGTGATGATGAATAGACGCTATTTAGACACGATCAAATAAGATACCATTTACGCCGTGGCATGCCGTGCCACTTTGGGCAGCTTGTTAACTACAAGTCAATCAAGCAATTTTCCAAACCGAACCAACATTTACGAAAAGCCAGTCGAGACCAAAAATTAATTCAAGGGACCCGATCTACCTCCGTAATGTATCTCTTGGCACCCGATATCCCCCCACATTATATGATGCAATACGGGCACTTATACCGACGATGTTATATGCCCATCCACTTTTAACAGTCTGATTACTCCGTATATTCATGCTTATTAACAAACGTAGTCGCCGCCACATTTGGCCACTGCATATAAACACTCCAACTAACAAAACAAAATAGGTCTTCTTGCCTTTCTTTTTTCCCCCCCGAATCTCCATGCCCACACGGGCCCGAAATTCTACCAAGCTATGCCAGTAAAGCCACGCCATGAAACGCCAAGGTACAGAGCCCCTTTCGAGGACGACCCATACAAAATGATCTCCCTGTAGCTGAGTTGATGTCCAAATCAAATCACACCTGTTCGTCTAGGCGAGTTCGTGAATCTGGCCACGATGGTCATCATTTGGTTTGCCCGACATTTCGTGGACGGGCTAGTGAGCACCGGGATGTACCTGCGGCACAGTACCTCCGGCACCAACAGAGGGAGGCGGGGGAGTCGACGTCGCAGCAAAGCCAGGAGCGGGACTGAGAGTTGGAGCGCCGCTTCGCGGATCAGTGACATATGTTCCGGTGGGCGAGCTCACCTTGTCAGTGCCCATGGACGGCTGGTAGGCATTGTAGTAGCCCTGGGGAGGAGGCGACCCCTGAGGCGGGGGGTAGCCCATTCCCTGAGCCGGTGAAGTGTTGTGCATGTACGGTGACGGCTGCTGGGGATACGGTTGATACTGCTGCTGCTGCTGCTGCTGCATAGGAGGCATAGACTGGTGAGGTGGAGGTGGTTGTTGCTGCGGAAAGCCCGAGGCTTGGTTCGCAGCGTCCTGTTGCTTCTTCTTATGGCGGAGGAGGAGCAAGACACCCACGGCAATCAAGGCCAGGCCGGCAATGCCACCAATCACACCGCCGACAATAGCTCCAACCGGAGTCCGTTTTCCCTGGTTGTTATTGTTGTCGTTATTGTTGTTGCTGTTACCATTATCGCTGCCATCTCTGTCGCTGCCAGTATTGCCCGTAGCTTGGGCCGAGCTCCCACTGGACGCACTGGCCGTCTCGGAAGCAGTTGTCGACGAAGGCTCCGACGTCGAGGTCGTCAGGGTGGTTCGGCTCACACACACGCCGTTGGCGCCGCATTTCTTGGGATAGTCGCACCACTTGCTGGTAGACGATCCGGGGCTGCAGCAAGCACTGGTGCTGGGAATGCAGACGGAGCCGCACTGCCGCTTGCCGGTGGAACAGCCGCCCGTGGGCGTGCCGCTGCAGACCTTGCCGATGGGACAGCAGCCCTGGGCGTAGCAGGAATATCCTATGTTGCAGTATGTTCCTGTTCCTGCTCCTGCCGTGCCCGTGCAGCATGTGCTTCCCTTGGGCATGCAGAAGCCTGTTCCGCAGGCGTCTTCGGTGACCAGGCACTCGTTGGCGCGGGCGGAGAGTCCATTGAAACTGTCCGGCAGCGCGAGCCCCGCGAGCGCATTGAGTGAGGCAGCTTCGAAATGCGTGCTGGGTAGTGATGATTCCAGCGCAGACGTCCATGCCAACCCGGCGAGGGTGACGACGAGGAAACAGGCGGGGATCATGAGTCAATAAGAGAACGCAGAACGAAGTATTAATGAGTGAATACAATGTGGTCTCGAAGGCCGGTCAGCCCCTCCACGGACAAAAAAAGAAAACAATGAATGTCCAAAAACAAAAAAAAAAAAAGTACAAAGTACAAAGTAGGGGGGAACAACAGCTTTCATGTGTCCATCCAGCCAACTCCGACCAAATGACAGCAAGCTAAAAGCTCCAACAAATACATGGGCACTTCTCATGCCTAGCCGGGCCCCCTCCCCCCTCTTGACAGCTCGCAAACCGTCCAGCGAGTAGCTTCTCCCCGTCATCCGTAGTGAGTGAAGTTTACCGAGCAGCTGCACAGACACGCAGCTCTCAAATCTTAATTATTGCCAGTTTTGTTTCGCTCATCCCCGGCACCAATGAGCAGCCCGGTGCGTTGCTTAGCGTCATGCTGGGCAACTCTACTAGGCCAAAGTTGGGCTGCTCGGGTCTCAAAGTGGTATAAATAGCGCGGACCTGTAGAACCGTTTGCTGGCCCGATGGGGGCGCCCCTCGCTCGTCTAATAAGCTTTGCTCGACTGATGGCAATTTCGTTTGCGCGGGAAGATTGGCACCGCCCACTTATTTGAGGCTGCCGGCGGCAATGTTCACTGGCTGCCGCTCCGCCCTCTACGCATGTGGTCGGTCAAGGTCTTGACTCTTGTCCTGCCTCCCCTGCCTGGGCTGTTTACGTTGACACTCCTACTAGCTACGGAGTACGGAGTAGTAAGAGGCCGCGCTGGATCTGGTCGCATTGGCCTATCAGTTCTGCCAATTGGTTAGTTATCATGTGCCCAGTTCAGTCAGTGCCAGGCCAACAAATCTCCGTCGTTTATTTAGTTGCTTGGTTGTCTACCTACTCCGTACGGAGTACTCTGTCGACCTAAAGCGAACGAACACCCCTCCAATACGTGTGCTACTCGACTGTTTGATCTCATCGTCCAAGACGTCCCTGCAGGTTGAAACAGGTTTCTACGTAATTCTACGATTGAATTGAGTGTGCGTTGCTGGGCCGTGATATCGGACGAGAGCACTCGTTAACGTGGCGATATAAACATGATACGTTTAGGAGCAGAGCTCCGAACAAAGACGCAATTCAAGTGCGAAGGGAAGACATGGTTTCTTACTTACACGAGCGGGCCAGAACCCCTCTTATAGCTAATTACACAACTTGACCGCAATTTGGTCAAGTTCAAACAAATTCATCCTTCGACCAAATCTAATATCTTATGGGGAACATTTCGCTACGACGACTAAGAGCCCGCAACAAAACGTGGCCAGGAATCAGAGGATAAATTTCATGATGCATTAGATCCGCTTATGGACAAGAGCGAGAGGTGGACGATCCTAACCTACAAGCTCCTAGCCAAGCACACGATGAGCCTGAGGTGGTTGTGTGTAACTTCTAAATCAGCCGAAACCCTCGCCAGCAGCATGCAAGAAAAATGAGCACCAATGGTCAAGCGAATAGATCGTATTCCACAAGCGATTATTAATTATATATAGCTGTATTTGCCCCGCCAAGTATATCCGATATAACATCATCCATGCCATGCTATGCATATTCTATGCAATTCCTTGCACCAACCAACTTGTCCCTCGATGATGTTGACGAACCGTTAGCCAGAGTGTCGAACGGCTTGTTAGTCGACGATGAAATTGCCGCCGCCTCTAGTAGTGGCCGATGCTCTCCGCTGCATATTTTCTTCTTCTTAGGCAAGATGTATTTAACGATCAATCTTCTCGTGACTGACTTGTTTCGCATTATAAAGTCGCTCGCCGTCCATGCGTGTGCTTGAAATGTTCAAGTTCGCAGGTGCATGACAGGTTTGTTTTGTAGTTATAACAACCCTGGCCAGAAGTTGGAGGCGTCCTGTCCACTTGGATCCGGTTTACAGAATAAGAGGAGCAGCGGCTAGAAGGCCGAGGAGGACGTTGGGCCCGTTGATGGCACCAGCGTTGCCAGGAGGAGGAGGATGACTGCCGGTTGGAGAAGAGCCGCCGGCAGTAGCGGTGTCGGTGCTGCTGGAGCTGGAGCTGGAGCTGGAGCTGGAGCTGCTATCTGATCCTGATCCCGAACCAGATCCCGAACCAGAGCCGCTGCCGCTGCTACTGCCGCTGTCGGCGGTGCTGGTCGCAGGACTCAAGCTGTACGTTTGGGTCGCTATCCCCCGAAGACCAGTGGTGGTGATACCAGATCCAGATCCAGACCCAGATCCAGACCCTGAACCAGACCCGGAGCCAGAGCTTGAGCATTTTCCGGTGCCGGTGCACTTGGTACCGGGATCGCACCAGTCACCAGTGCTCTGAGAGCAGCAGTCGGCGCCAGAGGGAACGCAAGCCTTGCCGCACTGCACACGGCCAGCATCGCAGCCGCCGACTGGAGGGCCGGAGCATCTCTTGCCGATGGGGCAGCAGCCATCCGTTTCGCAGCGGTAGCCGACCTTGCAGAAATAGCCCTGGGTTGTGTCGCAGCAGGTGCCGCCGATGGGGATGCAGCTCTGGCCGCAGGCCGTGCCAACAGTACAGGTGCCAGAGGCTCGGAGGGCCAGAGCCTTCAGGTCACCACCGAGCGGCGAGTCCATGGCCTGGAAGTGGACCTTGTCGGCCACAGCCAGCCCGGCGAGGGCGAGGATCACAGTCGAGGCGTGCATGGTGTAAGAAGAGGAGGGAGGGTATGGAGAGACAAGGCCGTGTTTGGACGAGAAAAGACGAGAAGAGTCTTAACGAGAGATAGGGTCGAACTGCTCTGTACTCTGGAATATGAATACGTCAAGCAAGAATTGGTTCTGGCTCTGAAACAAACAAACAATCAATCAATCAATCAAACAGCTGGCAAAAGCTGAGATTGGTATGGCTACACAGAATGAAGACAGGCACCGTTCGTTCGGCGTTGAGGGCAAGGCTCTCTTCTTAAATGATCGGCCGAAAAACAGCTCATGCAAGCGGAAAACAGCCTTGTAAAGGATTTTTCACCCAAGCACAAGGCAAACCACTAATGATCCGTTGGGATTAGTCTGCCTTTGACCTCATGTATGTACGGAGTACGGGGTATTACAACGACTGTACCAGTGAGCTGCGCGAAGCTATTCTCAGCCCAGTCAGCCTAGCCCGGGATGTCTTGGAGGCAACGGGCTGAAAGTTTAGCTCCACTGCCTTCGATTTTGTTGACTCAATCATCACAGCTACATGGGCTACCCTGTCACTAACCTTGTCCGTCTCATTGCCCATACGGCCTCTGATTGGCATGGAATGGCAAAATATGCAGGAACAAAATCCAGCTGTCACCATCCCCCGGGCCATCCAGAAGAGCCTCAGGGGGAAGTGATGGAAGCTAAGGACCTGGGCCCGCCTTGGCATCATCAGGAAAACGGCTTTATCGTATGTAGATGGGTGCAGCGAGATTCTACGTATTTGACGAAAACCTCAAGTACTCAAATTATTTTGCTCACCTGAGTGGACAATGGGCAGCTTGCAAGACATGTCGAACCCATCGCTCTGCAATACAAGCAGCAAAGACGGCGTGTGTCAGCCCCCGGTGTAATCTCAGCCCGTATTATTCGTATGTCTGGGTGGAGAGCCCAGAATGGCCTTGCCCAAGCAATTTTACTCCATAAATTTCCCCAGAGTGCCATTCGATCGCCAGGCTTATTTCGTTTGCTCGGCAGACGCAACAAGGCGGCTAGTTGCTCAATAAACTCTATTGTAGCTGAGCCTTTCTTTGGGGAAGGGGAGGGGGATATGGAATGGTTATCATAATTAAGCTATGGCTAAATACTTATCAATGACTATAGAACACAATGCGGAAGCGACTGTTTGTTCAATTTCCCCGATAGCCGCCAGAGTTTATCGTTGCTCGTGTGGTGATTTTGATTGTGGGGAGCTGTGAGGGCCGAGATTAGCGTATTGGATTTGTCGGAGCTGATGTTCTCCACCTGGTTTCGCGCCAAATTGGTCGTATTCTTCGGGTTTCTCGGCGGGGCCTTTAAAGCATTGTAGTGACTTTCTCGACGCATGGGCGCTATAAACATGTTCGAAAGAGTCCTAGCGAAACTGCATATCCACGAGGGCGTCTTCCACAGCAAGTCTTCCTGATATGAGAGTGTGTAGCAACGTATCAACCACAGGAGACTCATGTGAAGTACAGAGAAAATATGGATCGAGATGTGCCCACAATGAAAGTCGTCAAATAGTTAAAACTATTTCATTGTTTGCCCTACATCGGCCATTACCTGATCCGTCTACAAGATACAGCCCTTGTCGACCCTAGTTCCATGGACTGCCAAGCCGCACATGCCGCTTGGTATCACGGCATTTGATGGGTGATATGGACCATCGTCCCGACAAGTTCCTCACAAGCAAACTGAATTCCGACTTTCTCTTCACTCTTGGTCGCCAAACCCAGAACCAAGCACTGTTGTTCAGTGAGCTTCTTTACGCTCCCCCGCCAGAACCACAACAGTCTTCCATCGGCACCTTCGATGACCAAAGTAACCCAAGGATTAATTTTCTTCCAGAGTGGTAGTTGGTCGTTCTCGTAACCCAAAACAACTCGGCAGACCCAAAATGAAACATCAGGTGCCGCATTTTGGTTGTGCAATGGAGTTTCCAAGGAAGATTGCTTGTGAATAACCTCGAACTGACACAACAGACGTGGGAAACCGGCCAGTTGATTGAGTACCTGGTGCCCAAATGGAGGATTTCGGCTCAATATCCTCTCGATGTGATAAAATTCGAGCTTCCGCAGCTGATGAATACTCTTGATGCCAGCCTTGAACAACTTGTCCATTTTTGCGGGGCCTATGTGATCAATGAGAAGCAATTCCTTTCCGCCTCCCTCCCAGGAGCCAGAGTTAACACTTCGCAGAACATCCAAGGCCACGTTGACACCTCTTCCATCACGTCTCAGCCCAATGACATCCACAATGCATCGGAGTACCCGATCCAATAAAACACTTATCTGGGTCCGCTCCTTGTAAAGCTCTGCCCTAGCACTTGCAGATATCTTGTTCGGCCAGCCTGTTTGCAAGAGGTCAACTTGAACCAAGAGGAACACTTTATGCCACGGCTGAGTAACAGTTTCTTTGATTGTATACGGAATTGCGGTGTGGTCGTTGACCTCACGAAAAAAGTCTCTCTCTGATGCTTTCATTGAGAAGGAGCGAAACTCACTTGCGAGACAAGCTTTATGGAGGATATGTTGTCGATCCGGAGTTAATGGAATGCTAGATATGACCTTCATAGTCGCGGGTGAGAGCTTGTATCGCATTTGTATGTCGTGTATGTCGGATTGGTTTCCTCCATCACTTGATTTGAATGGTGTGGTCGAGGTGTCCATCGGAGATCTTGGTCGATGTGAAGCTGAAACTGGCTCTATACGCAAAGGAACTTCTGGTAGCACGCAGCACCGGCATAAATCGTCCTTGGAGGAAGAAGAATTGAGGCAGGTTCTTTTCAATTCCTTGGAGCTGAAAATTTCCAGATTGAATGATCTGGGCAATCTGATAGCCAGGAACTTGCACGTATGGCAAGTGCTACCAGCTGGCAGGGACTGTTGCAACTTTCAAGGCAGGAGCAACACCGAAAGAGGAGACAACGTAGTTTGGGCACACAATTAAGGTCGTCAATTTGCCGGGCTTCGTAAATAGAGCTGCAAGAGTCAAATCTGACTTTTTCACTGTTTAATTTCCGTTCTTACTGAGTCGATCAGTCGAGATGCCTTACACTCGGCTCGCTCCGACAGTCCCCATGAAAAGAAAACAGCAGTCTGTTTGCATTGGCGATGCCAACTCATACTTACCAACAAAACACATTCTACATGCAACCTTTTTGGTAGCATGGTTGTAGCGGCGTCACAAATTGGGTCTGCGTCTAAGAAACACCACTGAAGCGGGCAATATTCGTCCATTGATATGAGTGACAAAATATGAACAACTTTGATTGAAGCTGCATGTACCTCATACTAGGGTTGCTAAGCCTGGGAAAGTATCTAAAGGTTGCAAAGGGTACCTTTTTCAGTGCCTGGCCTGTTATCTTTACGTCTTGAATCACCAAACACTTCTCATTAATGGGTTGACTTTCTGAAATTTATCGGACTTGGTACCGAAGAGTGGCGCTGGCCGGCAGAAGCAGATTGCATTTCCGTTACGTTGTCAGCGGCAGCTGCAGCAACTTACTTCAGGTTAGACGGTACAGAAGTTAAGGTACTTGTCGGTTGCCAGACTGTTACAGGGATATACTGATGCAACTAATGCGACCACAAGGAAAGATCCAGCGAGAAGTTCTTGCCAACGGCACATCCGGCAAGCTATATTAAGTATAAACACAGCAGCACTAAAAAGATGGAGTATTATTTAGCACTTACTTGGATTCTATAAGATAAACACTTTTGTGGTCTCATCAGTCTGCGTGGCAACCACTTCGAAGTGCCACCTCATTCATCGAAGCAACCGCAAAGCCAGCTCGCAATGACGAAGCAGTTGGCTAGAGAGCAGTAGCCCATGGATCGCAATGAGAAGATGATCATTGGTCATAGCAGCTCATTAATGGTCTTTTTTAAAGGTACCCCCTCTTGCATCTGAGAGATTCTACTTGAACGGCCGGCTTAGTTTGAAGTTGAAGATATTGATGATACGACTCACTCAAAGAGACTTTGACACATACACAACAGCTCACAGCCTCTAAAGGTTCTATGATAGCCGACACAACTAACGAGACCTGTCAGACATCCGCAAGTTAATATGCTGAAATATCATAACCCCAGAAAATGTATGTCATAATAGAGAATTCTTTTGGTCTACTGCCCTGTATTCTTCCATTATCTTATTCTTTTACTCTTCACTCTTGTACTATTTTATTTCTTTTTCCTGCTGCTTATGAGCAGATTGGGATAAAAACTATTCTTAATTCTTGTCGGAAGCTAGTATCAGATGCTATGACCATCGAGTAGTAGCTAGCAGCATCAAGTGGGAGAATAAGTGTCTTGCGATACAGCCGTCAAGGTCTATCAACGCAATACAATTAGATGTGCAAGGAATAAGGCTAATTTCGCACCATTACAACACGCGAATACAGGCTCTAATCGATAGACTCAAATTGGCTGGTTTTCTCGTACCGTGCAGTAGCCTTGAAATATCCAGCCGGTTCTTTCCAAATGCCAGCCTCTTTTATAACCTCCAACATCAGCCTCCAGCACTTCATGCCGACACATCCAACACGAATACCAACAAGGAAACGCGCATGTGCAAAATTATCCGTGACTAGCTGTCACGCTGTATGCAAGATCAGAGGGCACCACCGAAACAGACTATATATTCGCTGAATGTCCCAACCTCAATTTATACTGTGGAAGTGTGCACCGCAAGCTCTCCCATTTACAGGTTTTTCCTTACGTACTAAGCATGCTCTCTCTGACTGTAGCTACACACTGCTGAATCTGCATTCTCTGCATAAACACAGATCCAATACTTATGCTTGACCCGGTCAAAATATACCACCGACATGGCGTCTCCATCTCGGCGTCTTCCGAGCCTGTCAGATGGAGTCAGGAAATCCCCTAACCAGCCCGCAATGTATCACTGTGCTTCATTTAGCCAGACAGCACCAATCGAAGTGCCCCGTGCCGTCTCCATTACTGTGCAATTGTTGCTGCAACAACATGATGCATAACCGGCTATTATTATACTGGGTTGATAATGCAAACAATTCCGTGCGCTGTCAGTACAGACGGCCTGGGGGGAGGGGGGCCTTTGAGTGGGCACGTGTCAACCTTTCAGCATCAAGCGAAAGCATTCTCCATATCCTTCTCCCCTTAAAACAACAAAAAAGCTGCCGTGCAACTCATTTATCATTGTTATAGTAATGGCTCATGCATTTCCAAGCAAGAAGTGACGCGAAGTCCACAAATCCCTCGACCGTTATTTGGTCTATGCTTAGTTATATGCTGTGCAGGAACTTTTGGTACCTGCATACGCCCCCGCCCCCTCTACCCCACTTCTGCCCACGAGCAAATGGTTGGCTCCTGTTGAATAGGGACCCCCCAGTCAGGGGAAATTATCCAAGCCAAATTCGACCAGGGGCAGGAGAAGCAGGGCGCGCAGACGTTGTTGAGACTTTGGGGCTCATTTCCGCAACTCTCAGTTTGTTTTTGTTGGCGGGTGAAATCAGTCAGTGGTTTTTTTCCCCCTCTAATACTGTCTGAAACGGCGGTCAACGGTTGCCGATTGGTTCATATTCTCCCATACAAGCCACGCACTCTATCCATTCCATCCGTACTCCGTACTCCGTACATACGGAGTACATATCTAGGCATGACCAAAGTCTAAAGGCTTCCTTTGTTCTTAATGAACTCCTATGTCCAGTGGTCACGCAATCGATGAAGCAGGCAGTTCAGAGGATTTAAATGTTCTCTTTCGATCAAATGTACAAAATACAAGTGACAACAAATTCTAAGCTATATAATGCCAGTTCGCCGTGTGCAATCAAAGCAGTAGAATTCACAAACAACACTTTTTGGTGTCGTACCATCTCCATCTCATGTTTGCTACACTGCACCCCTGTCAATCGCATCTCCGCGGCTCATTTACAGCCCACGATTTAACTCAGCGGGTCAAAAAATACCCGCATAAAACAACAGATAAAGATATAAGCAAGCCTCCACATTAGAACCATCGCGCCAAGTTTGTGACCAGAAGAACCAAGTGTTTTGCAACAGCAATGGTCTGTAGTATAGATATAAAAAAAAAAGGGGTGATAGAAGGTTTTCGAGTCGAAAATGTATATAATATTATGTGGCCTGCTCTGCGCCTGCAGTGTGGTATATCCATTGTTTCATACTACATGCTGTCTTCTCATGACCAAGTGAAAATAGTACATCCAGAATAGAAGGGAGCTTGTCTTAAAAATTTTCAATCCCTCTTCGGTTGTTTACAGGAACTGGGCCAGGATGGCACCAGCACCGACCATCAGAGCTCCAGCAATGGCGACAGAGCTACGGGGAGCAGCGTTGGGAACAACGGTGCTGCTGCTGCTGGCTGCGGCACTGGTGGTAGAGCCAGCAGTAGATCCTGGAGCATCAGTGACGGTAGCGCTGTTGGTGGAGCTACCGGTAGAGCTGGAGCCAGATGAGGCGGCAGTGGTCATGGTAGTCTTGGCATCAGAGGTCTTGGTGCTGTCGGAGGTCTTGGTGGAAGAGCCGGTAGGCTTCTCGGAGCCGGAGCTGGTCTTGGCCTGAGTGGAAGAAGCGTTGGAGGAAGAGTCATCGTTGCTAGAGCCACCAACAACCTTGATGCTCTCCCAGCTGCCGGTCTTGTCGCCGTAGATGTACTCCTTAACTCCACCCTTGGAGGGGCTGTCCTTACCGGCGTAGTCGACAATGCTGACGCTCTTGTAGTAAGCGTTAAATGGGGCCTTAGAGAAATCGGTGAAGCCACCAGCCCAAGTGCGAGTTCCTTCGGGAGAGTCCTTGCCACCAGCGCACCATGTACCGATCTTAATCTGCATAGGAGTCTGAGGGAACTTGCCCTTGACAGCATCAGCAGAAAGAGTGCGGACCGTCTTGCCGTTGATAATCCAGTTGACGGCCTTGGAGGTCCACTCAACGGTATAGGTGTGGAAAGAAGTGGTAGGGCTGTCGACGGGGTGGTAGGCACCACGGTCGTAAGTAGTGGTGTCACCCTTGCTGAAGTAGTTGGTTTGAACCTGCTTGTTGTCGCTGCCGACGAACTCCCAGTCAATCTGTGTTGGATCATTATGTTAGCAGTCATTTCAGCCTATTTTTTGTCAGAAAACAACTACTCATTACATACCTCATCGAGGTCATCTGACTGGAGAACGGCCGAGGTGATGATACCGGCTCCAGGAGCAGCCTGCATCTCTACCTCAACCTTACCAAAGAAGATGTACTTGCCGGTGGCCATGGTAGGGGCATTCTTCTCGGTCTTAATGGTGAAGACAGCACCCTTGTCGTTGTAATCCAGCTTGGTACCAGCAGCTTCCTTGAAGGCGGAGCAAGAACCCTTCGTCAAGTCACAGGTGACTGAGGTGCCGAAGGCGGGATCAGCAGGGCAGGTCTTCTTGGTAGGATCGCACTCAGTGGAGGTCTGAGCATTGACGACAGCCGAAGCAGCAAGCGCAACGGTGGCGACAGAAAAGGCCTTGGAGAACATTTTAGCCTGAAATTTGGCCTTGAGCGTCGACGCGAGGATTTTAGGATTATTTAGGGAGTATTCGCACGCGTGGAAGGTGATGCGAGAAGGATATGCTTCTGAAGGCGAAGTTGCGAGAAAGAAAAAAAAAAAAAAACCGGTTGAACTGTTTAGCGAGAGACAGGAAGATCTGGCGAGAGAAGAAAAGCACACGCAAGTGGCAACGAGAGAGGATGAAGCTTTAGGATATGAAGAAGCAGGAGAATCGAGAAAACAAAGAAGGGAGACCGTGAGTGCTGAGACGGGGTGTTTTATTACCTCCTGGGGTCGAGCCCTCCAGCCGCCTTGGACAATACATACGGAGTGCGTAGGGGAGCCAATGACACGAACCGCATCCACGTCCGTTCATCCATCTTGGGCCACCGCCAGGCCAAGCCGAGCCAGGGGCCCATCCATTTCGTGGATCCCCGACGCTTTTCTGCTCTCGGCAACGCCATTGTCAACCAGGACGGCTGGGGTCCTGACCCGCCGGCTGCAACATGAGACAATTGGCACACGTCCTGACATCCAGAAGGGCTAGACTGTTTGACCGTGTTGACTAGTTACGGCGCATGCAGACCAGATGTGGTGCATGATCCAAGAGGCTCTGACGCTCCAGCCCACTCCTTCTCTCGTGGATGCGCCTCTTGCACCAGCCAGCCCAGCCACCCTTGTTGACCCTTTTAACGGATCCATCCATTACGAAGGGGACAGTGGCAAGTTGCGCTGCTGTCATGTCTTGGGTGATGACAGCAATCTGAGTCTTTTGAGTTTAGTAAGTACAATAGTGGCTCGCTCGTGTTTATTTCTGGCACCATTACTCCGTAGTGTCAATATATGATGTTATCTCCGTAATACGCGGTGCTTCGTATGGGTATGTACATCCCTACGCCCGTTTAAACCGGGTTGTGCTCCGTAAATGCTTGACGTCAACTACTAAGATGCGGCGAGCAAATAAACCGTAGAAACAGCCGTACGACTCCGCGTCCAGTCGCCGTAGTGAACGCCACGCACTGACGAAAAACGAGGTTGGGATGGGATCTGATCGAGCCGAAATAGTCTCCTGGTGGCGGAAAACAAAGAACGGCTGGGAAACGGCGGCGCAACGTAGGGGCATTGGCACCGTACGACGGGTTTGCACGACTGCAATCAGTGGCGCCCAGGAGCTTTCTGTACAGTGCAACACAGTGCGTGCAGTATTCGACGTTGACGCAACAACATCGTGCCTTCCCTAGTAGACTGCCTGGTGCGCGGCTCTTTCCTTTCCGAGGCGCTATTCCTTCCACAATGAATGATCCAGCCATCACAACCAGCCAGGTCGTAGAGAAACTATTGTACGGAGTGCGCTGTTTGTGATTTAGTTACTCGATCGCTCTCATTCAATTGCTCCCATTTGCCCAGCCACCACTGTGTTACTCGACTGCTCGACTGCTGGACCACTTTGGGCAGAGAGGTTGGCAATGGGATGCATGTCTGCAGCTGTGCTGTCATTCGCATGGTGACACCATCCAAATGTTACCTTGACAATTTCCGGGGTAACGTGTGGAACATGACTTCATCCAAAGTCCAGCGCGTACAGCACAACAGGAGGGGTGCCTGCCAGTGGTGCATGCATGATGTACATAATACTACTCCGTACATTGCCAGCTTTTACGGGCTGCTGATTGCTGACCGCTGAGTGTCGATCACACGTCAATCGCTTTTCTGTGCTCAGTTTTGGCTAATTCTACTGGAACCATCCACAGACAGCAATGAGACGAGTGTCTGTCAACCAAGGCGCTAGTTATCATACTGGCCCGTTCCTCTTCTGTAGTAAGTATCGTCGCTGACCCTTGAAACAGGAGCACCGCTCTCGCTTTCTTGGACTGTGATCCTGTACGGAGCACGCTCTAGCTGGGTTGGTGTCTCAACTTCCTCACGGTGGCGACAGACCGCCGTCGCAAATACAATAGCGAGGCTCCATCCTCATTGAAGCCGGCGGCCTCAAGAAAATATATGCAATATTAGTTACGTGCCGTCTAGAAGAGTCCATTTCTCTGCTGTGGATATGAATTGCAGAAGCATCGCGGCAGCCAAATTCCCACGGCTACCTTTCCTATTACCACAAACACAATGGTGCCGTAGTTACTTGCGCGGCAAATCGGCACAACAACAACATGGTTCATAGCACAAGCACAGTGAATCATGACAGACCCATTTCAATGCTTCGTATTCTGGTCTTGGTTGTGGGGCACTACTGTTTCGCCTTGGGGCTGTGCCAAGATCACAGGCCACCCATCCGTCATGTGGTGCAGTCATCTTTTTGATAATTTTTCACTTCTCCCAGCACTCCGGCCACGGCGACTTCCAAATCCAGCAACCAACAAAACTTTCTCGGGGGTTTTCAGCCCAGTCTTCGGAGCAGTTTAGCGGATGAGCGTCTTGACCAGTCACCGACGGCAATAGCCGGACGTACGACAGAAGCGTCGCGAAGGTTTGGCACCGTCCAGTGGTAGGCGGCTGTGCATCGTATGGAAATACGGCTAAGACTCGAGTAGTCTGGTTGGCCTCTCGGGCGTCTAGCTGTGAAGCCACATCGGCCGCACAGGACTACGCGACGCTAGACCGGCCGTATTGCATCCCTCCCGCTTCTATATTTACGCACCCGCGCAAAGGGTCCAACCTTGTTGCCACTGTCGCCATAGAAATTCTTCAAAGCAAAGCTCCAGAGCTTTCATGGCGGACACTATGATGAAATCATTCGTAGATACACGGCCTTTGAATGCATCCATTCTCACCATCAATATGCCAAAAGTGGCTAGTGCGATGATGACAAAACCTGGAAAAGCTTCTCCATACGGCCAGGGAGTAACTGCAGTTCATAGCAAATATCCGTGATATCGCGCAATTTTCGGGGCCGTTGGGTGCGATGACCATCTCGGTAGATGTCGCAATGTTTCCCTTGCGAAATCGCTGATGAGCATTAGCAATGAAAATAGTGCAGTTCAGCTCTCCGGGTTGGGTTGTCATGAGTCTGCGTACGGAGTACTCCGTACATGAAGCCCCTATTGCCCGACTAGACAACCCTCGTTAGTGACCAGCCGACAGGGCTTCCAGGGACTCGTTAACTATTGTGCTTTGTCTCGCGTCTATTCCCCCCCGAGGAAATCTTTATCGTTTGCATTGCTCCATTTTCTGCTGTACACGCGACTAGGGAGATCTTCCGTTGTGACTCCTAGTATTGTCTCGTGTTTATCGACCCACCTAGTTAGCACTGCAACATGGGAATCACCAACTCCTGCCGAGGGCGGCTATAGACATGAGCGAGGAGCAGTTAGTAGACACTTGATCCGAACTCATCCCTGGAATGTAACTAGAGTGTTCACTTGCTTGGATCCATTGTGTTGACGAACGGGTCTTGGCTTGACCTCGAGATCATCCTTGCGATAGGGAAAGGCTTTTCGGAAAATGTTCTCCCTTGACGATTGCTGGCTTTGTCGATCTATCAGGGTTATCCCGAGCGTCTGGGGCATTATTCAAGGCCAACCAGCGTTTAGTAGTAGTAATACGGAGTACAATCGCGATCGCTCGAGGGGCTTCAAATCAGATTACATAGGTGCGACTGAAATTGTCACCTGACCAGTATGTAAGGCACCGGATGCTGGATCTGCAGGTACCTGTGGCGTCCAGCCGCAAGATAGGGCGCATTTCTACTCGAGCGAATTTGTGCGACTGAGGAAATAGGCGTAGTAATAAATTTGTGTGCCCTGGAAGCTGTAGATCCCAAAGAAACGCCGGTAATCGATTTTTCAGCAGCGAATTGACATTAATATGAAGCTAATACACGACCGCGCAGGAAGAAGCTGTCTCGTTACAAGACCCAACAACGTTAATGTATCCAGCACGTCCCCAGTAGTGTTTTTATAAGATGGTGCCTTTATATGACACTGCAGGATATCATATCCTAAAACGAGTATTCCATAAATGCAGAGAGGCTCACGAGTAACCAAGCAAAAGGTCAGGAACTTGTCCCAGTATGCGGAGTATGCAGGGCGATGAATTTTTCATTTAGAGTAGCCTGTAATGCACCCCGTGCAGTCTCGAGATCTCCAATGAATACATATGCTCGTATGGCAGAATGTGCAATAAGACATTTTTGACTGTTCCTTGATGATAACTATAAAATGTTGAGAATTCTCCATAGGTACCTTGGGGTTGGCACTCTCCTGCGGCTGTGGTGGGATATGGAACAGACAAGTTGTTGGCGTTTCCAGCATCCATTCCAGATGTCTCGTGATTGTGATTATAGAAGTGTATCGACTAAAGCGTCAATAAACAACCTGGAATATCGTCAAAGAGAGGATGTAACGCATGGAATGGTGTAGCGAAATCTCTAGAAATGAAACATTCATGTCGGCTTCAGAAGTGACCAAGTTTATTGCTTGTTTAGTACTAGCATAGCAAATGGGCATTTTATTTCCCAACAACTCTCTTTCTTGGCGCAATGGCCAAGCACAGTACAAGGAACTTGGATGCCGGCTGGCGTTTGCGACAACCTGAAAGAGCAATAAGGCCAGCATGGTGGGACAAAGCTTCTTGCAGCATCCTACCTAGTAAGTATCCAAGCCAGATCTTTTCCAACCCTCTTCTTCCCACGGGTTACTTTCTTTTTTTCTTTTTTAAAAAAAAAGTAGCACATGTTCGCCCGCTTGGCCGCGTTGCCCAACTCCCTATACAGCATTGCCCGACTCAAAGTCCTGTCTGACCCTGTCGGCCAACCCGTCGTCGACAATCACTCTCAAAGCTAGCATCGCCATCCCTTTCGCACTCTTCATAGCGCACTCGTGAGCCTCGGGCTTGCCAGCAGCAGCCGCAAACTTGGTGCTGTGCAGAGCGGCATCAGGCTCGGTGGGGATGGCAAAGGCGCCGTGGAAACCTGGCACTTCATGGCTTACGTTGCCCATGTCAGTTGAAGCTGTAAATGGTTCAGGTGCTTTGACGAGAACGTCTTCGCCGATCTTGGCCATGTCCTGGACGTAGGTCTCGCAGAGGCCAGGGTTGCTGACGACGTGTTTGTACGGTTCTGCACTATGACTACCTGTCAGCTATTTCGTGCCCCTTTCCATATTGTTTACTCGACCTGGTTAGGCGTAGCAAATGTCTTCATGTCAAAAGGAACCAACTTACACGATGTAGTTATACGTGCAACCCGTAGCGTTAGCACCGGCGTCAATGCAAGCATGCACCCGCTTTTGCAACTTCTCACCCTGCTCTGTCGTCGGTGCCCTCACATACCAGTTCATTCTTGTATAGTCTGGAATCACATTGGGCACTGTGCCGCCGACCTCAAATACACCATGAACCCGCTCTTCGGGTCTGATCTGCTGCCTCAACATACTCACATTGTTGTATGCACCCACTGCAGCATCCAAAGCGTTGGTGCCATTCCAAGGCTCCCCAGCTGCGTGGGCCGATTTCCCTTTAAACTCCACGCGGAACTTGAGACTAGCAATAAGATCCAGAGCTGCAAGACCACTGATACCACCAATAGCGTGCTTGGTGATAGGATGAGCCATGATAGACGCGGCAACGTCTGCCGACGGGCTAAACGCCCCGGCGTTGATGAGCTTGGCTTTGCCGCCGCCACCTTCCTCAGCTGGCGTTCCCAGAATGCGAAGGCGACCATTGATGCCCAGAGTTTTCATCGCATAGGCGGCACCCAAGAAGGCAGCAATGGACGAAGTAGCAATCAAGTTGTGGCCGCAGGCGTGTCCGATGTCTGGGAGGGCATCATATTCCGCGCAGACAATGACGAGACGGCCGCCAGATCCAACAGTTGCCTCGAAACTTGTATCGAGACCGTAGGTTTTGCGTTGCACAGTGAACCCTTGCTTTTCGAGGAAACTGGAAATGGTGTCGTGAGCAAAGAACTCTTTATAGGCCAACTCCGGATTGCCGTGGAGAGCTTGGTTGACTCTGTACAGCTCTGAGGATTGTTGGTCAAGATGCGAGTTGACTACCTCGCGGACCTTTTCCCAGTCCATCGACATGTTATGACGGGTCAATGTGTAATGTGAGGCGATGGAATGTTTTATGGGCTGGTGCAAACTCGAGCAAGCCGGTGTGGTGGTTTCTGCTGCTGTCCTTGTGATTGAGATTCCCTCCTTTGTTACAGCACAACCCCAAAATATGTTCCTAGCGTTGGGACGAATGGCAAAAAATAAGAAAATCCAATGGTCGTTTGAACTGATTAAAGCCTTTTATTCGGCTCGTAGGTGGAGGTGTTGCATGCATTCCGTGAGGGGCGAGGCATCTAGGCTTTTCGATTGGGGAAAACAGAAGCCCAAGGCGGGGGCTTTGGGGTGACATTTTGCCGACCGTCGGCAGCCGCGTGATTAATCATTTCTGGAGATAAAGCATGGCGAACAAAAGCCAGCCACCTGTATATAGATGGATTAATTAATGCATATGTGGAATATATAGTATTCCAATTCATTTTGATCTCCCCGCAGTTTGATGTCCGAGACACATGCAGAAGGGACATAACTACGATCTGCTGACGATGCCGTGTACTTAACGTCCAAGCGCTCGATCTGAGCTTGAAACTGCCATTTCGGTGCAGCGTACGGAGTATAACTAGCTGAAAAGGATAAGGACGGCGACAGAACACGAAAAATAGAAAGACAACCAAAAAAAAGTAGCACTTGGAAAGCGTCGTGGAACGAATCTGCTCCCGGCAGGGCTTGAACCTGCGACCTTCGCATTACTAACGTATATTAGTACGAAGCTCTAACCAACTGAGCTACGGAAGCTTTCCTTGCAGTACTACCAATGGAACTGTCACGTGGGGGCTGTTTTTTAAATTATGAAGCTTTGCTCCACATCTGGACTTCGTCTTGAGCAGCAAATACCTAAAGTATCGTCAACGCCACCGATACTACGGAGTAGGGCAGGTAGATATTCAGAAACTTTGTGCCGCATATCGTAGCTGCTACCAAACGCCGTGTTGGTGCTTGTATCAAGTATGTGTACTTGGTATGACTGAATCTTAGCTCACCTGTATGAATCAAGACTTTGTTAGTCACATGTTGGTAGATTCCCTTACATCCGAAGGCCTTGGCTCGACGATGTCACAAGTTCCGGTTATAATATGACAGTGATCGCAGCCCTGTCGGAAGCAGAATCCCCTGTGTCAAAGTTTCCTATTCACTGTTGTGTAACTACCATATTCAGCATTTGGCAACCAATGAAGGATAATACTGCACAGTGGAAGAGCCAACGGAGGCGAACTCGAGCAATACGGAGATCTTGCTGTTCAACCGTCTTTTGCATGCCGAGCCACGCAGGGGGAAGACAAGATAATCGCGCGGCGTGGCTTGTGGGGTTTTCCTAAGCCTGTCTGAACAATTGCCCACACCTGCAACGGAGCCTAGAGATGCTCTTGGGGCGGGCTAAGGCACGTCACAGCGGAGAGGGGGGGGGGGGGGGTTGAAAGCCTCCTTGAAGGGCTTAAGGCCCTTCAAGCTTCTAGTCTGGCATGCCATTTTGACAATGAAGATGCCAGCCAAGATGACACGAACCAGACATGTGATACTCAAATTCGTCTGAAATCCGACTTCATGACCTAGCTTTGTCGGATATTTGTCTGAGTTGGTGGGCCGGGAATAGAATTCGCCGTGAGGGCGGGCGGACCAGGGCAAGGCGGCTGGGCAAGATGCACGACTTGAGTTTTATGCAGTCGCGGGCGCCAGTGTAAAGTTAACTGGCTTGGGTGATGCATACGCGGGCCAACGGACCCGTACCTGTGCCCTTTCACTTCGTATTCAAAAGGTTGGTTGGGTATTGAACGGAGTAGCGCCCTCTCGGTTTGCTCGCCTCACAGCCTGCTCTCTAGCCGTCCGCTGACCAGACTGACGCCTTCTCTTCATCTTCATCATTCTTCTCTCCCAAGCGTCCTCGTTTGATGACGGCTTGGCCGGCTTAGACAGACAGCACGTCTTACCCACACGCACCCTCAACCCCACGCAGCGGCAGCTCGTCTCTTGATCCTGATCCTGATCTTGATCCTGATCCTGTCTTAGTCTCGGGGGCTACGGGCCGCCGAACCCCAGTCGCCAGCCACCACCATCTCGCTCTCAACCATTGAACATCAAACCGTCCGCCGGGGACCAAGTCATCGCTCCCAAACTTGATGGCTCCTCACAACGATATAGAGGCCTTCCATGAGGTCCTCCGTTCAAGTCGCCGCATTTTAGCTCTTTGTGGGGCCGGATTGTCCGCATCTTCGGGATTGCCCACCTTCCGAGGCGCCGGAGGCTATTGGAGGAGTCACGATGCCACCAAACTGGCCACCTTGCGCGCGTTCATGACCGACCCGGGTCTTGTTTGGCTCTTTTACGGCTACCGAAGGCACCTAGCTCTACGAGCAAAGCCCAGCGCAAGCCATCGGGCTCTCGCTGCACTGGCTAGGAAGAATACCAATTTCTTGTGTTTGACTCAAAATGTCGACGGTGAGTGCCGTGCTATCTCGCTTGAAACTACCCTTGATCGATGAGATGATGCGGTTCAATCTTTACCGCAATTTAACACCTTGAGTTATCTAATGTGTAGCGACGTGCTTATTCGTTTGGTGTATAGATCTATCTCAGCGCGCAGGCCATCCTGCAGATCAACTCTGCACTCTGCACGGTTCATTATTTGACATCAAATGCACCACTGAGCGATGCGGCTGGATTCAACGAGGCAATTTTGACGACCCTTTCTGTCCGGCGCTCGCGCCAGCTTCGGAGGATCCACCGATAGGAGAACCTCTGCCCCTGCTCGATCCGTATCACCGCATCAAGCACGTTTCCGAAGAGGACTTACCCAGATGCCCGCAGTGCCAGACTGGATTGCAGCGACCCGGTGTAGTGTGGTTCAACGAGTCTCTCGATGGGACCATGATTAACCGTATCAATGATTGGATTACTGAAGACAAAATTGTATGTCCTGCTTTGTTGTAGTTCCAAGAGTGCTCTGCGAGGTGCCATTTATTGGCTGTATGGTTGATTTGAAGCTGACTCATCTGCATTGCAGGATCTAATGCTAGTTGTGGGCACATCTGCTCAGGTATATCCTGCAGCTGGGTATATCTCGAGAGCAAAACTGCACGGAGCTCGCATCGTGACCGTCAACCCAGAAGCAGAGGATGAAGACGAGCTGTACAAGATCCAGCCAGGCGACTTTGCCTTTGCAGGAGATGCGGCCGAGTATTTGCCCAAGCTACTGGAGCCGGTCATTGGAAAGTTGCAAGATAGCGAAGGGCTTGAGGCGTGAATAATGAATCCTAAAGGAAAACTAAATCAACGGAGCGAGCGAGCAAACATTGGAGCAACGCCTTTTATTGGAGTATTTCTGCCTTCTTCTCTGTTGGTGATGGGGAGCTAGGATTTCGATATCATCCTTGGCGATTGTTTAGGCTGTGCTAATTACCTAGGCAGCCACAACAAGGGGCGAAGGGCTTGATACGGATTGGACTTGAGTTATGCTGCGCTGCGTTGTGCTATGCAGCGTATTGTGCTGTGCTGTGCAAATTTTGGCATTTACCCGAGTCGCACCACACGGCGCCGCTTGGTAATTTGCGGTAAGCATCGGCAATGTAGCCACGCAGAAACCGGTTAATTTATGACACAATATGTACATTCCAACAAGTCGGAATTCGCTCGCAACTCCGGCATCCTTCTTCAGAATTTCCTAGATTTTTAATAGCTAAAGTTGTAACTAATATGTCGCCTTGGATGTTGGGTCAACACAGTCGTCGAGCTGGCCCCACCGTTGTTTCCACTGACCCTCACATCGCCCCGCCCGATCAGCACACCAGACCAGAATTGGAGATCAATTGATCTACTCGGTACCATTGCAATAGCTGAAAACACCTTGCGTAAAAAAAAAAAATACAAATAAAAACAAGGAAAGGCATGGCCATAGTCGTCGCAAACTTTTCCATTTGAAGCGCAGAAGCTCCAGCTCGACATCGACGGCACCGAGACGGACAGTGCAGGGCTGCACCGGCGACGGCGACCTAAAATGAGTGCGACGGTAATCACTAGGTCATTGATGCTACCCCAGACGGTGCTTCCCCGCGCAGATGGACCAAGGGATCTTTGTTATGATGAGGTCTCGCCGATCAATTGGGGTCGTGACAGCATTTTCTCTTGTCAACTACGGAGCAGTTAGATGGGGATGTCTCTACCAAGCTGGCAATCATCCAATTGACTTGTTCATATACTTTTCTTTGGTGCTGTTGCCTCGCTATCAACGCCCGTCTGGCGTATAAGTGCATAAGCACTGAACTGCGCGGCAACACAACCGACCGCGAACTCTACTCTGCAGCCTTCCTGGATACCTCGCGACGATGCGCGGCACAGCTGCCAGCCTGTGGCAGGCGATAGCTCTTTTACCGGCAGCGTCTTTGGCAACGCAAAAACCAGATCCCTTGTCCTACGTCAACCCTCTCATAGGTACTACCAACGGCGGCAATGTGTTTCCCGGAGCTACACTGCCGTATGGCCTGGCAAAGGCCGTCGCTGATATCGACGGCCAAAACACAGGCGGGTTCGGCATGGACGGCAGTAATGTCACTGGGTTTTCGAGCATTCATGACAGCGGTACGGGCGGAAACCCAAGTCTGGGCAACTTCCCGCTATTCCCACAGGTATGCCGTGACGATGAACTGAACAACTGCAAGTTCCGTATTGGCGATCGCAAACTCCACTACAAGATGAGTTCGGTTGTCGCGGAGCCAGGTCATTTCGGCATCCAGCTCGAGTCGGGCATCCAAGCAAACATGACCGTGTCAGAGCATGCAGCGCTATACAAGTTCAAGTTCCCCGACTCCAAAGAGAAGTACCCGTTGATTCTGCTGGACTTGACAGATCTGTGGCAGAGCCGGCAGAATGCCAGCATCAGCGTGGATGAGAAGCCTGGCCGGATGGTCGGTAACGGCACCTTCCTGCCCAGTTTCGGCTCAGGATCATACCAGCTTCATTTCTGTGTGGACTACTTTGGAGCAGAGGTACATGATACTGGTGTTTGGGTGAACAACCGCGCCGGAACAGAGCCGAAGCAGATTTACGTCACGCGAGGGTTCAACCTGTTTTATCTTGAGAGTGGTGGCTTTGCCAGATTTAAGCCTGGTTCAGATAACACCGTCACCGCGCGAGTCGGGCTCAGCTTCAAGAGCGTCGAGCAGGCATGCGGTCATGCGGAGAAGGAGATCCCGGACCCCTTGAAGGATTTTGACCGTCTTGTAAAGGCGACCAAAAAGGTATGGCGAGAGAAGCTGGCCCCAATCTCTGTCAAACCCGGCGGAGCAGATACGAATCTGTTGACCAGTTTCTGGAGCGGCGCGTATCGTAATATGATATCGCCGCAGAATTATACCGGCGAAAACCCGCACTGGGATACTGGTATGCCATATTTTGATTCATTTTACTGGTAAGTCTGATGGCAATGATGGAATCAATTGATTAGCGGATCTTGGGGCCTGATCAATTTTGTTTTGCAGCATTTGGGATAGCTTTCGAGCACAGCACCCGCTCCTGACAGTTCTCGATCCACATGCTCAGACGCAAATGGTGCAGTCGCTACTGGACATGTACAAGCATGAGGGATGGCTGCCGGACTGCCACATGTCCATGTGCAAAGGTTGGACTCAGGGAGGGTCCAACGCTGACGTTGTGCTTGTCGATGCCTATGTCAAAAATCTCAGCACCACCATCGACTGGGAGCTTGCTCTCGAAGCCATCGTTACTGATGCCGAAAAGGAGCCTCTCGAGTGGTCACATCACGGACGCGGTGGCCTGCAGAGCTGGCGCAAGTACAATTACATCCCTTATCTAGACTATGATCCGCTTGGGTTTGGCACCAACTCGCGCAGCGTTTCACGAACTCTGGAGTACGCATACGATGACTTCTGCCTGGCCACTCTCGCGGGCGGGCTGGGCAGGGGTGATATGCAAACAAAGTATATGCACCGCAGCATGAACTGGCAGAATTTGTGGAAGAAAGATCAGACATCTATCATCAAAGGTCAAGATACTGGGTTCAAAGGGTTCTTCCAACCAAAGTACATGAATGGCACATGGGGTTTTCAGGACCCAATTGCTTGCTCATCTCTTGCTACCTTCTGCTCGCTCACCACGAATCCAAGCGAGACGTTTGAGGCCAGTATCTGGCAATATCTGTTGTAAGTGGCACAAAGAAGAAACTGACCGACCTTTGGGCTCTATCTTCTTGGGGGATTCGCTAACACACTTCGGCTTCGCTAGCTACATTCCCCATGCCACCTCCTCGCTCATCTCTCTGATTGGCGGCGACGAGGCCTTTGTATCACGCCTCAACTTTTTCCATAAGAGCGGCCTGGCAGATATTTCCAACGAGCCAGTCTTCCTCACCGTCTACCTGTATCACTACGCAGGCCGCCCTGGCTTGTCTGCCGAGCGCATCCACCAGTACATCCCGTCCTCGTTCAACAATACCTATGGCGGCCTTCCCGGCAACGACGACTCCGGCGCCATGGGGGCATTCTTCTTCTTTTCAGTCCTGGGCCTGTTCCCCGTCGCAGGGCAAAACGTCTATCTCATCAGTGCACCCTTCTTTGAGGAAGTCGCCATCAAACACCCCCAATCCGGCAAGACGGCGACTGTCCGCACCGTCAACTTTGACTCTGCCTACACGAACCTGTATATCCAAAAAGCGACGGTTAATGGAAAGCCGTGGACAAGATCGTGGATCGGGCATGAATTCTTCACACAGGGCTGGACACTGGAGCTGACGTTGGGCAAAAATGAATCGGACTGGGGGAGGAAGCCTGGTGACCGACCCCCAAGTTGGACAAGTTAGACTGGATTCTCGTGCAAAACCCCAAAGACCGAAAAAAAAAAAAAAACAGACCAGATATTCTCGTAAATGAATGCTGTTGCTTGTTCATCAGCCCATATTTGCCGATCTTTTTGTCGCTAGTCTCACTGCCATTCTTTTTCTCTCTATAACAAGCATGACTGTGACGAAATCAATTTTCAACCATACGTAACCTCTGCACCTCAACTGTCTTTCCCTATTGTTGCACATCGTAGCTCATGATGCAAGTAGTTCAGTTAATATCCCATCAATTCCGCAAGTCTGTCTTCTTGAGATGCAGGAGTCAGCGCTCCCTTTTGATTTGAGGGCTCAGTTGGGGAGGTTGACGGCGGAGTCTTACAGGACAAGAGTAACGATAACTAGTTTGGAGACGCATTGTTGGGTGACTTTGTCAATGCATATACCTGTTTAGAGACTGTGCGCTGTGACGATGATCGTTTAATATCAAAAACACTCTCTCTTCTATAACCCGACATACCATATCTACACAACCATAGCACGTAGTCTATACGTGGTGAGCAGAAAACGGGGTATATTGCTCAACCACTGAAACCGATAAAAACATGTAAACACTACAATAAACGCCACGCTTTGCTTTCCCTCGTCCCGGTGCTTCTATTTTTCAGGAAACTTGCAACACCACAACACCTCAATCCGAATCATATTCTACCAATGCTGTAGAATTCTTCTCTCGGGCATGCACCATCTTGGCAGGCGGCGGCGGCGCTGCAGCTGTCTCAGCTCCCTTGTCTTCAGCACGCTTCCTCTTCACACCCGGCAGTTTTCCCAGCTTGACCACATCCTGCTTGTGCAAAAAAGGATCTTTAACAAGACGCGTATTGCTTACAATAGCCGAGACAAACGCATCTTTCCGATACGCGGCCTGTTTCTCCGCCTTGAGCTTGTGCGACGAGCCCTTTCTCCGCGGATCGTCACTTGGAATCGACTTCTCCGTGGCCACTTTGAACAATGGCTTCGCCAATGCCTTTTTCCCGCCGTCGTGCTCCTCTCCCGACCCGTAATCTATCAACGCCGCCCTCCTAGCATCCTCTTCCGTCTCCGGCACCAACTCAATACCCAGTCCCATCCTGTCTCGCAACTCATCCGTCTTGACCTGATCCTTCTCCCTCCCCTTCCTGCCGACCCTGAAAGCCGTCCGTAACTTCTGATTCATCGCATACGGGTCGTCCCAGTGCTTGGCTTGCGCATCTCTCAAATCTTCAATCCTTGCACTTGCTATCTTCAGTTTCTCTCTGTCCTCTATTGTTTTCTCTAGACTCGCAAACGCGTTTTTTCTTAATGCTTCCCGCTCTTGGTCTGTCATTATGACAAGCGCTTCATCCCCTTCGCGAGGGCCTTTATCCTCGCCGGTGTCTCGTTTCGTAGCTCCCTCCACGACAATGTAGGCTGTGTTTTTGGGATCAGTGCGCATCTCGATGGTACCTCCACACGAGGCATGGCGAAAGCGAAAACTCCATATCGTCGTGGTGTAGTAGTTGCCCACTTTCTTCTTTTCTGCGTTGAAACGAACACCTTGCGCGATGATGGTGGGTTTCGGACAGGATGAGCACCATATGGGAAAGGGCATTTCAAAGCGCACAGTGAGGACGCCATGGGAAGCAAGTTTGGAAGCTCGCTGACCTAGCGCATGCTTCTTGTGTAGTTTATTGGCGGAGGTTGTGCCTTCGAGGTCGGGAGGGACGTAGCGTCCCATGTTGAAGCCCTGCATGACGGGCGAAGTGTTGACAATTACTCGTGGGAAGGGCGCTGTTTGGGCTGAAGCTTGCGACGAAGAAATCTGAGACGTTGATGCTGTACTGGAGTCGTTTCAACAGCGGACGCAAGTGCCTAACTAACGGAGTGGGGCAGGACGGGCAGATACGTCACATCCAGACCAGCCACCTATCCGTCTGCGTACGTGAATCGAACCACTACATTGATCGTATTGATTTAAAGTATTTACCGGTCCACCATTCCCAATTACATATATAAGCCCAATTTCCTATTGTTGAATTTCCATCGCCCCTAATCCAACCTAGGAATCTCTTAGCCCATGCAAATCCCTTACATCATATCTTCTGGTGACCGTTCCGTCATATGCGCTGCCATGTGCTCGTTATGATTGCATCACTAGGACCGGCCACCGCACCATACATGCAAGAGGCAGACTTAACAACGTGCCATACCTGCCCTATGCGATGAATCGTCTTTCCCCCAGAGAGATGGGCATCCTTGGATAATGAAAAAGAGAAGAAATAACTAAAAGGCCGTAACAATGTCGGCCTATGCAACTCCACCCGATGTATAATCCTGAGGGCTCCTGTGCTGTGCCTATGATATCCGTTCGACGCCATTGGAGAAAACATGAAAGTAGAGTGGAATATCCATTGAAATAACAAAGAATGCGTATAGAAGTCAGTCTTATAAACGCACAGTGAGGGACAGCGAGTGTCGTTCACGTTTATACGTCGTCCATCTGACCTGCGGGTTCTTCATCGTCGTCGCCAAAACTAGCTACAGAAGACATGTCGTCGTCATCCTCACTCTCGGCGCCAGCTTCGTCGGCGGCGTCCTTAGTAGCGTATTTTTGGACATATTCTACGTCCACGCCATGGTTAACGTCGATGCTTCACTCCATAAGCTAGCATGCACCTCTTACCTTTCACTTTGGCATCATAACTCTTGGGCTCTCGTATCAAGAGAGCAGCAGCTTCTCCGTTGAGTGGATCGGTCGGGTTGGGGTAGCGCAACAGCTGTGGTAGGAAAACCTCGAAAATATTGATCATATCGAACATGGGTGACCAGGTTTGGTTGATGACGTCCAAACAAACGGACCCGGACCTGTCGGAGGCAGTTCTGTCTCAGCACTCCCAATAAGTCCAAACACATATTCCTTTCCCAGATATCGTCCAACTCTTGATATGCATTCATTCCACAGTAACTATCAGGTATCAACTCACAGCTCATCGATGTTAGGGTGGAAGATGCGGTTGACGAAACCGATGCTAGGTGACTTGTACGGATAGGTGTCGGGTAATTCGACGTGGACTTTCCACAAGCCGCCCTCGAATGGAGCTATCGAAGACTGTCAGTAAGTTCGCCGACTCTGTACAGTCTAGGCGTCCGCAGACAGCGTTGACTTACTCTCGGCGGGCCCCTTGAAACGGACAAAAAATTCCTGCCTTGTTTGTGCTAGTCAGATTTCGGTCATCGATGGCTCCCATCTTCTACTGTAAAGATTAACTCATACACTACGCATGATTAGCAGCAGTCAAGCCAAAGTTGGTGGTCCACGCACTATTGTCATTAACCAGAGTCACCTCATAGTCACTCATGAGCCTGTCGTGGTCAGTATTATGTTGTCTTCCGAAACATGGCCGGAGATTCAATCGTACATCCTGCAGATCGAGTTAGAATCTTGCTCTCGAGGTATCAAGCAGTTATTGAGTATTAGTGTTGAGCTCGGTAATTGACGGCTTACTTCATGACCTGGACCCGATTGATGTCAGTACTCGTGAAGTCAACGGCAACTACGGAACTTCTCTTGGTCTGTTGAAGGAGGGAGAGAACCTACATCAGTCTCGATCCTACGACGAGGGCTACTCATTATGGCGAACGGGCGATGTTCGTTGCGGCGATGCTTTGAGTGCTATGCTACGCTAGGCTATGTCACGGCTGGGGTGACTGGCTCGCAATGTCACTGACAATTGGGACGGCCGGCGGCTGCGGTACGGCAGTGACAAGGGTGATGAAGCAAGGAAGTCGGCTGCAGGCTCGCTATTACGGGAAATTTGTATAAAAATGGCAGGTTCTCGGCTGCGGAGGGCGATAAGCGATGAAATGTAAGGGTAGGCAACGATGTTCGTCAGGATGTTGGGGATGGTTGGGAAAGGCTGGCTGCCTTCGGGGTCGGAGGCAGCGAGGGGAGGCCAAAGCGAAAGGTGGGGGGAGAGTTGGGGCAAGTTTTAGAGGGGCGGATTGGTGACGGGTGGCATTGGGCTTCACTAGGTGGCAGACGAGGGGGAGAGCGCAGGGCAGTTAGTCAGTGACACCAGACATGGAAGGTGGTCTACGCTACCAGTAGCATTGAATGGCGCATCTGGCTTGCAGCATGAAGAAGCATGAGGCACGGAGCTTGAAGCTTGAGGCTTGAAGCATGAAGCATAATAGAGCTATTCATCGTGAAGCCTGGCGCCGCAACCAAGCAAGCAGGCGATGGTCAATTCTACTTGGCATGATAAGATACAATATGTCGCTGCACAAGGTCCGTTGCGTTGGCTAACCCGACGGATCTCCGACACAGCCACCGCCCACGCTACAGTTGTCGTTTGGGCTTTTGAAGCAGAAGAACATCCCGCTGTGTGATTGCGACATAACCACTAGTCTTGCCCCGGCGGCGTTTGACATGAGTGTCCGGAAACGACCATCCTAATACAAGTCTAAATACTCTGTAAAATCGACAGCAATCTAGTTATCTTTTGGTCCTCCGTACGGAGTTTTTTTCGTATAAATAAGTGGGGGATTGCGCATACGGAGTATTCCGTACGGAGTTCCTGCCTGCGTGGGCGATGCAATTCGAGTGAATGGGCAGTATGGCCGTGTACGTGGCCAGCCAGCAAAATTCTAATGTTTGACATTGGGGTACATAGCGAAGTTCCATTGCTGCTCGATATGACAATTTCCGGTAACATTAGCAGCAAACAAAACTATTTGCAGCACAATGTGGAGTGCGACGTTGGCATGATTGTGATAGTTTATTGTATGTCCTCTATCATGAGCATGGCCCACGTGAGCAGTTTTTGTCGACATTAGTGTCAACCAGCACCCCCACCAAACGTACAGCAAACATTCTATTGTACAGGACTGCACGGTACTGTGCTGTACGGAGATTTGGTGTTGATGGCAGGTCACGGAGTAGTTCAGAGTGCACGCACGACGACACGGCCAGGATGCCCTCCCAGCAGGACGTCACCGAGAGCCTCGGCACGGGGACCAAAACTACCACCGGCTTCTGTAGAGCATAGAGTACAGAATGCGGAGTGAGTATCAACCTCAAGGTTAAAGGTAAGTACGTAACTTACATTCCTTCAGCAGCTACTGTTCGAAGAAACCTTTGCTCATTCCGACCGGCTGATGATCTGCAAGCTAATCTGCAACAGATAGCTCAATATTAGTGACACGCTATGTCGTTTAAATCCTAAACAGGTCAAAAACTATTATTCACACGTTAGGTTGAAAGGTACCCGTCGCACGAATGCACGGAATGCATTGCGCCCTCAAGAACAATAAGAGCCCGGTGGACGAGACGATTCACCGGAACTGCCAGGGATTTGTTTGTGCAATGCTCCGAGGTGTACGGACTAGCTACTCCGTACGGAGCAGCACAATACAAACATGTGGGGTATCCAAGCCCAGCTCGACCGGTTATTGGGCAATTTAGGCTTAGGACCCAGATCTCAACGGGCCGGACATGAAAAACCACCACAAACAGCCAGGGCGCAGCAGACACAGGGACTCAATTCTACAACGTAAAAACCATCATGGCTAACATGAATAAAATCGCTTCTTGCGCCACAGCCCAAGCACCCCAATTCTTTTCTTTTCCATGCTCGGGATGACAAGGACTTGGACTCAGAATCAAACCACCAGTTTTTATATTCCTTATTTTTTTTTTCTTCCCCAACCTCAACATCTAACCTGAATTTCTTTTCCCTCTACACTAGAGGTACCTCAAACCTCATCCAATTTCTTCGCACATACAAGTACCCCACCTGGTACCTCGGGTACTCTGCATCCATCGTCACCCTTCCTCTCGCTCCACTCCCACCATGACATACTTTACACCACTTAGACGGTCGTGTGCTCCCCTTGCCCGTGCATCACGACCCAGCACACTTGCACTTCCTTCTCTCCCTCGCACCCCTCTTGTATTCTCATATCCCGTTATCTCCTCTGCATCCTCAACATGTAGGATTCCTTCCAAACAGACAAGGTACAGCTCCCATTCGCCCATGGGAGCTGCGCCTGCCAACCAGCGAAAGAAGGTCACTTTGGGTACCTTGAGAAGTCTTCATAGAAAAGGTGAAGCCATCACCATGATGACCGCCCATGACTTCCCCAGCGCTCTTGTTGCCGATCATGCTGGTATGGATGTGATCTTGGTCGGTGACAGCCTGGCCATGGTTGCCTTGGGCATGGAGGATACTAGTGAGATCCTCGTTGAAGAGATGCTGTTACATTGCCGGTCTGTTGCCAGGGCTACCAAGAGTGCCTTTGTTGTAAGTCATCTTTCTCGTTGTTTGATTGACACAACATTCACCCCGGTGGATGCAACCAATAGTGCTTACTAACCCTTCTTTCTGCAGATTGGTGACTTGCCGATGGGATCATATGAAGTCGCTCCAGAGCAAGCACATCTCACTGCCATTCGCTATATCAAGGAAGGTCGCGTTCAGGGCATCAAGCTGGAGGGCGGCAAGGAAATGGCATCAACCATTCAAAGGATCACCGCCGCCGGTATTCCCGTCCTAGGCCACATCGGTCTCACGCCTCAGCGCCAGAATGCTCTCGGAGGGTTCCGCGTCCAGGGCAAAACGTGCAAATCTGCCATGGCAATTCTTGAAGACGCTTTAGCTGTTCAAGAAGCTGGCTGCTTTGCCGCCGTCCTCGAGGCTGTCCCAGCTGAAGTCGCCGCTTTGATTACCGAGACACTGTCCATTCCTACCATTGGTATTGGTGCGGGCGCCGGTTGCTCTGGGCAAGTACTCGTCCAGACCGACATGACGGGCAACTTTCCGCCGGGCAGATATCTACCCAAATTCGTCAAGAAGTATGGCGATGTCTGGAGTGAAGCGATGAAGGCTATTGAAGCATATCGAGAGGAAGTGAAAAGCCGAGACTACCCTGCCAAGGAGCATACGTATCCTATGCCACAAGAGGAATTTGAGGCATTTGAAAAAGCGGTCAAAAATCTATGATGGGTCTGGAGATGATATGATCAGATGGAAGTGGCTTGGTTGACGACGCGGTGGTGATTATTTGTCTTAGATTTTATGAGCGAGATCGCATTTCTCATTTCGTTGCATTGACGACAGAGTAAGCGGGTTGTGTTTCGTGGGAGGTAATTGAAGTAAGGATAGATTTGTGAAGCGTTCACCCGAAGGCTGGTGTCGTCGAGTAGGCAACAATAAGCTGGTCCTGAGTATTCTTGAAGCACTACACACAAAGTGTTAGTCCATAAAGTGCGACTCTTTTCTTCTACGATATCAGCTCAAGGGAAGAATTCGTAGCATCAAAATATGCTGCACCAAATCTGACCATAAGCCGTAGAGACGTAATGTAAACATACCTGGTGCAAGTTGCCCACCACCTCATCCAAGCTCGGCGCAAACGCACTATTAACATACAGGAATACACTGTCCGTATCCTTACACTTCAGCTTCCTCCTTAAGTACCTGACCACTTCCTCAAATTTCCTTGTAGCACTAATTTTACACAATTCTTGGGTCAAACTCGGCGCCGACCCCACCGGCTTGAACTTGACCACCACCTTCTCTTGCGCGAACCCTCCGGCGCTTGCCAGAGCGGCTGTAGCATCCCTCGGCAAGTCGGCTAGCATGACCGACGCACTCATGGTGAGAGGAAGCTCAGGGGAGGCTATACTAGCGTCGTACTCGTCGTCAACGACTGGAGAAGTCATTCCCGGTGAGGTGGTGTTGGAGCCTTGCTCAGGCACGGAAGGTGACGAAGTTGTTGCGGTGTCCATTTTGGCTTGAAACAATGGAGAAGAGCCGCCTTGAAATTTGGGCTACGCAAGAAAAGAATGGACCGTAGCTGATAAGTACGAAATGAAATTGTGATATCTAGATTTTAGGAAGATTTGGTGAGTTTGTAGTTAAATTTGTAGTGAAATATGCAGGCAGCAACCAACTGCGTTTGCCGGACAATATGGGATCCGTGCGGCACTGTGCTGGCACTGTATCCGGCTGTTCAAACAAATACAGTAGCTACACATAACATCTAGAATGAAGCCTCGCTTTATAATTTTGCTTTCGTCATTGTAACATGCAAAGTACACATACATGAAGTAACAAGTATATGTACAGCCCCTGAAGCATTCCACTGTTATGATTGATATGTTCCTTCCGCAACGCCGAGCAGAATACTCCATCTCTGCCTTTCAACCAGGCAGACCATTCCCAAAACATGAGTTCATGGTCCCATTACCACCTTCCAATCCTTGACCTACCTCTGCCGCGTCTGAAAAAAAAAATACCAAGTCGAAAGAAATATAAACGCCTTGCTATGATATGACGTTCCCAAAGGGAAAGAAGAGAAAAAGATAAAATGCCTAACCATGCCACTTGCGCCGACTAGCATGCAGTTCATGATGTAGAGTGAAGAAGAATAAAGTCAATAAAATAATCAGATATATCGTTCAATCAGAAACACCGCTTTAACGGATCATTCTCGGTCAACTTTTCATCAAACGAGGTGGTATCATCTGAAATCTATGCTGGAACGGGGATCTGATTGAAATGCAAAAAATAACGAGGCGTGAGCTGCATGCAGCCCAGCGCCCAGGCGAGCAAATGTCAAGGAAGTAATGAGCAGACTGCATGTGGAAATCAGATGTTGTAGGTTGGGGATGCCTTCCATGCGTGGTGAAAAGTAGAAGAGGCGCAGTTGGTTTGAGTTGATACGTATGTACTACAATCGGTGTTTTACCACCCGTCATCGTCAGATTCGGCGCCTGCGTATTTCGGCATGCGCTTTAACTGCTCAAGCAGCAGGTCTAATTCGGTCCAATTATCGTCGTTTTCAGCAAATTTGCGATGTTTTCTAGACAGGATATGCTAAAATACGTGTTAACATCAGAACGTATTGATGAATGTGGGGGAAGTACACCAACCTCATCAAAGTCTCTAAACTTGTCCTGGCAATTCTCGCAGTAGCCCGGTTTCAAATCTCGTTTGCTCTTCAGTGTTTGCGTATGTAACTTCTTGTCTTTGCCATCAGTTCTTTGGGACTCATCATCATGTAGCGGAATAGCCTTGGAGGTAGGACGGCCCATGTTTGTCGATCGACTAGAAGCGACATCCATCGAGACTTCGGCAAGGCGACGAGAGCTGACGTCGTGAGATGCGGGATTAGCTTTTTGAAGCACCTTTCTCTGAAGGCCGTGGACCTCTTTGCTAGTGCCTGCCTTGGCACCGTTGATACCAGATGTAGATGAGATCATCTGGGATCGAATAGCGGATGTGACATTAGACGGCTGCATACCCGAAGCTACAGGCTCGCCAGCAAATAACCTGGCGCCTTCAGCGCGGCTCGTGAAAGCATTCTGATGCTTCATTTCCGTCCGTTTGGTGAGGACGGCTTTAGCTGGATTGAAAACCTCTGCGCTAGCGACGGCTCGAACACGGTTTTGTCCGTCTTCCATTTCAGTCAGGGTCCGCTTTCCAGTAACAGGCTTAGGCAGAGGGTTTTCTGGAGGCTTCAGGACAGGAACAGGGCCCTCTCGCTTGACGATACGGGCCTTCTCTCGCTCACGAGTGCGGCGTTGCTCCTTATCAGGTATCTCGATTTCTTCAACAAACGGGCATCGTCCATTCCCAACGCTTCGAAATTGAGGCCATTCACCATCCTGCTTATTGGCGACCTTTGCATACTCTCGTACCATGATGGGTTTGTGCTTCTCGTCCATGTCCCAGACGTATATGTAAGGACCTTTAAAATACACCAGCTCCCGATTTACGGCAGTAGGGTCACGATCTGATGGGCCATTTATACGCTCATTATGCAGCAGTTGGAGAAGATTGGGTTCGTGTGAGCTTTTTGTGACGCCATATTGACTGCGGACACTCGTCGTCCTTGTCAAATGATTGCCGGATTGTGTCTCTGATTCCAAAAGAACAGACAACATGTTTTGAAACTTGTCTAGCGACCAAATCTTCTTGCCCATTTCTCGAGCCTTGAAGAGAACGTCATTATTACGAGTTCCTCTGGTACGTTTAGCAGTGTCATCGTTTTGGTGTGAGGGTATGTGCGTCTGTCGGAAGTCGAAGAGAAGCTTGCGACGAGCAGCAACCGTGTTCCGATCCAAGAGAGATGGGTTGATAGTTTGGGGCTGCTCCTCAGGCTCTTGATGCTCAGTCTCGAAGTTCTGTCCCTGGTCATTTTCAGACTTCTCAGTTGGGATCGACCGTGTCGTCACAACGTGGGTTACGTCAATGGAGAAGAAGGGCTCTTGGCGCTGCAAATATAGAAATAGAGTGTTAGTCTGGGCTACAAAAATTCATTGGGAATGAAAGGCTACTAACAGCACCAAGGTAGGTGACTCGCTTGGCAAGCTTCGCTCTAATATCATCAGGAATACTCTCGAAGTAGAACACCATTTTGGGGAACTTAGCCCGATGGTGCTTTTTCCACACCTCCTTCTCCGTGTCAACATCCTGTACAGTTCGTGGAGCGTTTTGTGTCGACTTAGTGGCACGATCTTTCAAGGTCGGACGTGCAGCCGAACGTTGCACCAGCACTTGCGTCCGGGACGTCTTAGATGGCGATCGGACAGCACGCTGGGAGCCATTTTCGAGAGCCTGCTTTTTCACTGGAGGCGGCTGACCATATGCCTCTTCGCGTTGAACATTGGCGTAGGAACGTTTCTGCTTTGCATAGGCGTTGAGAGTTGAATGCCCTCTTAAAGGTGAGTTGACGACATTGGGGTTACTCGACAGAGGTACTCGCCGTGAGGACATGGCAGCGATGGGAATAGGCGAGGGAGATAGAGATACGGCGGCCATGAAATTTCTCAACGAGCATGCTCTGGAAGAAACCTACCAGAGCAAAATCCCGAGTATGAGGGTTTGTTATTGTGACCTGTTCTTGTTGGAACTTGCTGTGATACGAGGTGACAAAGGCCGAGGAGGGGCTGGGGCACGCCTGGCAAGCCTGGTCCGTGACGAGCACGCGACGTGTAGAGGCTATGCACGTCGAGAATTGCGAGCTCTCTAGCAAAGAGTAGCAAATGCTAGAAGAACATTGAAGAACCAGGTGAGGTCTTGCAGGAGGGAACAAGATCCTCTACGAACAACTCAAACTGTTGTTGCTGTTAGACGTCGAAGGAACGTGGTTGTGCGGGTTGAAGAAACGAGTTGTGCTTGTGAGCTCTGGTGTTGATGGAGCCTTCGCGCTTGGCACAACAGCACTATGCCCAGTTTGGCGAGGCTGCCAAAAACATGCACGGGCCCACCCGCCGCACCAGCAACGGGCAGCGAACTGCACTGTTGTGCACTTATGCGTACACGGCTACAGCACAATACGGACTGCATACTTGAATTGTTCAGCCTATTTTCCAAATCGGGCCCTGGCTGGAGGATGTTAAGACTTTGCAGCTAGTGAGCACGCACTTCTACAGGGCAGGGGCTGCGGGGTTCTGTCTGTTGCTTCAGCAGACCGCACCACATATCCCTGCACAGTGCTTCATAAACTGGCATAAGCTGTCAGTTATGCCGCTGCACTATTCTGCTCCGCGAACCATTGGCGATCGTCGCCGTGAGAGTTACCGGCCAACCAGACAGTCCACCATAAGAAATTGTATGCGTGCATGTCAACTACGCGTTTTTTTTTTTTTTGGCTTACTCATAATTGGCCAGCACCACCGGCATGCGAATAAAGACGCCACTTAACTAGCTGGAGGCTCTGTGGACCAAGTCACACCGCAGTCGAGGCTGTTATCAGCGAATGTGGTGGGTGCGAGGCTGGACCACACCAACGACCACAACTCACCATCCCAATCTCTCCGTTGACCAAGCTATCTCAGTGCTAAGGCATTGCCCTTGAACGCACTTATCACTGTTCAGGAACGGCAATTTCTGTCACGGGCAAGTTCGCGTGTCGTTTTGTTGCGGTTTTATTTTAATTTTCCTCGTTGGCCTCCCTTTCTGGCCATTATGCGATTTGTCGCTCCTCTCCAATTCCTCAAGAAATTATCCTACGCCAGCACGAAATGAGGTTCCCACGGCCCTCATTCCGGAGCTCTATACTCCCATACAATGTTCGATCCATCAAGGCTCCACGTTTATTAGCAAGGAATCACATAATAAACATCTCGTCATCAAGATCGGTATATGCTCCAAATCAGCCAGCAGCTAGATACTACAGTGGTGCTGCGGTGTCTGCTGCAAACCTCAAGTTTGGCCAGCCTGTCCACGAGACACATCCCCACATCCTCACAGCTGGTGAACGTAAGAAAGCTCAGATGTTTTTGTTGATATTACCTACGTTCAGAAAGATGAGAAATGAAAAGCTTCCCGGCTCCCCTTTAAACTGATTTTCTCCAATGCAATATAGTTACGCCTGGCATCACCGCTCAAGAGTATGCCAACCGCAGGGCAGCCCTCGCCAGCTCTATGACGGAAGGAGGTGTAGCAGTGCTTCATGCTGCCTCCCTCCGATTCAAGTCCGGCGCTGTCTTTCACCCTTACAGACAAGAGTCGAACTTTTTCTGGCTAACAGGCTGGAATGAGGACGATGCTGTCGCTGTGATTGAAAAGACTGGCCCGAACTGGGACGATTACACCTTTCGCATGTTCGTCAAGCGCAAGGACCCCAAAGACGAGCAATGGAACGGCTACCGAAACGGCATCGATGCGGCTCGAGACATATTCAACGCAGACGAAGCGTACTCAATAGATAGCATGGATAGCCTCCTTCCAGAAATTCTTCAGTCCGCTAAGCTGGTCTTTGCAGACGTCCAGTCCGTCCCTGACTGTAGCAAGAATTTTCTGCGGCGATTCTTCTCCAGCAAAGAATTGATTCATCCCGCAAGAACACCACTATATCCTGTAATTAACAAGTTGCGGGTGGTGAAGAGTGCAGCAGAAGTAGCCAATATGCGCAAGGCTGGTCAGATTTCCGGTCGAGCCATCACCGAAGCCATGCGACACGACTGGACGAAAGAAAAAGATCTTCATGCATTCTTGGACTATCAATTTGCCGTCAATGGCTGCGACGGACCGGCCTACATCCCCGTCATTGCTGGCGGCGATCGCGCCAATTGCATTCACTACACTGTGAATAACAACACGTTAAAAGGCGACGAATTTGTCCTCGTAGACGCTGGTGGTGAGTATGGCACCTACATCACTGATATATCACGGACTTGGCCGATATCTGGCAAGTTCACGGCCGCCCAACGTGACTTGTATGAAGCGGTCCTTAAGGTTCAACGAACAAGTGTCTCACTCTGTCGCGAGAGTGCTAGGATGTCACTCGAGGAAATTCATGGCATTACAGCACGCGGCTTAGTTGACCAACTAAAGTCCATAGGGTTCAATGTCTCCATGAACAACATTGACCAGTTGTTCCCTCATCATGTTGGCCACTATATTGGACTTGATGTGCACGACTGTCCCGGGTACAGCCGGAGGGAAACGCTCAAGCGCGGACATTGCGTGACGATCGAGCCTGGCGTCTACGTGCCTTTTGATGACCAATGGCCGAAACACTTTCAGGGTATGGGCATTCGTATTGAAGATAGTATCTGTGTTGATGAGGACTCGCCGTTTACCTTGACGACAGAGGCCGTGAAGGAAGTAGATGATATTGAGGCGCTGCGATGACTGTGTACAGAAAAAACAACTCTGGGATCAAGGCTTATCAGGCATGTGTATAATTAGTGTTTTAAACAAAACTGGGTGAATCTAAGACAAAACATATCTACATATCAAAGCTCCCCGATCCACTACCAAACACGTGGCAATTTGCATCAAAGGTTGCAGTGTGTTAAATTCCAGGACAATATATAGGTTGGTGACACGCCTGCAGCCTACAGGGACCGCTCGGGCCGAATAGTAGCCACATCAACATCAAACACACGTTATGGAGATAACTGGAAAGACGCGATCGAAGAATTATACGAGTGGGGTTGTAAAATTTTGTACTGCATACAAACTCGCTTTCATAAGCGTAGTTATCCCATCACAGCACACCGCGCCATATATCTCAAAATGCCTACCCGTTAGTGGATTCCACCTCATGCATTTCCCTAAAAATAATCCAAATAACATATGAAATATCAAGCTTCAAGTCTCAAGTCTCAAGTCTCAGAAAACGCCACCGTGTCAATGCATGCTCCATAAATAAAAAACGATGATTTTGGATTCCCATGAATGTGGGTTGGTTGATCGGATATCTTCTTGCAAAAACCCTTTATCGGTCGTTTTGGGCTACAACCACCGACTGTATAACCTCAGGAATTGCCTGACGGAACGGAGTATTAACAGAATCCCCTGGGATCGAAGAGCGTCATACTATGGTTCGGCATCATTAGGTCAGCTTGTCTGCCTGTGCCGTTGAGAAGCGTCTCGAATGCTTGTAGCCTTCGCGCGAGTTGTTGGTGTTCTTGTATGACGGCTTTATTCTTCGCTTCGAGTTGATGGATGTATTCGGTCGCCTTGGTCAATACGGTGCCCTGAGTTAGAGTCGCCTCGGTCAGTGTTTCTGTCTACCGGCTAGGTCGGCGAATATCTGAGCTTATTTTGAAGGGAGGGGTGGAGGGGGGTTTATAAACTGCCACATATCCAAACGG